>VWZW01006289.1:10698420-10923445 GCA_013397115.1 Edolisoma coerulescens
GGCTCCGGGGATCGGCCCTTTTCCCCGTCTCGGGTCTTCCTTGCCGCGTTTTGTTTGCTCGCCTGCTGCGCGCCTCGCCCCGGTGGTGCCGGGAGCCGGGCTTTCCCCTCGCCCCGCGCTGGAGGAGAGCGAAGACCTGCCCCGCCAACTGCTGGTGGTGCTGCTGCCGCCCCAACTCCCCGGTGATCCCCCCGCTCCCTTCAGGGTTTGCGGGAGGGCTGGCGGATGGGCAGTTCGCAGAAATGCCACCCCGGAGTGCTGCCACCTTCCTGCTCATCCGCGGCGGGGATGTGCGGCGGCAGCCGGGCGGCCGTGTACCCGCGAAGAGCGGCCCTGCCGAGCCCCCGGCCGTGCCGAGAGCCCGTGGATAGCCCGGGAGACCCTCCCTGGGGGCAGTGCGGGGCTTCTCCTGCCCCAGCTCGCCGCCGGGGAGAGCCGCGCACGCATGGCTTTCATTGTATAACTCTGGTACTGCAAGCAGGGGCTGAAACTGTGGCATCTTTATAAGAACAGTTTGCAGTTAATTGGTTTGGCAGATGAACTCCTGCACAATCCTCTTGCCCGCTTCTATTGCTTAAGTGCCAGCGCCCCCTCCCACCCCTTTCCCCCCTTTACCCGCTTTCCTTTGAAGCGTCGCATAACTCTGTATTGCCAGCAGGATGGAAAGTGCTGATTCAGCAGCCAGGAGCCCCACTCCATCTGAAGTGGTGGTCTGCCTGAAATGCTCCCATTTGTTGAAATGGGAACATGTGTTGCTGGTATGTCAAAGCAGCATTGATCAGGTTTTCTAAAACAGACCCAAAGAATGTGGTTTGCTTTTCCCTTCACTAAGGCAGAATGAATTTGGGTTTGGGGCAAAGCAAGAGGGGGCAGGATAGAAGGGATGTGAGCATCTGCCACCTTAAGTTGTGATTCTGAGGGGCAGCTGAATTTGTTCTGCCTCGTAAAGGTGCTTATGTGTTTTAGCGGAGATGTTGTGGGATGCGTAGCAAGGATGCATTAACACTCCAGCTCCACCTATTCCTGCGTTTTGAGGCTAGTAGTTGTACTTGCAGCTCTAGAAAAGGTGCGGAGAAGGGCAACAAGGCTAATCCTGGGATTAAAAGGAGTGAGTTATGAGGACAGGTTAAAAAAAAACCACCACAAACACTGGAGATTAGAACACCTGCTTGGAAAAGGGGAAATATGCTTGAAATTTCAAATGAGAGCTCTGGCCATGCTTCATGATCGTTTTGGGGCTGAGGCAGGGTACAGGAGGTAAGCAGGATGCTCTTCCCATGCTGTTAGTCTTCCTGCACGGCTTAACCTCTCAGTGCAGCATAAGAAGGAGAGCTGTTCCAGAGCCGTATTCCTTTGGCTACCTTTGTACAGGTATACGTTAATATCAGAGCTGCTTGGGTTTCCAACACCGGACTCTTGTTAGAATCCAGCACAGTGTAGAGCAAACAGCAGAGCCGGAAGAGTGCTGTTTGGTAGCCTTACTTCGAACAGTAAACGGACAGAGCAGCAGACCCTGACGCTTGCCTTGCCTCCGGTGATCATTTTACCATGTTATAATCTGATTTATTTTCTTCACTTGGACGTTATTTGTTCTTAAAGTAGGTCTTGTTTGCCCTGGGTACATATTAAAGATCTTGTGGTACTTCCATGGTTTTCCTTGGTTTTGTTAATCAAACTATCCCCTCTCCTAGCACTGTGTGAGTTGGCTTTTATCCTCACATACAGCCACACCTGGATTTCAGTAGCTCGTTCCTGTGTTTTTTACTGTGTAGTCCAAAAGCGCTGCCTAAATGCAAAATGGATCTTTACATCTCTGTTCTGCTGAAGTGTATAGTGTGCACTCTGTGAATAAAACAAGTGTTTGCAGCCCTCTGTCTTGCGAGTGCTTAAATGACTCCAGCAAGAATTGTCATGAAGGTTTTTTAGAAATCTTTGGTCGTGTTCTCATCTGTTCTTGGGATGGAAATGGGCAAAAAGTATCTGGATCTTTCTGGCAAAGGTATCCTTCCAAGGCAGGGAGTTCCCAGCTGGCAGAGGAGAGGCATAGCTGGGTCATGCACTGCTTCTGCCAGCAGCACTAGAGTGTTGTGCTGGGAATTTGTTTTCTGACAGCCTCAAACTAACAGATGTCCCTCTAGACTACAAGGCACCATCAGCTTCCCTGGGCGTGCGTAGCAGTGGCAGCAGGCAAACTGAGGGGCTCCCGGGTAGTGTCACTCTGGGTGGGACCCTGCTGTCACTCCCTTTTGCCGTGCCTCTCTACGTGTGGTTATGGAGGTGACGGTGCTAAGTGAGGCCAGGTTTCTAGGTATAATTTCTGCTTAGACCAGCTCAGATCTGTCTTGGCAAGTGTGCGTGTATGTTTGTGTGTGAAAGGCACTCAGGAGTTTCTTCAGACCACTGAAATGTGGGGTGGGGGAATAGATGGAGGGGTACCTTTTGATGTCCAGTGGTATGCATTTTTAGGATGCATTTAAGTATTTGCTCAATTAAAAATTACACTGGTTGCAGCAAACACTGTGGTGGAACCCCCTACTCTTTTCTGCTGGCCTTTTTATTCTAAACCTCTGAGTGAACTTTATTAATGGGGTCGGGGAAAAGCTTTGCTTTGCTTTAAGCCAATGTTTTTGTCCAAACTAAGACTAAGGAAGCCTGCTTTTCTTTGGATTTATCTTAGCTACGAGAATGTTGATGCCAGTTCATAGTGCAGTGTTTCTTAAGTGTGCCCACCTGGCCCAGTGTTTTCACAAACAACGAAGATAACTCCTGAGACCTCTGCCTCTGTCAGGCGTGCATGCAGCTTGCCAACTGGCTTGACTACAGTGTGATTGCATAAGCCTCCTTCTGTAGGAAAGCAGGCTAAGAAGTTAGGATTGTTTTTCTTGGAAACTGGACCTGGTCCTGGCTATGTCCAAAATATACCAGTTGCAGCTCTTCACCCAGGGAAATCTAGGAATGGAGATCCTTTACCAAAAAGTTGAAACCCCACAGTCCTTTTTAGGAATTACAAGAAATGAGGTTACCAAGGAATCCCTTTATTAGCATTGAGCTTTATTTACAGGTTTGCTGTCCTTGCACTGCCTGCTGGTCAGGAGAGCATGTTGCAGTCTAAACTTGGATGTGGCAAAGTAGTCTTGATTCCCATCACTTTTTCTCCCAAACCAGTGGCTGTTTTGAAACATCATTATATGAAATAAACAGATGTCACCTCACTGACTTCTCTTTCTTTATACATGTTGAACTGTGCACTTCTGAACTAGTCCTGTGCCAGGTCTTTCCTATTCTCATGCCATCTGTTGAATTGGACAGCAGTTCTCCCTTTAGCTCAATATGGCTCCTCTGTCGCATTGTGGATGTGGAGAGTACTGTCCTAGAAAGCCGGATTCCCCTGTGAGTGCATCATTAAAGAAAACTGTTGATCAGTATGAGGCATCCTGTCTACAGGCAGTCTCGTAATGTCTTCAGTGATGAAACAACCAAAATAGCTGGACTTTATAAGATTTGGTTGGATGTATTCGACATTCCCTTTTCTTATATGCTTTATTTCCCTGGATACCATCTCGTCAGCAGGTACCTGGTGTAGAGAGACAGACACACACTACGTTTTTCGTACAGGTACATTCATCTGAAAATGGTGGTATTTATGGTTTCTAGCAGCTTTTGGACTTCAAATGTGCATAGGAGCACTGAATCCGTGCCAAGGTATCCTGAAACTCTTTAATAAAGAGATGATCATGTTCACACTAATGTGCATTCATTGACTGAAAACTTCCTTCCCTCCTTGCCTTCTTAGGGTCCTTCATAAGTTGTAGATAGATCAGTTCATGCAGAGGAGATGGACATGGCTCTCAGGACTCAAGGCATTGCAAGTTTGTCCCCTGCTCTAGAGTAGTGCCCCTGTGAACAGTTCTGTCCTTCTTGGTCTCTGTAACAGAAAAGACCAGAGATTTCTGTTTAATGGTGAGGAATCACTCACAAAAGTATGAGATTTTGAGCACTGGGTGATTCACTTTCTGTTAGAAAGTGGCAGCAGCTTTATGACTGCTGCTTGGGTTTTTACAGGCAAGCAACCTGTAGTGGCATTGAGCAGAGACTCAGGTGTAGATTGAACAAAAATGTAGTCAGGATGAATTAAGGATGGATTCCTCAAAGCCCAACACTAATGCTCATTTACAAGTCAAGAGAGCTTTCAGAGAAACCTGCTAATTGCATCCCAATTAGTTAACCCATGGGGAATGCAGATTACCACTCCTGAATGGCTGCAGCAAAAGCTGTCTGTCAAGAAGATCAGTTGTTTAAAAGTGGATGATCTTTTTAGCAGAGTAGGACACCTTCTCCAGTATCATGGATAACACAACATGTAAACTGCTGTAAATTAATGTGAGGGACCTTCTTCCTGAATCCTTTCAGAAACCTTTGGTAAGTCATTGTATCCCTGGGTATCAAATGATAACTTTGGAGACAGTAAAATGGTAGAGGAAAACGTGTAGTTCTCTGACATATGATATGAAGTAAAATTACAGGTTATATCAAGCTTGTAGAATGCCAAACTAGATCTGGAATAATCTAGGTGCATGGCGTGAAAGTCTACCTCATTGACACTGAGGGGGGTGAAATGTGTCTCTTTTGGAACTCTTTGCAGCTTTCAAGACTGCTGTCTTTGACATTATGCGGTTTCAGGTATGATGGGATAAGGCATATTTGCTAGAATAGTTTGACCTCTTCTTGGAGAAAGAATCAGCAGTGAGAAATTCCCCCTTTACCACGTGATGATGGAACAGACTGTTTATTCTTCCCTTAAGTAATAATTGGGGAGAGTGTGAGTGGGGTTGCAAGTCTTAATTACACTGTGCAGTGTATTTCTGAAAAGAGCTTTGGGACGATGGTGATAGTCATGGTCCTTAGATGCAGAGGTGATGACTGTCCTAGACAAACTTACTGGGAGCACCACAACCATCTCTGCATTCTCTTCTTGTGGGCAGATGCTGTAGAATATATGAGAAAGAAACACGGTGCCCTATTTCTGTTGTATTCTTTTGCTGGACTCCAGGGGAAGACTGCAAGAGGTTTTCCCATTATCTTACCCTCCTGCTGTTGTGCTGTCATCCTTAGGCCAACAGCAACAAGTTGAGCAGCTATGTTTATCTTAGTGCTCAACAATTGCATTAATGGTTGCAATATTAACCATTGGACAGTTTTGTTGCTCTGGCTGTAATATTCAAACAATGCATTTCTTAGTGAGTCTGTTTTAGCTTTTTTGGAGGCCAAACCCAGGGGCCATGGGGACATTCCAAAAAAGACAGTTTTGCACAGACAGGGCATGATGAATGGGGTAATTGTAAACATATGTTTGGTTAAACCACTAGCAAACCAACCTCTCATTCTTCCCAGCCTCCATCAATGCCAGCTTCTACTAGCTCACAACAGGACAAAAATAGGAAATTACTTTCCTGGCAGACAAACCGTAGAGGAAATACCATACCATCCTGTTGGAATAAACTTATAGCCCAGTGGGAAGGAGCTCTCCTGCTGAGCAGGAGTGGGGATTTCTACATTTGTTCACACAGAAAACATCAGAGCGTGGTCCTTGCACTCCCTTCACGCTCTTGCTGCAGAATTTTGTGTCAGCAGAGAAATCTGAGAAACTGAGCGTCCGCATTAAAGCTGAGCCTGTGGTTGCTGAAGGCAGCTAAGAAAGGGTGGATAATGCTCCATGAGACCAGTATCATTCTTCCATTATGCATCCCTGGTGAGCAAATCAATAAGCAGGGAGAATCTGTAAGTCTGTAGACTCTTTTCATGGTGGAGATTAGCACTTGATGAACACTTAAAAACTTCTTTCAGTGCCCAGCATCTAAATTCTGGCTTTTTGATGACTTGATCGAGTGGCTTTAGCTCTGTCCAAATATATGTTGTTAGTTTGTAGTATAGACTTAAGTTTTCAGGAGTTACTTCTTTTCTTGGCTTAACTTTATTTCTAGGTCATCTTCAGGTGTTAATTTAAATTTTGAAACTGTGAGGAAGGGAATCCATAAAATGTCACTCAGATCTCTTTCACTGCTTATGTTGTTGTTAGCAAATGATCTGTGATTCTGTGGTTCTGATTTGACACTTAAGTGTGTTTTTGGTCAGGGAGTTGCAACTGGGCTCTCTGTGCATGCTTCATGTATTTGTAGATGTCAAAACTAACTGGCAGCAAGGATTTGAATCCTTTACTAGAGAAAAAACTGCTAGAAAAATTTTCCCAGATACTGATTCTAAGGGAGGATGGTAGGACAAGAAAGTTGTATATTAGAAAGGATTAGAGCAGCAGTTTTCAAGGCTGAAATAAAAATGGGGAGGTGACTTTATTTTTTTCCTCCCAGCTTTCTTCTTTCCTTCTTTTCCGTGATGTTCATCTCTGCCAAACTACTAGGTACAGTTTCAGATAGGAGAATGTTCTCTCTCCTAAAATGGGAATTGAGAGAGGGCGTGAGAAGGACCGGGGGAAGGTAAAATCTGTAGGTTGGTCTTGCTTAGTGTACTGTTAAAGCTCTGAGCATCCTTGGAAAGGAATGAGGAGCTTTTATTATATCAAAGCACTAGTGTAGAATTGAACTTCAAGGAGTTGGAAAAGCTAAAAATTCAGAAGGCTTTGGCACAAGACAAAAATGTCACAAGCTTTCTTAAAAGGCCTCCTTCCCCTTCTGGCTCAAATGTATTAAAGTCCATTTAGGAGAATGTTAAGGGAGAAATATGTATTGCAAGGCCATCGATTCTTTCTGAATTAATGTCTTGTGGGGGATCATTCTTCATTCTAATAGCTGCTCGTGCTGACATCACCCAAGATGTCAGGGGATTATGTCAGAATTCAAGCCTTGATATTGTGCAGAACAATGGCTCAAATGCTGGCAGATGCTTTCTCGGTGGGTCAGGTTGCTTTTGTTTATCCTGTCCATCTCTAACTGTGATGTTCCAGTTACTGTACATGGTCACAGTAAGAGATGTAGTAAACAATTTCCAAGAGAAGTATGTCTGTGCAGAACGATCGCGAGGACGAAGTACTTCTTGCCTCTCCATCTTATGCTAGAGGCAGATTTGCCATCATCTAGATGCAGAATGCATGCATTTTTAACACTTTATGAAAAAGCTCACCAGCTGTAACATTGTCATCTTTTGTTTTGTTCTGTTATTTGTTGTATTATTTCATTTGTCATCCCAGGAATTCTGAAGTCCAAAAAGTTGAGGCCAGAAGTGGGTGGGTTTGGTGGTGGAGGCTTTTTTCCCCCCCTGGTCTGTTGGTTCATTTGTTGTTGTTTTTTAGTTTGCTTTTTTTCCCTTCCTGGCTGCTGGGCACCTAGTTTTAGTTTTCAAATGATGATTATAATGAAGGCCCTTATGGTTTAACCTGTCAGGCAGCTAAACGCCACACAATTGTTCACTCACTTTCCCCCACATCAGTGGGATGGGGAAGAGAATTGCAAAGAAGGCAAAACTCATGTGTTGAGGTAAAGACAGTGTAGTAGAACAGAAAAGGAAGGTAAAATAGTAACAACTAAAAAAGAGTATACAAACGAGTGATGAACAGTGTAATTCCTCACCACCTGCTGATTGATGCCCATCCAGTCTCCAAGCAACAGGTCACTGCCTCCCAGCCAACTCTCCCCAGTTACTTTGTTCAGCATGATGCCATTTAGTATGGAATATTCCTTTGGCCAGTTTGGGCCAGCTGTCCTGGCTGCATCCCTTCCCAGCCTGTTGTTCACCCCAAGCCTTCTCACTGGTGGGGTGAGAAACTGAAGAGCTGTTGACTTGGTGTGAGCACTATGCAACAACGACAACAACATCAGTGTGTTATCAATATTATTCTCATCCTAAATCCAAAACACAGCGCTGTACCAGCTTCTAGAAAGAAAGTAATTCTACCCCAGCTGAAACCAGGACAGCCCTGTGAGGGGAAAGCAATCAAAATAGCCCTTTATGATGCTCTAGAAATGACTAGACTGGAATGTCACAGTCTATACGTGACTTTCATGAACTGATTCTTTTGATATACTTTACTGGTAGGCTATTATAACGTTACACGTTGTCATTGCATTTAGCAGTTGAAAGATTTTTCAAAGAGGCATTGGGTTTATTTTCCAAAAGGTTTCAGGAGAAATGAGCAGTGAGACTATGAGATGAGCTGTAGGAGTGGAGAGCAAATGCTGTTCAAGTTGCTGACATCTCTAATGTGTGCTCAGACTGATTTCACATTCGGCATGCATTTTTTTGTTCTAGAGCTGATGCTAAAAATGGTCAGGAAAAATCTCTTTGGGGCTCCTTGCTAGCAGAGGTGGATTACACTGTTAACACATGGGAAGTCAGAGGAGCGTTGCAAAGGCTGCTGCAGCTGCTGCAGTTTAGGTGTGTGGTAACACTTGTAACACCTGGTTGAGTTGTTGGATAACTTTCCTCCCCAGTGTTCTTTGAAAAATAGTATTGATACCAGCCTTCAGTAGAAGAATGGCACTGCAAGATGTCTTGCTAGTCTTAGCCTTAACTAATTTTGGTAAACGTGTAATTTGTCTTCGTTTACTTACAAATGGTTCAACTCTTCTTCCCAGGAGCAGGAGTTCTCACAGATTTTGGAAAATGGATTATTTTGAAAAATTCAGTGAAGGAGTCCTGTGCTGTAACAGCCTGACTTTGTTTTGCTTGTATTCTTATCTGAGAACTTCTTGGGTCCCTCATGTCCAACAGTCCAGCTCTTCCTTTAGCAGGATTTATTCCCCAGGGGTCTCATTTAAGCTCATGTGAGCTAAGGTGACATATCTATAGGTGATGTGAAGTTGCCGTTCAGGTTAATTTGACAGTGCTCAACTTTGGTAGAGTTTCAAGGAGACAGCACACCTGCAGCTGCCAGAGAGGCAGGTCACTTTTACCTCTTTGAGTGTTGAAATACTATTTTTGTGTGTGAAAGCTCTACAGTTTGAAGAGGTGAAGAAACTTTTCCCCTGGAAGAGAGGCACATCTTAGTTTCTCAGGGGATGTGGGCCATGCTAGGAGCTCACTGCTACCAAAAGATGATGATGTTTTTGTTGGAGTGTTTGGGTGTCTTACGTTGGGCCAGCTTGGTGGTTTGCTGCGTGTGTGCATGGCTGACTCTCTAACTGGGTAGGAAAGCTATCCTGTGTACTTGTTTTTTCTGGGGTTGGTTTTCTTCTGGGTTAAAGGATAAGATCAGTTCTTGGAAGCATGTGGTGGGGCAGCTGAGGTGAGGTGCTCTTCCAGGGAAAGGAAGAGAAACGGGAAAGAGAAGAATGGGTCCCATCTGTTTTCAGTGGCAGCAAACTGTTGGGCCAGCTCAGCAATCCAGCAATTTTTTTTTTTTCTTTGTGAATTTCAATAAGTCTTATGGAGCTACACAAGCAAGCTAAAGACTAGACCGGGCTTTGTAGAGGGTCTCCAGAGCCTGCCTGTATTTGCAAGCTTTACCTGTTGAAGGGAGTTTTCTGCAAAGTGTGGGGGTTTACCTTGTGTTCTTTGCTGCCCTGAAATGTGGATGAAAGTGATGTTGTCCTTAGTTTTACTTCTTTTTTAAATAAAATGGACCTGTGTTGCTGGGTTGTTTTCTTAAAATGAATGTGAAATATGTCAGCGCTAGGTGGGGTTTTTTATTGAGCAACTCAGCCGTAACAAAAATGTTACTATTGCTCTTGTACATTTAAAGAAGATAAAAATAGCACCTTCACAGTTTCAGAAGATTATGTAAGGTATGTGTAGCTGTATCTTATTATATGATCGTCATAAAACAGAGCAACTGAGGAAGTAACTGGTAATAAATCCATCATTATTCATATTACGAGAAATAGCAAGCATAATAGCTGTTCAAACACCAGAGATTTGGTTGACTTGCTCTGAAACGTAGTGGTAAAACATACTTGTTTCAGACCAGTTACCAGCTGAAATGTTTTTTTTTCCTGGAATGTCTCATCTGTTCCCAGTCTCAGAATCCTAGAACTGCCTGTGAGCTGGTTCAGCTGTTCTGCTCTGATCAAGGGTTTTTGTAGCCAAAGTCAAATAAAGGCATTTGAGGTGAGTGCTCTGGTGTCTGCTAGGAAATGGTCTTGATAGCTGTGGGGCAGATCTTGCCCAAGAACTCCTGTGACTCTTGAGGGGCTGTTTTAGAGCTGCAATTTCTCAGCCATGCTAAAGCTGGCCTGCTTTAGCCTGAAAGAAACAGGACAACCAACAACCCTGCAGACTGAAAACCAAAATAAGTTCTTCAGTAATTTCAATTACTGTTCTTGTCTGCGGCAAATGTAGAATGATTTTGGGGGCAAGGTGGCATGTCATGGATTTTCTTCATTTTACCAAACGGAGTTTGGGAAGGCCTGGAGTTCAGGTTCTTGGGTTCAGGATTGCACAGCAGTGACTGGGGTTTCTCTTCAGAAACACTTCTGAATAGTCTTTTTCCATAATTTTAGCACAAAAATGATTGAGTTTTGACTAGCTTAGTCTTTCTTGCTGGATACCAGTTCCATTATATGTGGACTCTTGGATGGAGGGAGGAAGAGAACTTTTCTCAGCCTTTATTACCGGGACTTGCCTCATCTAGAAACAGTTTCTGTCTCTTGCAAGGTCATTTGGAGAGTGACAAAATGTGTATTAAATATTCTTCCCATACCCTGTGTTTTACTTTAAGCATTCTCTATCAGCTGCTGAATAAAGTGCAGGTTTTATAACAAATGCTACTCATAATGCTTCAGTTGCTTTGTGTAGCTGTGTTAGGTTTTGGGGCTGTTGAGGTGCAAGAAGTAGTGAAAGAGCAGTAATTTCACGGGCACACTGATGTGGTTGCATACAAATAGCAAGTTTGTTCCTCTTCTCAGGATATCTGGCCAACTTGTATGCTTGCCTTCAGCCGTGTCACATCTGTACTGACTTTGGCAGTGGTTCAGAGAAGACTCATCCAGCCAGAGAAGCATTCATGGGATGAGTACTTTTTAAAATTAATTGTTTTATTTATTTTTTTAGAAGTGTGTGGGGACTGAAGCTTTCTTCCTGTATGCAGCTGCGGCTTGTCTAAAGTCAATGTTTGATTACAGATCAAGCGGTGTGGTGAGAGTGAATTTTTGCCTAAACCTATGTTAGAGCCATAAATTGTTGCATTGTGTGAGCATTGCTACTTTCATTCAGTACCTGGTCTTAGTCACCTCTTCCTGCCAATATCCTCTAATCCTGCAGTTGTAACTCTGTGAAACCAAGCAAGGAAGTGTGTGCTTTGTGTAAGGAGCTCAAGAACTCTTTAAATCCTGACTTACCATCTTGAAAGTGTGGAGGTTTCCAAGGCGGAACATATATATATGTGTGTTTGTTTATTTATTTATTTATTTAGTTATACACACACATATATACAGCCCTCTTATGGTGTCTGAGAGAGGTGTATCTCCTCTGCAGTTCAATGCATGCTACATCCAGCACTTCTTTGGAATCCCTGGGACCTTAGGATGAAGCCTTTCAGCAGCGTGGTGTATGCGGGGCTGGTTTGCGTTGAAGTTCTGAATGGGGCTGGGGGGCTGCTGGGCTTGGTGGTAGTGTGGAAGCTTTGCAGGGTTGTGGCTGTGCGTGGAGCTGTGCTGGGAGGAGGGAGCTTCAGGTTAAGTCTTCGTATAGTCTTCTGGGATCCTTTTAAAAGTAGTGCTGTAACGGGGTAACTCAGGATACCTGACACCTTAGCCATGTCATATGAGGTCCCTAGGAAACCAAGGGGCTGAAAGGTTTTATGAAAAGTGATTTTTACCTGAGTTGCTGTCTCTGAAATCCATTAGCAGTTTAAAATTAACCAAATAGTCTAGGTAGCTTAAATGAATTTTTATGACTTTTTGCCACTTTTATTACAAGAGTCTCTTTACAACCTTGTTGCTTTAAATGCAGCCTGGATTGCAGATGTTTTATTTTATCAGTGGAGATGATTTTGTAGCGTGGCAGTAATCTTCCTAAAGATTTGCGTGGTCAATGAAGAAGTAACAGGATTTGTATAAACTAAAGCAGAGCAATTTGAAGTAGCTGTATCCTGAAACTGAACTAACCTATAAAGCTTTGAGTTATCATGTCATCTTCCACTGGGAAACACTGCAAAATCTCCTGCCCTCTTGCATCCTGTAAGAAAGAATTGAGCCATCCCATTACTGGGGAGGAAAAACTGAATACAGAGTAAAGGTCTAAAATTTATCTAAGAATGTAAATGAAGGCCAACTAAAAATGGTTGGCTTCTATTTTTATTGCAATACATACTGAAAAAGAAATATTAGAAACCATTTCAGTCTGTTTTTTAGCATTTGATTAGCAGTTTCTAAGTGACCTCTCTGCTCATGGGGGTTTTGTAGCATTGGGAGGGGAGAGGGAAAGCTGCTTTAAAGGAGAGAGTTTAGTAGCCAGGCAGAGAACCTAGAAGAGAAGGCACAAAGAAGGGCAATATTGATGCAACTCAACTTTTTCATCCACTTGATCTTTTGGAGTTTTTTCCCTTTCTCTTACTGCATCCACTTCTCGGCAGTGTGAGAGAAGAAGGAATCAAACTGACTTCCACAGTCATGTGTGTCTTTCTAGTGTGATATGGAGAAAAGGCAAAGAAGGCTGCACCTCCACCCTCCTCTGGTGAAGATGGTGTGATAGGTGGGGGAATGTCTTAACACACAGCATGGCTAAATCATGGCTCTGAAAATGATTACTGATACGGTTATCTTTTTGGAGTAATGCTAACACTTTCTTGGAGCTGCTGTGAGGCATCTGTATGAGAAAAGCCTGCAGTTTTTGGTGGATATGTTTTGCCTGTGTGATGGTTGTATCACTCTGTGTTTGCTCCCACGTCCCAGCTCGTGGAAGTTAAATTCTCTAAGAGATGATGGCTTCTCCAAAGGTGGAGGAAGTGTTAGGAAAAAAATGGGGAGAGAAGGAGTATTTATACCACAGTGCATAGTAAACATCCCACTTGTGATACAGGTAGCTAAGTCGTGTCTAAAACTTGGCCTGGCTTCTGTCCTGGTCTAAACCACAAGTGTTACTTTTGAGTGGATGTTTATGTGCCGTGTCCTGTGGCCTGGTGGCCATTTGGACAGCCAGGGATTCCAGGGATAACCACATGGTGAGGCACCTGAGCAAAAATGCTTCTGCTGAATGCAAACAGTGGCACAGTGGAACTTGATGAAATGGCAATGTGTGCTTACCTTTCTTGACTTCAAGTGTCTACACTTATTGATTTTATTTTAAAAAAACATTTTATTTTTCCTTCTTCTGTTTTCCAGCCTTTAGGCTTCTTCTGTTTTCCACTCTTTAGGAGTGACTAGTGCTTTGGCTTTGTGGACTGTCAACCTCATGCTCCAAGATCCCTGTATCTCCTGTTGTAAATATGCAAAGTGGAGAGCAGAGGGTCATTCCTGATGGAAAGGGATGGGCACTGCCACTAATCCTGTAAATCCGCAGTGGGTCCCTCCCATGCGCAGAAACCTGATCTTAACTCCTACATCTTCCTTTGCTGTGATATTTACATATAATTCCTACTTCTTAAAACAAGAGGGAGTTGGATCTAGTCAGATTTGAGGAAAACTGCATGAGCTAGCCTTATGAATATTTATCTCTGCATCAGCATCTTACTCAGGGATACTCAAGAAAAGATGTCAAACTACTGTCTTTTTGACATGCACAATATAAAGCAAATGCAATTTCAAAGCCTCCCTTAAGCCTCTGTGGCATGCTTAAATATCTTCCAGTTGCATGGTTAAAGGCTGAAATAAGTCTTGTACCCAGGAGTGCTGGATTTGGGAGATTTGTGAAATGCCTGTCCCTAGCTACTTCCATTGATGCAAATGGTGGAGGCCGAAGTGGTGTGTGGGGAGAGGGGCTGGAGAGAGAAAATTGGCTGGATAAGATGATAGTGCTTGCAGTTATGTCTAATCAGAGTTCATTTCCTGTAGATATTCCCCGAGGTTTTGCATAGTGAGAACAAATGCAAATGCAGTTTGGAATACAATGGTGCTCACAGTCCGTGAGCTAAAAAAAAATTGAAGGGATTGAGGTTTTGTTGGTTACCCCTGGCCCCTGAAACTTCCAGAGATGCTTGCTACTGAGTAAGTGTTAGTGCCAAGCTGCAGAGTGATAGGATTGCACCTTGCAGTACTGACTCCAGTTAGTTGTGCTGAGGTAGCTATGTATAGATTATTATCTTCCACCCTCTTCTGCAAAAAGAAATTTCTCTATTCCATGTATTCCATGAAATTTCTGTATTTCATGTATGGCAGTGGAACCATGAGATTTTGATCTATGGCTTTTAGATTGAGGCTAAGCATTAAAAAATACACATAGGTGTTACAGTCACAGTGCTCTTTCTGCTATTTGTCCTCCAGAATGAGACTGAAGAGCAAAATTCGTAGGGCTGAGGGTATGGCTCATGTGCCTCTCTGTTGTTGGGTTCTGGTTTGTTTGTAGTGTTAGGGCATAGCTGGATCTGTGTATCAACAGAGGCAAGTGCCTGTGTTAGGCTTCTTTAAAAGGTACTTTAACACCTGAGGTTTTAACTTAGTTGGGATTTTCTTTTTTTTTTAGGACATTTCAGCCCTGAAGGTTACAGTTGGTATGCAGCTCGTTGGTATTCTCGTTTTGGGCACTGTGCTTTGAAGAAAGAGAGGAGACAATGCATCTGTTAAGCTTATTTTTCTTGTAGCACAGTGCTAGATCTGGAGAGGAGACTTCACACAGGTCAGCTACTCAACGAAAAGCTGGAGTGTAGGTGTGTTTCTGACGGCAGCTTGGTGGCAGTGGTTGGGGGAAACTGCTTATTTCTCTTATATCTTGGCTGTCAACTCACTGGGTTTTTTTCCCCCTTTATCAATTTTGACTTGGTGCTTCTCTTTTATCTTCTTCCTATGCCCTCACTCCACCCAGTACAGTAATGTTGTCCTAAATCTTTGCTTTTTAAACCTTGCTGTTTCTTCTGAAAGTTGTGGACATGGAGAACATATTATTCCCTCTTTCTTTGCAGCAGGTTTTCATAGATTTGAAAGATTTCATCATGACCCTTACTTTTGCTTCTTTTGGCTGAGCTCCAGTTAATTCTGTTTTTTCTTTTTTCCTCCCAGATGTCATGTTTTTCTAATTCTGTGATGTTCCTATTGCTTTTGCTTGGATTCTTTCCAGTTGATCTTTTCTGAAATTTGCTGAAGATTGGGTACAGCTTTGTTCTGGAAGCTTTATCAGCCACAAGCGGAGCAGAACTGTTGCTTCATGATTCTCACATATGTTCCTCTATACATTCCTCTATGGTATTTGCCTCTTTCTCAACAAAGAATTTTCTAGTTTCTAAAACTTGCTTTGAATTAAGTCTTCCAGCAAGCTGACTGCTTTAAGTTAGCAGTTTCCCCAAGATTAATGAGTGTCATTTTCTCCTTCATTATCTAGATCATTAGTGTTAGAATAGTGGGGGACCGGGGCAGATCTCTGCAAAGGTTATTCAATATGTCAGGCTGTTTTCTGAGTATTTCAAATTTTTTTGACATTCCACGCAGATATAAGTCAGTGCAGTTGCCCAGTCACTTTCAAATCTGCCATAAGATGACTGTTTGCGTTGGTAACAGTATGACAAAGTTTTCTTACCTTTTTGTAAGAATGCAGTTTGAATTTTTTGATGTGGTTTCGCTAATGTTAAGATTCAGATTTAGTGTCTGCTGCTTCTGTGTTCCTGAAATACATTATTCTGACATAGTAGGATGTTGAGTTGGTTTGACTTGGCTTATACATGAACAACTAGTTTTTGTTGAGTTCAATCTTTTATTTTCTTCTTGGCTAGCAGATGGGTTTAATGGCAGATGTGCAACAAGTATCATTTTTAACGTTTTTCTTTCCACTCCTTTCCACTCCCACTTCTGTAGGAAATCACTGTTTGCCATTCTCTAGCCTCTGCTACCTTGTCAATCCACTATGGACTTTCAAAAATAACTGCTAATGATGTGAAGCTTTAAAAAAAAATCCAGACTGTTCAATTTGTTACTGAGTTTCATGAAAACCACCTAATTTGAGAGAAAGTTGATTCATCTATTTTTTTTTCTTCTCTGTCCTATCATCACTAGTAATAGTTTGGGTTTGTTGTTGTTGGAGTTTTTTTGTTGTTGTTGGGGTTCTTTTGGTTTTTCGTGGGGTTTTTTTGTTTGGTTGGGGTTTTTTTGTTGTTGTTTTGTTTGTTTGTTTGTTTTTGGTTTTTGTTTTGGTCTTGTTACCTGTAGCTTTTTTGAGGAAGTGATGAGTTGACTGACCTTTCCCTTAATCGTTATTTTGTTGCTGTGGAATTACAGAATGAGTTTTTGATGTCTCTTGTTTCACTTTCACTTATTTTAGTGTTGCAATAATTGTCTGCAGGCTATTGCACTTTTAGTGGAGTGCAGATGGATGGACTTTGCTTGACCTCTCTACCTAGCGAGGCAGACCGACTAACTGTTGCTTGCTTTTTGTCCTGTATGGGCAACAGCAAAACTTAAATATCTTGGGTCTGAGGATTAACTAAAAACTGGAGATGAGAGAGAACGAACACTCAGTGGCAGAAGGCTCTCTTCAAATACAAAGCAAATTCTTTTGTCCGGAATCAATATCCTGAAATGGTTAAAGGGCAAATGCCAAAAGGCTGAATTTTTGCCTCAGCTTTTTTGTCAGACTTAGGTTTGTGAACAACGTTGGTGCCCCTGTTCAGCCCAGCTGTAATTCAGAAGCCATGAAAGGTTTCATATCTGTTCCTTC
This sequence comes from Edolisoma coerulescens, assembly GCA_013397115.1. NCBI lineage: Eukaryota > Metazoa > Chordata > Aves > Passeriformes > Campephagidae > Edolisoma > Edolisoma coerulescens. The sequence continues at coordinate 10,715,167 of VWZW01006289.1, forward strand.
TGCTACTGTCTGAGATTAGAATAATTGAAAATAGAAAGTACTGAAATATACTGATGAACCCAAAATGACTAGATAATGATATAATAAACTAGAGGCTTAGTCTTGTGTCACCACCAGATCTAGAAGCATGTTGGATAAGGGGATGTTGACAGAGTGGAGAGAGTGAACAATGCTAATGCTGTTCACAAAATAAGAACCCTTCTGAAAAGGAACGTACAGTTTCAAGAACAGATGGTCTAGTGGTAATAGAGACTAACAAATTTTTGTTGGCTGGCAGCCGTCTTTCAGGTTAGGATTTTGTCTTTAAAGCTCTTTCATAGAGTTGACTTCCTTGCTGCAAAGTACGTGGTAAAAGGACAGAGTAAATTCCTCCTGGGAACTTGTTCTTCCTGGTCTAACAAAAACGAGATTACAGTGGAAGCACAAGGTGAGGGACAGTCAGCTCACGGTGACAGGTAGGCTTTGTTGGAGCAGCCTATGGATATTTTGGATTTTGTTCTGCACCCTGCACTCCAGAATTAGCATGCTGCAGGACGGTTGTCACCCCTGTGATGGAAGGTGGGAAGACTGACTTGGAAACATGCACAAGTCTTGCTTTGATCATCTCATTTCTTCTGCAGAAGAAGCATATTGTTTGTGAGACAGAGCTTACATAATCCTCCTTCTGTGGTGTGTGTAAACATATTTAACACAGGCCTTTTGTTTCTTGACTAGTTTAAATTTAATCCATAGTGTATGTGCAGTGTGGAAGCGGACAGAAGAGGGGTGAGTTAGAGTGCATTTTGGATTCTCCTCCAGTAGCCCAGAACTTGTATGGACTCAAACCTAGCAAAATGGAGATAAAACAGTCCCATTCTTATCTTCTATCTGTGCCCTAAAAACAAACTGACTGTCTCTAACTAATCAGTGGTATTGCAACCCTCAGCCTTTCCTTGCCGGGTTGATTCTCCTATTGCACAGTAGCTGGGAGAGAGGCTTTAAATGCAGAATTAGCATGTAAGCCTGTGCCATTTTTGGCTGGCTGTTAATGTTTAAAGTCTTTAAAGTCGCCCACTAAAGACAAGGCAGAAGAACAAACGTCGGCCTGGGTATGTGGCATGTGTGTTCTTGTTTAATATCGGAATTTCTGGTATGGCCAGGGATGCATGCCAGCTTTGGCAGTACAGGGCACAGTTCAGATACTTAAGTACTGTACTAAAAATAACAGGACTATTTTAGACTGGGACCCAATTAGGGAGAGAATAACTTGTTGCTCTGCAGTCAGTAATCTGAAGTAGCAGGCAGGCTGCAATGCGCACGTAAACTCGGCTGTTTTGCTTGTGGAGTTGCCAGTTTTGACACTGCTTCCTCACTGTTTTCCTTAGATGCTTTTCCAGAGGTTAAAAAAAAAAACAACCACCCGAAAACCTAAAAATACCGCTCTTCTTAAGGCAGGCTTTATGTGCTTTAGTTCACATTTTGATATTGCAGTGTTTAATAGCATTACAGCTCCTAATCCGCCTGTGCTGACTTGGGAAATTCCTAGAAGGCAGGGAGCGGGAGGTGAGGAGCAGTTCTCTCCCTGACACAGTGAGTGAGCTTCACTCTGCCCCACAGAAGGGCAGCGAGGGTGAATCTAGGCAGTCAAGGAGCAGAGGGGCTGTTTGAACACAGTTGTTTTTCCCTTAGTTTGCCTCCTAGGGATGGAGGAGAAGGGAGTATGGTTCCCAAAATTTGTTGCTGCTGCTGCTTGCTTTTCTGTATCAAGAAATATAGTGAAAATAACTTGCCCATTTAACCTTCTGAAACAAAGCGTTACTTTACACTTCACTAGTTTCTCTCTGATGGTTTAATTTTTGGTGATGCTGCTGGCTGCCACCTTCTATTAGATCGCTTGGATTTCAGTGAAGCAAGTTAGAGGAATCTGAATTTCTCAGTGTACAGTGTGTGTGGGGTGATGGGAAGGGACAAGCATGCTCCAGCATCCAGATCCTCTGGTCTTGGAGGGCTTTCAAGTGAATGGCTGCATCTGATCACAGTTTTCTGCCACTAATCAGAGTGGGGTTGTGGATGAGGGAATGCTTTCTGGAGCCTTAAGCAAATGCTGCGTTGGATAGACTGGAGCTGATGCTCGAGATGAAAGCGAAATGCACCTAAAATTTCTACTTTTGCAGACGTCTTTCTAGCACGCTATTTTGAGAACATGAAAAAGCCAGAATCTTTCTGGTGTTGTGACTCTCATGCTGTTTTGAAAGTAGCTCTACATTTTTTTTCAAAATAAAAAGCTGATAAGAGGTGTTCAAGGCTTTGTTCAGCTGTGATCTCTTAGCAGCTTTCAGTGTGGTATTGGCCTTAAGTTGTGATTTTGGGAGGACTTAATCAGGTTTCCGTAATCCTGCAGAAATCATGTTCTTTAAAACCTTAGATTTCAATTTGCTCTTGTCCTGGCCTGAAATGAAAAGGAGGGGTCTTCCTAGATGCCCAGTATGAAAACAGCACCTTTTGTATTCAGTGCTAAAACGTATCGCATCATGGATGTAGTAAACTCCCAGGGAAATGGTGGGAGAGGCGCTTTGGCGAAGCGGATCCCCGTTGTGTGTTGTAGAGAGCCAGCATTTAGGCATATGCTTGTCAACTTGTGGGCTGCATGTATTCTACCTTCTGCATACTGCAGCAGCCTGCAGGACTTGCTGTTAAAAGTAAATGTTACATGGAGGATGCCTAGCAACTGTAGTTTTTAGGTCTGTGCCAAATAGTTAAAGGTGCAAATCTGTTAGATTGGTGCAGTGTTTTCTGGAGGATGCAGTGTGGCACTGCTGAGGTGGTGCTTCAGCACCGCAGTGATGTGGCTGTTCCTCCAGCTCTCCTTCCCTGCCATCCCCATTAGGTTAATGTCTAGTGCCCACAATTCTCAGCCAGGAATATTAATTAAAAAAGACCAATGTTGATTTGAATTGCAGTTGCTTAGGTAGAAAGTCTGCAAGGAGTTTTTCTCTGCTTTTAGACCCTTCTGCTTCATGGTGAGCTGTGCGGCAGTTATCTGGAGTGTGCACATCTATTACTATCATTGCTATCCCTTACTAGCTGTTTCCAGTGCTTGCCTAAATTATAGTTCTTTTAACACATTCAAAAATCCAGTCACCCCATGGAAAAGATTTTCATGTTTCCGATCGATTTCAGATTTTCTGAATTTTTCTTTTGAGAGGGAATGCTTCTTCTCTGGGCACTTTTTCTGTGTCCTCTATAACTGACTCGGTGTCTGCCTTCTTTTCCCTCAGCTGTCTCTTTTTTGTGCCAAATGATCTAGGACTGTTAGTTTCTGCTTTAGGAATTCCTGTTCTCTATACTCTTTCTAATTCTGTTTTACCCTTTCAATGTCATAACAGCCCACAGTTTTCAAGAAGTGGGTGTGCCCTGGGTTTAATGACTTGTCATGATTCTGCTTTGCTTGTGGCAGTTCCTTGATTCTTAATACTGTATTTCCTTGTGAGGTATTGTCTGGTTTTTTTTCCTCTCCTCCCTCTTTCCTCTAAGATGATACTTCAAACAAGACTTCAGACTCCTGACACTCACTTCAGTGGTACACACAGGCAGGGTTATTCTTCTAGCACATTGGCTTGAGTTTGTGGAAATTAAATCAGAGTTGCCCTTTTGGCTACCCATTTGCCTGTGATCATGAGATTGTTCTGCTGTGCTTTGCATGAAGCTCCATCCCTGACTGAACACATCATACTGCTGGCAACCTTTGTGCCACCACCCTGGTTGTCACATTTCAGAGAGCTTAAGGATATGTTGAAAAGAATGGCTACTATGGTAATTCTGAAGACTCCTTGTATGGATGAAAGTTCCATGTTTTCCTACCTTAAACTGTTACCCCTTGGCTGGATGTTAAGGCAGGGAACCACTCCTGCAAGGTGCAGCAGCTCAGGTCCTTTTAAGAGTCTCTAGGGTTAATGTTGACATGTGTCTCATTTATACACTATCATAAACCTTTGGTAGATTTGAGTCATAACTTTTGCAGAAGCTGTACTGACTCTTGCTCATGCCATCTTATTATTCATGTCTGTGTTATCTAGTTTTAGCTAGTTCTTTCACAAAAGAAGCTTCTTCCTGATTTTTAAGTTCCCTGGATTTACCTTGAACTCATTTCTAAAAACTGACATAACTTAGCATCCTTCATGCTATGTCCAAATCCCTTTAGGTGTGACAGGATATCTACAGCAATTAACAGCTTGGTAGTTTTATGTTTTCCTTTAGAAGTCTTGACTTTAGAATTCTTTCCACTGTGCAATCTATAACAATCTTTTAATGCTGCTCTTACTGTGAGCAGTTATTTAGCATACATGGTGCCTGATCGGCTTATTTATTTTGACTTTTTTTAATGAACAAATGCAGTATCTCCTAAGGAACTAAAACCAAAACAGTCCTTACCTTTTATTTCTGTCAAGAATTCTTGAAGATGTTTGCCGTTAAGGTGCATTTTGACATGAGAGGCGGGGGAAAGACTTGATTTCCTGTATGTGGCAGCAGAGCTGGTAGCTGATGCCATTCTAATCTGGTTTTGGGTTAAGTCTTGCACACCATATTCACTCCAGGCATTTGCTTGAAGGCAACCGTAAACATGAAATTGATCTTCACTCTCCCGACTTCTGGGGCTCCTGCCTTAGGTTATAGGGCATGCCTGTTACAGCATCAGTGCATCCTGTGTTTCACTTCTGGACTTGTGTCCCTCCTCTGCGTTGCCTGGTCTCAAATTACTGGGACACCGAGTTAACATCTTCAAGTACACTTGGCAGAACAAAGTCAGAGGAATATTGAATATTTCTTGGTTAGAAAACTCAAGTTTCCAAGTTCTGCGGCAAAAAGATGTATATAAAATTTCCACACCTGAGTAAGAAGTCAGGCAGGCTTCCCACTAGCAAAGGAAAAGACTTGGGAAGCCCTCATATATCTTTTGCAATGTTTCTAGCACATAATTAAGTGCTGCTTTCTTGTCCAGTCTGAGAACTTGTTTATGAAACCTAATATTGCCCTGTGAAACTCAACACTTTACTTCTTAATACTACAGCTTCAGTGATGCTCAATGAGGACAGGGTGCTTTGTGTATCAGCTGTTTCAGGAGTTGTGAAGGCTAAATACAGCACTTCCTTAGCTGGCACTTGGAAGCTTCACCCGTTCCCAGGGAGGGGGAAGAAATGTCAGTGTCAAGGCTCAATCCTGTAGCAGATGCATCCTTCAAAAAAATAAATAAAACAGCTGAGTCATTCGTTCATTCTTCTTCTTCCATGCTGCTGGCCAATCCCAATACCCTTGTATTTCACACAGGAGGGAGAAGGCAGACAATACTGTCTTTTATTATTCATACCCTGCAGCTCACTATCTTCTTCACAAAATATGGGTGGCGTCTGTCTGTCTCCACTTCATGGGAAAGATTAACAACAATTAAGGTCAGCAATTAAGGTTGTGAAAACCTTTGAATAACTGCAACATCTGTTCTTATACTAGAATAAATAAAATAAAGCTGGAGCTGTAATTGCCAAGAGAGTACTTGCTTATATCTATTTTGTAACTGTGGGCTTGTGAAATTCGTGTTGTTAACTGATCCCTCGCTGGCCAGCATCACTGGTCAGCAGTCAGTGCAAACTGGCACACTTTAGCCAAGAGCCACATGCTGAAAGTGAGGGTGCAGGATGAGAAGTGGGAATTGTGTGTAAAGTGTGGGGAACTGTGGCAGTGGGGGTCAGGTGGTTCCTGAGATGGCTGTGGGTTGTCATCAGTCCGTTACCTTGGACATAGCAGTTGATCCCCTGAACTTCCCAGTCCATTTCAATGTCAAATAAAAGAGTTTTTCCTAAACTGCTCTTGGCTCTGACTGGTTTTACTCTTACTTTGAGACAGAACAGGGTTGTTGAGGGGAAGGTTACCATTTCTCAGCTGACTTGTTTTTTCCATAAGCTCAAATGTGATGGCAGGAGAGCACCTGAGTGTTCTGAGATGGAGGTTTCTAGAAGTGGTTATTTCCAGTGCTGCCTCAATGCCTGACTTATATCAGAAAAAATATGTACAAATTAAAGAAAGAGAATGTCCTAAACTTCAGTGAAGACCATTCACTCAGGTAAGGCCATTTTGGTATAAAAGAATGTTCCGTGAGTGGAACATTGAATGTCTGGTGAATGGAATAGAACATTCCGATTGGAAGGTGCCTATAGTGACCATTCAGTCCAACTGTCTGACCACTTCAGGGCTGACCAAAGGTCAAAGCATGTGGTTAAGGGCATTGTCCAAGTGCCTGTTAAATACTGACAGGCTTGGGGCATTGACCACCTCTCTAGGAAGCCAGTTCCAGCATTTGACGACCCCCTTGGTAAAGGAAGTGTTTCTGTGTATCTAGTCTGAACCTCCCCTGACTCAGCTGTGAACCATTCCCACACATCCTGTTGCTGGATATCAGGGAGGAGGTTTCTGGTAACAAATGACACTTTACTTAATATTGTCTGACTATATGGGGTGATTTCTCAACTTGTCTGCAGAGCAAATGATCAGCAGTGTTGTACTTTCCATCCAGAGAATGAAAATTTCAGTGCTGCTCAAGTGCCAGGAGCTGGTGCCTAGTCCTTCTTGGCACATGTGGCCTCCACAGAAGGAACTGTTTGTGTTCCGACTTGGCGCAAAAGCAGTGTGATTCTGCGCTTTCCAGTTGTCTTTTTTGGTGTGTTTAAAAGTGGGATCTCATTAGACATTTAAGCCTTAAAAGGTTTAACCTAAGACAGAGGTTTGTATAAAGACTTAGGGATCTATCGTCAAAGTCTGGTAGAAAATCAGCCATGTCTTTCTGTCCCTTAGACCATGGGAGCAATTCAAGTGCTTCTTTCCTGGTGTGCTCAATATTTCTCCCTCCCCATGCATTGGTAGTGATTTTCTATAATCCTGCATTTCTTTACTTGAGCTGCAAAGATCTTTTCTGACCAAGTGCTGCTCTTTGCTGTCATGGGAAAAATTATATCTGTGTCCTTCCTGCTGCTTGCTTGTCCCATTGACACTGACTGGGGTGCTGCATTAAGGCAGCGTGTTGTTGCATTTCTGCAGGGACAGAGTATGAGGATATGCCTGTAGCTTAAGAGACAATGCTAGGAAGCTCTGCAGCTGGGAACAGTGGCTATCATCACCTGCCACAGAGAGAAGAGCGCTTCTGTATGGAGCAGCCTTCTCAAACCTCACTGTTGAGAGGCATCCAGCTTCAATGAACTTCTCTCTTGTGTTTTGGAGAGTAACTTTTTGGTTTTGTATAATGAGGAGGTTGTAATTTAGTTAAATGAAAATTGTGCTGCTCATTTTCGGCTATTGACTTATATGAGTTATTGGACTGGAAAAGATGTGTAGGCAAAGATGTTGCAGGAAACAAATGTGATAGTTTCCAAGCCGTAGTGTAATTTATCTAAGACAAATAATGCCATAAAGAGCAGACAATATCAATCATTGGTGGCAAATTCTGTGGTACTGCTCTCCGTTTGAAGGAGATGGGGAATGTTACAAGCTAGTGATTGCGGAGATCTGTAAGCATCAGAGCATTAGGTGAGGGTAGTTTTCTCCTTCTTCTAGTGACAGAAAGTAGCATGAAAGCCTGTGGGAGGTATTTGTGTAAAACAGGCAGTTGTATGAAGCCATCTCTTCATGCAGAGCTAGTTTTTAATAAAATAGAACCACTAATTAGCGAGGCTGAAATGAAAATCAAGACTTTTCTGATGTATCTGTCAAATTGATTGTATTAATGATGAGCGAATGCTTTTATAGATCAAAATACAAAGTAGCAAAAAACCATTTTTGAATTGTTATTTCATCAATTAACAGCAGCAATTAGAAATTCAAATTTTTGATATTCACAGAGGCTTTTGCAAGAGAGCTCATCTGCTCCTTTGATAAATGTTTTGTTTTATTACACTGTAGTGTATTTTAGGAGGGGAAAAACTTTTTGGAAGAGCAAAGTGTCAACAAAATCTCTGCCTCAAACAGCAAAAGAAATTCAGGGAAGAGAACTGAGAATTTTTATTTTTCATTTTTCATGAGGTTGACTGAGTTCTGCCATGTCATCTTGCATTCTATGCTGCTGCTAAAGAATCTCTTCATCTGTTTATAGAGTTCACACGCCCATCTAAGTGCGTGTGTGTAATATATGTGTATAATATATGTATTATACACACATGCACACTGAGTGAAATTAAACCCTAAAAGTTGCTGGGAGAAACTGAAGCTTTGTCAGGATTGACTTCTGCAGTACAGGGACCAAAAGTCCGGGGATAGTGCATGACTGGTCTGGCATAATTGTCAGTCTTGTCCAGAGGTGCTGAGAGTTAGAAGTTTAGGTGCTGTACACTGGGGAGGGATTCCTCTGGCTGGTTTTGTATCTCCAAGTCATGGATGGCTGCATCTGAACCAGTTTTCTAAATTCCTGTTGTTGTCAATGGAAAGAACCAGGTGCTCCAGTGGTGTGCTTCATTGAATTGTATAGGATGTAAGTGGCTTCTTGAGCTCATCTCAGTCAAGCCCCGGCTTTCTCTGACATCCAGGTAGCTGCTGTGGAGTGAGATGGATTGCACATAAGGAGAGCCTGTTTCTCCTCCCTGACTGATGTGGCAGTGCAGGCCACACGCTTCTCCTGTACACATGCCACCCCCACCACCTGGGGTATGTGACTGCCTTCATATCCTGTAATAGAGTTGTGGTCAGCTCCATGCACAGCCTGGATGTTGATTTGCTTCTGTGGGCAATGTACTCCAGGCCTACAAAACGATGTTGTGTGTGGGGACACTTACGCGCTGTCTTCTCCCTCCTTTCCACTACTGCCGGTACCAGTTGGACAACCTTGGAGGTGGGAGAATGCAGATGGGACCTGTGTGTGGCTTCCAGGCTTGAGTACGGGCTTTTTGTGGGTTAAAGAACATCAGTACACAGGGAAGGCACTACATCTGGAGCCTACAACCTTGGAGGACAAATGTTCCCCTTTGGTAGCTCTGGAGTCTGAAGGTTAACTAGGGATGTTCCTTGTTTAATGCGTATCTAGTTAACCTTCAGTGCTGGGGATATTCAACATTTCATACCTCTGTTAAACAGCCTCATAAGGCCTGAAACAACAGATTTCCTTCATGGCACCCTGCAAGTACAGGGAAGTAGCTCTTAATGTAGGTGGCTTGGCAAAATATTCTAGTCAAGTTATTTGGCCTGCTACCCACCCTTCGATATGTAATCTTTTGGTACTGCCAAAATACCATTCTAATTAAGTTGACATAGTCTATGAAGCCTGGGTGGTATTACTTCAGTTTTCTTCCCTGTGCTTTCCAACGCTGTGTTTTGAAAGGGGTGGTGGAAGCTGTGACACTTGCAACCTCACCATAGCCTTCATTAAGCTGGGATTTTGGTCACCTTGTGACCTTCAGAATCAAAGGAAGAATATTCTCTTTCTTCCTCTCTGCAGGTACAAGTTAATAGCAGTAAATAAGTGTTCACTAATGCACATGAAACATGTGATCAGTTGGCCAGATTTCAGCTTTGTTGAACATTAGCCCTTCTACAAAATATTAACCTATTATGTAGGTTTATTTTCTGTTTTGTTTACACTTATTTGAAAAAGCTATGCCCTGTTTGTCCTAGGGTGGTATTATATTTGCAAGTAGGTCAGCATACTCGCTTTTGAGATGTCAGCTTGAAACTGTTTTTCAAGGGCTAAAAAACATAAGAGGGTAAGAAAGACTTTTGCATTGCCGATATGCTATATTTATTTATTTATTTATTTATAGAAATTCTTAGCCTGTATTCAAGAATAGAGCACCAGTAACATTTTAGTTGTGTTCTGAAAGTCGGCACTGATTGCCTGCTGCTAACCATAAGCCACCCGTGGATTTGAAGCTTGTGTGTTGCATAATGCCAGCAAATGCATTTGAGATTACAAAATGGTCTCTTTGCTCTAAGAAAAGATTGCTGTGATTTGTTACTGAGGCAGCGTTAAAGTACACATGGGATATCTGTGACATCAGTATCTTAAAACCACAGTATCTTAAAAAGCAGGTTTTTTTTTTGCAGTTGAGCGAGCTCTGGCACTGCTGGTGCTTCATTGCATGGGAGTGAATGAGTGCAGTCTCCAAATTGGGTACAGTTTTTTTAATGTTTCAGTCAATCAAGGGTGTACGTATTCCTTTAACTTCTGTGTGTTATCAGTTGCACTCCTTGCACTTCTTTATTATAGCCCTCTTGAAGAGACAGGATTTTATGTTCATCTCAAGAGCAGCACAGTATTTGTTGGAGTTGCCTCCTTGAAATCTTTGCAACTAGAAGCAGAGTTGGTCATTGCCTGCTTGCTTGGGGTTGATGTAGTCTGGGGCTCTCCTGGCTCTGTTGAGTTATCACTTGCAAGTCATTCTGTGGTAGCTCTTACCCTGCTGTGCATGAGAGGTAAAAGGGGTTTGCCTGTTTATTTTTGCTACTTGCTACTGTTACTTACTATGGTGTCTTTGTCAGAATAGTTTCAAGAGTTGAATCCTTTAGAATAAATCATGTTTGGGAATAGTTACCACAAAATTATTTGGAGGGTGAATTAACGTACTGTTGATGCAGGGGAATGCATTTCTGCTCACAAAATGTGGTTTTTTTTTTCAGAGGCTAAGCAGAAAGTCTTTCTTTTGAGTGTTCTAACCATACAAATGCAGTATACTGAGAGTAACCTGCTGACTTAAGTGTACCTCTTATAGTATCTCAGAAAGATACCATCTTAGTGAGTAGCTTGCAGTTTGAATTGAATTGCCTAAACTTGCCTTCTAGCTTCAACCATTTATATGGGATGAGACTATGTAAACAATCCAGTGCTTATTCATGAACATAAATCATAGATAACTGTAAAATTGATCAATTGATTTTCTTCAAAACCACAAACCTTGATGTGTAAATAAAAGCTTCTGATAATCCTAGTTAATAACTCTTCCAAAAAAGTCTTGTACCAAGAGAACAGCAAGTGATACAGGTACAATTACTGTGTTAACTATCAGTATTAAACCCTGTAAATTGTTGAAGTAAAAACCCTAATGTCTGATGTCATTGGTCCACAATAATGAAGTTTTAAATCCAGGAAAAGTATTTTAAACCCACCTGAAAACCCTGGAGAGCAGGAGAGACCCTAAGGAGGGATGTGAATGGTATTGATAGATATGTGCTTGTAGCTTCCTGTGCGCAAGTGTGAGTGTTGGTTTTGAAGTCAGCCTTATGGTCAGCCCTCTGTAGCCAGTATGGTGCAACAAAAATTAGCAATCTTTGAGAAGCTACGGAGCCCCCTGCATAAAGATCCAAGTAAAGGAAAATAGGCTGTGAATAATTGTAATGATTGATGAGTGCATTATTTGGATGAAACAGGATTAAAATGCTTGAAAAACTGATCAGTAGGTCATGTGATAGGAAATTGCCTTTTGTTCTTTGTTTCTCTTTCTGTTTTAATATCTTTGTCTTTTGCATCAGCCAGGAGAGGAAAAAAGGTTTCTTCATGCTTTGGAATATTCTCCTCCAAAATGAAGGAGTGTTGTAGAGAAATAAGGGAACAGAACCTGGGAACAGGGCATCCTTGCTGCAGATTGCTACTCTATGAATTTAAAAGTCTCTCCATCAAACCTTTGTGTATATATGTCAACTATTATCTCTCCTAACTTTTGTCAGGAGGCTGTAAAATTAACAGCTGAGGAGTGCATGCTACCATCTTATCACCTTAGTAAAGGCAAGTTGAGTCTGGAAGATCTTTCCAATGGATGTTTATGGATAGGCATGCAGATTAAACTATGGTTTCAAACAGAATCTGTAATGATCTGACTTTAAAAAAAAAAAAAAAGCACTGTGCGAGGCTGATGAACTTACTCTAATTGTTTAGAAGAATGTCTTGTGTGTAGTTCAGTCTCTGGGCTGGGGGGTCTAGAGCCCTTGGCTTTCAAATCCCACCGAAGAGGAGGGGGCAGGACCATTCACACCAGTTGCAGGCTGGAAGCATAAAGGCTCATTAGAGCGTTGAATGCAGTGTTTTGGTAAGTAGGCAACAAAAGCAGACTTCAGTTGAGTTGGGACCACAAGGTGAAAGTAAGTGCCTTTGAGAAAAACTTCATATTTTATTTGGAGATCTGTCCGAATGTTTAACTTCTGTGAGATGCCTGGAAAGCAGTAATTCTCACGGATGTGCAGTGGGAAAGGTTTGCCAGCTCCTAATGGCAGTAAACAAAGAAAATGAAAGTTCACAGGTTGCCTTGGCCAATGTAATAGTTTGCTGCCACTGGAGAGGGGTGATCCTGTTCCCTTCCCTTCTTGCTCATGGTCTCCTGCCGTTCACATTGTGCCAGCTGAACTGCCTGTCCGATCTAAGTTTATTGCATTTGCTTCCTTAGCAGAACACTAACCCAGCAAAACAAATGCGTTAATTAACACAAGCTGAACTCATTAAGGACCATACATGACACAAAAGGGGGAGAAGGAGGGAGTGCCATGAAGCTGCTGGGAGAAAGGGAAGGAAGAAAGCAGAGCAAGGGCTGATGAAGAGAGTGGGATGTCTGTCCTGTTCTTGGCAGTAACGAGCTATTAAATCATCTTGACTGTTGTATAACTTCACTCTAAGTCTTCAGGTTGGATAATAAAAGCTTAAAATAACATAAGGAAATAATTATTTAGACTGCTTCCCAAAATTATAAAATTTTGGTTTCTATTTTATGAGAAATATGACTACGTTGGGGTGGGGAGGGGAGGCAAGACAGTGACAACACAGTGAATAGAGACAGTGTTTTTTTGGTTATCTGGAGGCAAAGGATGTAGTGAGAAACTGTATATGCAAAATTAGAGACCACTAGTCATGGCATTGTCAGATGAAGTTCACCTTGGGCTGCTTCCCTGTGCATCTCATGTCCCAGTTGTGCATCCTTGTACCTGCCCTACCTCTGCGTATAGCTTGCTGATGGGGTTGTCTGCCGTATACAATGTAGTTTTTTATTTCAGTTTCTGTCTAATTAACATTTCATTTAGACTTGGGTACAGGTCTCTGTTTAGTTGCCAAAGTTCCTGCTTCAAAGCTATGGATTTGAAGCTATTAGGAGACAGAAGAGAGTTTTCAGTGATCAAGGAAGACAGTAAACTGCAGAGTTTTGTAAATATTTCCAAAGTTCATTATAGGTTTGGGATTTGTTGTTTGGTTTTTTGATTTTGTTTGGTGGTTTATTTGTTTAGTTGTTTGGTGGGTTTTTTTGTAGTTGGTTGGTTGGTTGTTTTTTTGTTCGTGTTGTCCAGTGTTGTTGGGCTAAATACTGTTTTTCTCCCAGGACTTTTATCTTTGCTGTCAGTGAAACTGTTCTGTCAGGAGGTGAACACGAATTCACAGGCTATGAGTATTGAGCCATTTCAAAATTTCAGGCAGATTCAGGAAACCAAAAAATGCTGAACGGCATATATTTTATTTAATTTTATTTGGCAAGGCTCGAAGTGGGATGGCATCAGCTCTTCTGTGCTTCTTCTGAAGTATGTATCTGTTTTGGCTTTCAAAAGCCTGAATTGCCGTTGCCAAGATTCTTCACTTTCTGGCAAAAGTACAATGGCAAATGGCTTCCTTTACAAGGTGTAATATTTAGACTAACAGCTTTGCAATTAAGAATGGCAAAAGAGAATTATATTCCCTTTTTTTATAAGACCAGATTTTTTAGTATGGTTTCGTGGGAGTGTTTGGACGTAACTGAAGTGCTTTTGATTGATGATTTATATTTTGAACAGTGCTTTTCATTTTAGTGCGCAACACTCGCTTGAAATTTTAGCTAGAACAATGCTTTGTTTTCAGAGATGTTCAAAGTATTCCTCTAGTTAGGCGTTTGCTCCCTGTCATAGACTTGCACATACCTTTTGGGTGCATATGTGTAACAAAATGGGCGTGAAGATACCAACTCATGCAAGGGAAATGGGGAGAAGTGGGGAAAGCTGCAGGTATTCTTAAATATTGCCTGCTGCTAATCTCAGTAGGCCATCAGGGTGTTGACAATCATGTCATTAAGTCTTTTGTGGTTGCAGAGTGATTCCATTCTGGAGTGTTTGGGGAGGTGTTTTGGAGGAAAAAAACTTGTTTGAAGGGAGACTGGCCAAGTATTGTTTTTCAGCATGGGCTGACTGGAGACTTTGGGTGTGAGGAGGGACATTCAGAGCTGGGGAGAGAAGCAAGTGTGTATTTGAACTGGGTAAGTTGAGAAAGTGGTCAGTAAAGCGTTTGAGGTGATGCATCCAGACCTGCTTGCTAAGTGATCCCTTGGGGAGAGTGAAGGGCGTTCTCAGTGTTGTAAATTGACGGTCTCCACCTGAAGCTATCTCTAAAAGAGGGCAAGATGCTTTAGAAATCCTTACATGTACTGATTGCTGAAGCTATGATGAAACCTGATGGCAAACTTGTGAGCTGCCAAGGATGTTTTAGTCTCCTTGGTCCAGCCAGCTAAGGAATCTGATGGCACTTTCTTTTCAGCCCACATAGTCATTCAGGCTTCATTTTTGTGAGAAGTTGTGTGGATCTTGCATGCAAAAGTATATCTGGGTCCCGCAGTTTCAGTGCAGCTGGGGACATTGCTAGCTGTCAGGTCTTTCAACTGCAGAAAATTCACTGGCGTGCCTCATGCTGCTTGTATCCAGCTTTATTTCCATTGTAACTATGGCAATAGGAGTAGACTGGTAAGGAAGTGTCAGAGTATGGGTGCTCATGCCTGTGTAGGGTTGCTCGGTGTATCCGTATAAGTGCCTCATCTTGTAAACCTGTTTCAGTGATACAGATACCTACATACCTACATACATATATATACATATATATATGTGTGTGTGTGTGTGTATGTATATATATATATATATATGTACATGTCTGCAGAAAAAGCCAGAACACTCTCCTAGATGATATGAAGTAGTGGGGAGTCTACAGCCAGGACAACAACTGGTCGAAGTCTTGGAGATTGCTCCTTGTGTAGGCCAAGAAGAGAGGGTCTTTTTCTCCCTGGGTCTTCAAGATGTTAAATTTTAAGTCCAGTAGACTTAATCCAGACAGTCCTGAAGGTAACTTAGGGGAGAATATTGTACTGATTCAGTTTTAAGACTTTGTTCTAGTTTCTTAGGAAAATCCAAGTTTGGTCTGCTAAACCTCATTCTGTATTGTGGGGAGAAATGGAATAGTGATACTTAATGTCTGAGAGAATAAAAGATATACATAACAGAGAGGGAAAGATTTTTAACTTGTATGTAAAACCTGAGATCTTAGATAAAAGTCTTCAAGTTAAAATTAAGGCTATGTTGAAGCTTTTTTGCCTTCCCTCTTTCACAATAGTTCAGTTGTAGAAAGCAGAACATTACAGAAGAAAAACTATGAAATACTTAAAAGGGTATAGCATTCAACAAATTGTTAAGTTACCTTTCATAAAAGAGCATAAATCCAGTTTGCAAGAACTCTGGAGCTTGTCTTGCAACTCTGCCAGGTTAAAATCCTTTTTTTTCCCTCCTCCTCCTCCTCCTGTTCCTAACTAATCTGCAAGCAATTGCGTTTTAAAAATTATTTTTCCCTTGAATTTAAAGACTTTGACAGATGGCACATGTAGAACCTGGAAAACTTCCTGAATTGGCAGAGTGACCATACCCCTGCCATTTTCCTACCACAGTATCTGTAGGTGCGTAGGCTGTGTCTGCTTCCAGAGTGCTGGGCGAGATACCATTTCCTCTGCTGGGAATGTGCAGAGAACAAGTGATAAATCAGAAAAACATACCTGGTGATGGGCTGAATTTGCAGTTAATAGACAACTTAATCTGCTGGTTAGCTGAGTAATTTGATTGTGACTTAAACAACCCCTTCAGAGCAGTGACAATCTCCAGGGTGCATACCTGCAGTGTTTTCCATGCAGGATTAATATCAATCTTTTAGACAGTATGAGTTCGTTTAACACTTTTGAGAGACTGAGACATCAAAGCTATGCCTCACAACAGTCCATTCTTTATTCTAGAGAATGTCATACCAAAAATTAGTCTCATGACCTTTGAAACTTGGTTTATCGTGACTGTCCTTCTTTCAGGGCCTCTGTCCAAGGCAGAGCTATGAAGCCAATAAAAGCACATGAAATTGCTTGGTTCTGAATGTGCACAGGCTGTCTCGCTCAGTGTTGCATGACAGTTGTTCTCTCAGCTGAATGTCCTGAGTTTTGTAACAGTGATCGACTACATAGCTTGTTTTGTATTTACAATCCTTTGGAATTTCCCTCCCCCATCTGAGGCATTTTAGGAAAAGGGCAGTAACTTGGCGCTTGAATACCTCTTTGCTATTTGTGCTGTGTAAGTTGCGTGGAAAGAACATGTATGTCCGTATGCAGCTACAGTCTCTGAAGAGAAGTGACATGCTAAAAATCATATTTAAAGACAACAGCACAGGAAAAATTGATCTGTTTTTTCTTTTTAAGTCCGAATATTTATCTGCTGAACGCGTGAATTGGTGTAGAGTTCTGTCCCTATGAAATTTATTACTTGTTGATGTGGTACAAAGGACTTCAGGTCTTAAAGGTGAGCAAAGGCTTTTTGTATTCCTGGGGTAGGACTAGGCTGATAAGCTGTTTTTAGATGGACAAAAGAGATGAGATCTTAAATCAGTGTTAATGTGTGACTGACCAGGAATGATATCATCTAGAGATTATTGCTTTCCTCTGTTTCTGCAGTGTTAACAAGTGAATACTCAAGAATGTAGCAGTGAAGCAAATGGTTCTTGATAAATTATGCAGTCTTGACTCCAGCTATTGTTTGAGGTAATTTATGATCTTCCATTGGTGTAATGGGGCTGTGGCATAAACTGCAGCACGCCCTAGAGTAGACAAATTGGTCTGGTATTGTTTAGGAACATATTAATCTATCTTGCTATAAGTGAATTGGAGCCTTTTGCTGAAACATCAAAAGACCAGTATTTTGATATTCAGTCCTAAATAACCTACCATTAAATTTGCAGCAGTTGTGCCTTTTCCTGATGTCTAAATACTGAAGTGGTAATAAACATAAAACTGTTGCAGTGTAAAGCTCATTTCTTTTCCCTTACCCCTTTATGTAAAGTTTCTTTAGTCTTTGTGGGTTTAGAGGCTATTAATACAGTTCTCTTTATTCTTAAAGCATTTTACCAACTTCATAACAGCTATTCCAGTGGCTTGCTTAATTTCTCTGTGGATGTGCTTACAAAAAAAGAAAAGAAAAAGGTACTCCCCCAGGTGAAAAGGTTTTAAGGAGCTTTTCTTAAATCTGTGCTTAATTCTCCCGGAACAAACTGGGTGATTAAGGTGAAATTTTCAGATCAATCTTTAAAACTGACTGCAACCTTTTAGGTGTGGAGAAGTAGTTAGATGGCTGTAGACCACTGTCTGTATGTTTAAAGACTAGCAATACTGCAAGTTGATTAAGGTGCCTACAGTTAGATGTTTGATGTTGCGTACCCCCACTTTGGATCCTGTAAGATGTAGGGTTTAATTTTTTTTTTCCATAGTATTTACTTACCTAGAATAAACAACCAGCTTTATGCATATTTGGTTAAATGGATTTTCAGACTTGCTATTGCCAAAACCAGTTTCCTCCCAAGGTAATTGGCTGGATGAATTGATCACAGAAAACTACAGAAGCCCAGTAACTACTTCCTGGAAAGAAGTTCCCAGGAGTTTGCCTGCCTTACTGATAGAGGAGGAGGCTACCATACCTCAGCCAAACTCATCCTGGAACTAGGTAAAATGAAGCTTCCTTGATGAGTGCATGGCTTGTGGACCAGAGGCCGGAAGTCCTCTGGGAACAGTTTGTCCAAGATGTTTTTTTACCCTTGTCCCTGACTTAACCGTACCATAATTTTTGCTGGCAGCTTTGGTTTGGTGACAGTTCCTGCATACCAGAGAGGAGTGGGTAGCCTGTTTAAAAGTCGGGCTTTTGTTTTGAGTGCATAATTGATAATTAATAGCGAACAAGACAGGAGCACACTTGTGGTAGAAGTAAAAGTTCTGGCTGTGCTTTGCAGCCTGCTTTCTCTTCCCCAGTTGTGCTTTTTTCATCTGCTTGGAGGTGGCATCGCTTGTCTTACACTGCAGGGATGTCTCCACCACTGGTTGGAAGAAATGCTGGAGCAGCAAATAGTGCTTTATTTATTTATTTATTTCAGTTTATTTTTGTTTCTTTTGTTATGAGGGAGTTATAATAACTTTCTTGACGTTGTCTTGCCTTCTTATTTTTAGTTCTTTAGCCATACGTTCCTCTAAGTGTTTGCAGATTTCTTTTCAAGCTCTATCTGATCATGAAGTGATGCTTTGAAGAAACACAACTCACCTTGCAAAGTTGCTGCTAATAATCACTCAGAAGAGCAAGTGCAAGACTTGAATGATTTTGTATGTGCACTCTGATACATTGTGTGAGAATAAAACCATGAGAGAAAAGGCAGGCAGGAAAGGGTAAAGGTTAGAAGTTGTGTCGCCAGGCATTGAAGGCTAATGCTGCATAATGATCTTGGTGATCTTATGGGTCTTTTCCAACTTAAATCATTCTGTGATAAGTGACTGTCATCTTAATTAACTCACAGATTTCAGTGTTTTCTTTCCACAATTGAAAACATAGCCTCAGGTGGTTGAGAGCGGGTTTTCAAATGGCTAGGGTTTTGCTGTGAAGGGAGGCTTTCATTTTTGCCTGAACAGTGGGAATAAAGTAGGAGCCACACGGCCTGAGAATAGTTATGTTGGGCTTTTAAGTGAAATATCAAATTGAGCGTGTTTGCTAGGCTACAGGCAGCAAATGTGCACATTTTCTACTTCAAGTTGATGCAAATCCTCATCACCTCGTCTTGATCTTCTTGGTCTTCCTCCTCCAACTGTTTTCAATAATAAGTTGATGAAATGTCTTCAGTAGGGTTTCTGACAGTTTGTTTGTACTCTGCAGGTCCTGGGAAGCAGTAGATGTAATTTGAAGAAAATTTGAAGGAACAAATGGCTTTAGCTGGCTGCCCAGACTCCTTTTTACATCTTCCTTATCGGATAGTAAGTTGTGAAACTGCATGTTCGTGTCAGCTTATAGCATCATATTGCTGTGTGCCGGTGATTGATTGTGCATTCAAACTTTTCATCAAACTGCTAATAGTTGTCTGGCAATTCTCTGGGTTTTGCTAGCATTTGGAAACAGAGCCTCTGTTACCATCCCGTATTCAAGTTCTGCTGCTGAAAAAAATTGGGTCATTAATATATATGGATTAAGATTTGATATTTTTCTTTAAAATAGCCATTTCCTATTTGGGAGAAGGCACTTGTTTCCAAAGAAAAGGTCGTGAGCTACAATACCAGTGAAATGCCTTGCACCAAAATATATCACTTTGCTGTATGCTATATTTGTAGGAACAAAGGCAGAGATTTTTACACTTGGTTAGATGCTATGCTTTTTGAGTCATTGTGCTGTATCTAAGCAGCCAATATGGCATATTACAAAGAGTTTATTTTAAAAAGCCCTCAGCTAAATTCAAAGATACTCGACGAAAATGCATGTGAAAGTTCTCTTTTCTCTCTGGGCAGTTTTAGTTGGCATAATGCTTGCTTTGTGTTTTTTATGAAACTGCAAATTGCTAGTTTGGATATGATCTTTTCTTTGCAGTTTTTGTCTTCTGTTTTCATAATATGATTACCACCCTGAGGATTCAGTTATGATTTTGGACCCTGTAGATACACAAATAATTAAACAGTGTCATGTGACATTAAAACCTTTTCCCTTTGTCCCAAGAGAAGCATTGCTGGTAGTGATTACTACAGTCATGCTACTCATTTGGAAGAAAAGCAAAAGACCAGACAAAAACAACAACAAAATTTCCAAAAAATCTCTTTAGGATTTATACATATTGTGTAATATGTCAGCTTACAATTTTTTCTTCCCCAACAGGAAACCTCAAATTAGTTAAAAGTCTAATGTTAGTATATGCTGAGTTGTCAGCTGAATGTACCTGAATGCTTCTCCCGATAACAGGAAAAACATAACAGTTCTTTTATAGCTTCTTTCGCAGCTATAAAAATAGACTGGACTTTGAGAAATTGGATGTCCTGAAAATCTGTTACTATACTTGGATCTATGATTTTAAAAGAATATATGAATAGATGTGCCTGGACTCCATAATTTTGATGCACTGTGAAATTATGCTTCCAATTCATTTGGAGCATCATCTGAGTCATGATGCGAAGCTGAGGGAAAGGAGAGCTATGTAAGAGAAACTTGACATTCTAGGCAGTCATTTTTGAGCTGCAGGTTCTTTAACTGAGTGTCAATCTCTCCTGTGAAAATAGTGTCTTTAGTGGTTCATAGGAAGTAAGAATGTGAATTTTCATTGGTACTTCCCTTGCTGTGACAAACCCTGTAGATAACCTGCTTTAGTATGGGGCAGTCAGCAGACTGGAAGTGTCAGAGCAACATGGGGTGACTTAAGATGGTGGGAAAATGACTCAGTTATTTTTGGTCAAAGCTTACCGTGTATTAACTACCCTAAGTGCTTATAACCAGTTTGAAGACTAGCTGTGGAAGCCCATTCACAACTACTGTGCCTTCTGTCAGAACTGAAGTTTGCATTAAAAAAACCCTGAACATCTGTTTTTCCACCCCTACTAAATCTGACTTAGGAGCTTTCATCAACTTGTCTTTCAAATTTGGCTGCAGTGAAAGCATTTTGTTGGTAAAGCGCTGAAAGAAGGTTAAACTAACTATGCTCTAGATTAGAGTGTAAAGAAGTACTCTCTTTTTTCAGCACATTTTCTTACTTAATATGAATGAAAGGCTATGAAGGCCACTGCTCCAGAGATCCCAAGGTTGGGACCTTAATGCTGTAAATTCAGTATTAGAATAAATTGACACATTGGAGTTTGGGATTATCTTCAAGGCAAGAAAAATGAGAACCTGGATGAGTATGCACTACAGAATATCCTTTAGGATGTCTTGCTGCCAATCCGCCTCTTCTCAGGTTTTTTTTTGTTTTGTTTTTGGAGAGATGGGCAGGGTATAGATCCCTGACTTTCTTACTGAGCTCTTTGTTTGCTAGTTTTGCTGCTTTCAGGAGCTTTCAGGTCTTGTTTAAGAGTATTTTTCTTCTTTTTCTTATAAGTTTCTCAGGAGTTAGCACATAAACCGGTCACACTGAGTGCATTCTCCTAGAAACAATCTCTAGCTCTGTAAAAAAAAAAAAAAAAATCAATACTATCTTTCAGAGGCTTTCAGGAGTCCTTTCCAAATTCTTGAACTCTTCAATAAAAATCCGGCAGTGAGAATTGGCAGTGTTTGTCTTCTGTTCCTGGAAATTCAGAACATAGTCCCAGAATTTCTCAGAAAAAATGGGATGATTTACTGTGTTTCCGTTCTTTTGCAATCTGTAGTCACAACAGTATTTATGTGCAGTGACTTGAACTCTTGGGGAATATTTAGTTCTTTAACCCTTTGCATTAATTGTACAAGTCTCAGTGACATAAATAACAAAAAGATGGGGGTTTTTTTCTCAGTTTGTGAAGGTAAAATTTTGGGCATGCGGGAATGTCCTGTTCATCTTCCACTTTCTGCCTTCTGTTCGTTTTCTTGTGACCAAGATGCAGGTATGACTTCAGTAATAATTAATATAATTTGCTTTTAGTTAGCTGAATTCTTGTTTGAGAAAGGACTTGTAACTTGGTACAAAATGGACTACAAGCACTTGGCCACAAAGTAGGGAGAAAATGGAAATTGCTTTCTCTTATATGTACAGAGCTGTGGATTTCAGGATTGCTAATAATCCTCTTGATCAGATAAGAGTGCAGAATATTGCACATCATACTTGAGAAGCTTTGTGCACTTGAAGAGTAGGAATTAAATACCTAAGAGAATTAATCAGAGGCTAGCTGCTGTAATGAAAGCCTCTTTCAATGATGTCAGATTTGTGGATGTGAAGGTGATTTGCTGCCAATACTAGAACTACAATAGTGACATTCCTCTGCCTTCATCTGGAGCAACAGTTAGGCAGAGGTTCTCCAGGTTTTAGTATGGTAGCTTTGATCTTTGTTTTTAGTAAAATAATACAGTAAGTTAGAAGACACCTTCGGAGGTCATCTGATCCAAGTCCATGGCATATTGAGGTTGTACTTGTTTTCCTCGAGTGCTTCGTCTTGGTGAGTGTGGTTTTGGGGAAACTCGCTATTTTTATTTTCAGGGGTGGCTTGTTTAGATTGGGCAGTTAGAGAAGAGAGGCTTTCTCTTTTAGTGAAAGGGGAGAAAAAAACCCTTTTGATTTGATTAAATCTCTAATTTATTTAGAGAATTACCTTGATGGATGCAATAATCCTCACCCTTGTGACATCCAGGTGCCTTCTATATGATGCAGGCTTATCTCTGCCAGTTTGGAATTGAACAGTCTGTTATTTAGTGTTAATATAGGTACACATGGTGCAGTCCATGGTTGTGTACATAAAATGTCTTTTATTGTAAAAAAACCTGCATGTAAAACATTCAATTGCAGAACTTGTCTCCAAGTGGACTTGGAAAGGGCTGTTGAAACCTATGTTTTGGCCCTCATTGTCTGCCTGACACTGAAAATCTTCGTTAACTTGGCTGTTGACAATTGTTTATCGATTCTTTGGGGATGTTTCTTGTCAATTGTGGTAAGAAAGACACCAGGCCAGAATGGTGCTGGTCACTCCTCTCCTCAGCTGGGCAGGGGGGAGAAAATATAATATAAGGCTTATGGGATGAGATAAAGGCAGCGAGAAATGACTCACCAGGTACCATCACAAGCAAAACAGGCTCGACTGGGGGAATTAGTTTAATTTATTACCAATCAAATCAGAGCAGGGTAATGAGAAATAAAGCTAAATCTTAAAAACACATTCCCCCCACTGTGTCCTTCCCAGGTTCAACTTCACTCCCGATTTGCTCTCCTTCCTCCCCTCCAGTGACGCAGGAGGATAGGGAATGGGGATTGCAGTCAGTTTGTTACACCTTGTTTCTGACAATCCTTCTTCCTCAGGGGGAGGACTCCTTACACTCTCCCTTTGCTCCAGCATGGGGCTCTTCCCAGGGAGACAGATCTCCATGAACTTCTCCAGTGTGGGTCCTTTCAACATAAGCATAGGTCCCTCCCATGGGGTGCAGTCCTTCTGGAACAGGCTGCTGTATCTTGGGAGGATTACGAGGCAGAAACGGGGCCAGAAAACCTGCTCCAGTGTGAGCTCTTCTCTCCATGGGTGCACAGGTCCCGCCAGGAGCCTGCTCCAGCATGGGCTTCCCGCAGTGTTACAGCCTCATTTGTGCATCTCCATGCTCTGGCACAGGGCCGTGGATGGGCTGCAGGTGGATCTCTGGCTCCTCTGTGGGACTCCATGGTTCCTGCAGGGACACAGCTACTTCACCATGGTCATCACCACGGGCTGCAGGGGAACCTCACCTCCAGTTCTTGGAGCACCTCTTCCCCTCTCCTTCACTGACCCTGGTTTCTGCAGAGCTGTTTCTCTCACATATTCCCACTACTCTCTTCATCTGCTATTTGTCCTCATTTAGGAGTGGTACTCCCGGATTTAGTTCTCCCACGGAGACTCTCCAAACCCCACTGTCACTGGGTTGCTCCCCCAGCCCCACCTCTGGGGGTGGCCAGAGAGAATTGGAGGCACAAAAGGCAAAGATAACAGATTAAAATAAGAACAGTGTACTGGAAACAGCCATGAGATAAGAAAAGGAACAGTAACAGCAACAATATTGACAACAAAAGTGTTTCTTAGAGAGTGATTTCATACACATATGCTCAGAGAACCTGACCAGTTCTAGGCTTGCTCATCAGGAAGGAACTCCTTCTCCTCAGAATCCCCTTTTTTCCACCCCTGGCGATGAGGTGAGGTGGCATAAATAATCTCTATGTCCTAGCCAGGCCGACTCCCAGCTACTGCAAAAAATTAACCCTGTTTTGGTCAGAACCAGGACACAATTGAACAGAGGTTTTCTTTTTTTCCTCACAGAAGCCACCCCTGTCCCTCCCCCCACTACCAAAGCTTTCTCATGCAAACCCAATACACAATTTTCAAGATTCAAAACAAACGGTGGCTTAATTTACTCTTGTTAGGCTTAAATCTACAAGGATTCTGCTTGCATAAAATTAGTCCCAGAGTTTGCGTTTTTCATGCTAAGAGGACAATATGGAAGGACCAGAGTGCACAAGCAGGCTTTCAAAGTCCTTGGGCATAGCTGAGTGAAAAAACACCAGATGCATTATTACATTGCATCATTCTTCTACATATTGCATAAAGAAAAGCTGAAATGTTGCTACTGCCAATGCAGAAAGTCATCAGATTTGTGAAATATGGTGTCAGTCAACAGATCTTTTATTGACGATACTCTTGTTTTAACAGTTTACATGTATGTGGTGTAGAGGGTTGACGGACTGGAGCAGACATAAAGCACAAAGCAGCGTGAACATTAGTGGATGTTTTTACAAGACATGTTGCCTCCAATATGAAGTTATGAAATCTGTCTCCCTGAGTGCAGACTGCAAATGTTTTTTACAGATAGAGTTGATGCTGCTTGTTAGTTTTCATTGAAGACCAACTGAAGCTAGATTTCTAGCCTCTATTTTAGCTTGGAAAGAAATCTGTTTAAAAAATCGTCCCGAAACCAGTTGTTTTCATTAACGTTGAAATAAAAGTGCGGTGCTTACCTCCTAAAGAGGCCATTGGAAGTGCACTTACCACCACTATGGTGTGTCATCAGAATACTTAAGTGAAACAAAATAACATCAAAGAAATTTGTATCTTACACTAAGCTTATATACAACTGATTACTGTTTCCCTTCTTACAAGAAATGCTCATCAATTTTTTTTTTTGTTTTTTGCTGTACCAGTTACCTTTCTACAGTTCCAGTCATAGGCATGTACCTTTCTGTTTGCACTTCTGCTTTTGTATTCTTATTTACAGAAGTTGGTTGGCAAAACATGAAGTCTTTTTTTGAAGGTGAATGCGAGCAAGAAATTTCAAGTGGCTCAGTCCGCATTTTTCAATTCTATGACCTTTTTCAGCCCTTCGAGAAAAAAGACTCAAAGCACTCTAGTGGTCAGTCATACCATTTGCTACTTGCATTCCTACTAACATTGGTCAGGAGACAACACAGACGTTGCAAATCAAGTGAAGAAATAAGTAGAGAAGTTTAATTTTGCATCTTCCTTTTAATGATTTCATGCTTAAACACTAGACTGAACCTGTTGTTAAATGCAAGCACTCTCTTGATTTAGCTCTGGTTTTCATACATGTTTAAGCCTATGCTTTGCTACTTTTATACTTGAGAGGAAGTTGAGGAAATCGTAGGAATAACATAAATACCTGAAATGTTGTAAAGAGAATTGAGCCAGGCTCTTTTCCCTGGTGACCAGAGCCAATGGACACAATCTGAAACACAGGAGGTTCCCTCTAAATATTGGGCAACACTCTTTCACTGTGAGGGTGACTGAGCACTGGCAGAGGTTGCCTAGGAGAGGTGGTGAAAGCTCCGTCCTTGGAGATAGTCCAACGCCATCCAGACATGGTCTCAGGCAACTGGCTGTAGGTGGCCCTGCTTGAGCAGGGGATTGGACCTGATGACATCCAGAGGTGTCTTCCAACCCCAGTCATTCAGTGATACTGTGAAAATCAAAAGCAGTGGGTGTCTTTCAGTTCTGACTTCTATGCAACTTTTAAGATGATACTTCCAGACTGAAAAAATACCCACGTTGATAAGAACAGACTATTTTCTGTTCTCTCACAAAACTTCATGAGAACATTCTGAAGCAATGGTAACAGTCAGTTTAGCAGACTATAGCACCAAACAAAATCCTGTATGTTTTTTCATGAGTTGGATCTTTTCCAAATGAGTAAATATTTAACAAGCTGTTTACCAACTGGTTATTTTGGAGAATTACCAGTATGAGTTTTTTCATGTTAGTAACAGCTCTAATTTAACAGAAGAGAGTTGATGTACCAGTCCTAAGAAAGCTTCACACTTCAAATGCCTGCATAAATATAAGAAGACAGAAACCTAAAATACAAAGGAACGGAAGCATTGTTTTTAAAATTGCATTTGTTACAGCCAACTGGAATTACGTTAGTGATAGTTTGGGGGAGGGGGTGCTTTTAATGAACCTTCCTCCTACAGATGTTCTGTGCTCTACATATGAGTAAATAGTAACTAGTGGAGAAGATTATTTTGTTTTTTTAAGAGGAAGATAATATTGCTGTGTATTTGGAGCTGTCAGTTTTCAAGAAAGCACTGTGGCTTGGATAATTCTTAGTGTTGTTGTCCATGCCAGTTGGCTCAGAGAGATCTTTTCTATCCTTGGAAAAGACCAGTGATATAATGTTGCCTTATATTTAAGTATTTCCAAGAAATATATCTAGATACAGACCTTGTGTAAAGTTATGCCCAGTACATTTTCTTGCCTTACATAGTCTAAAGAGAATCTGTTTGATCAAAGAAAGGACAATATTTCATAAGCACTTATTTATTTTTTTTTTAAGATAAAAAAGGAGGAACAAAAAAACCTCTTCCAAACTACCACCCCAAATCCTGTGATTCTTTATGAAGCTGTTCATGTGATCAAATCTGAGAGGAAAATTTTCCTGTTTCTAAAAAGAAACCGAGGGTACAGTTTCCAAACTTTATGTGATGCCTCATGGCAGAGATCTCCTTGTTTCTACACCTGCAGACTTTCTACTCCAAACTGAAGGTGCAGATTCAAAGAAGAATGGAGAGCCCAAACTCACTGTGGCTTTGGTGTGGTGAAGGTGCCATTTACTTGGTAAGGCTAGGGATAAATACATAGGTCCACCTAGCACTAGCTATGACTGAAAACAGTCTTTACCTGCTCTTTTTGCATCCCCTAAGAACTTTTCTTTCAGTTTCTAATAGAATGTAATCTGAAATGGTCTTTTTAAGAAGTTATTCCTAGGTTCCCACAAAACCCTGCCTCTTTTCGAGGTGTATCTTTTATTCCTATTGTTGCAGGTATGTTCCCTTTGTGGAGAGATGGGATGGGAAGTGCTGCACAGAGCAAGGACTTTGTTTTTGTATGGCTGACTTTGCTTTTTCAGGATGGAATTTTACCAAATTGATCAGCTTTCAGGAATCCTTCATGATTAAAGGGCCAGATTATTGGTATTAATGGCCTTTTATACTAGATAGTATTGATATTTTAATCCGAGGCATTAAGATACAGTGTTTTTATTTCTGGTTTTGAAAGAACAGTGAGCAATCAAAGGTAGAACACAAATGCCCAGCAAAGCTCTCAGGCTTTACTGCTATTTTAAGATAGCTTTGGCCTGCGTACTGGTACGACCAGTGTGCATATTTGAAATTCTAGCCTCTACAATGAAAAGACAAGCCCTCGGAAACAGCCAGTGGTTTTGGAGCATGCTGGTCCTTCGCAAGCTGAATGTTAAACAATGACTTAAGACTCTACTACACACTGGCTGTACCTCTTGATGTCTTACACACTGGCTCCATTTTTTGACATAATTTTGGCAAGTAGGGGAACCTGGCAGTCCTTCATGCTAGAGGCCTTAGCTCTAGTAAAGCACTTTAGTTATTAGCACAAGTAAATAGTTGTCCATTTGTGCTTCATTAATGCATATTAGTCATACAGTAAATACTGTCATGCTGGCAAGTTCCCCAGAATAGTGAATACTTCTGCACAGTTCAGGAGGGGGTTTCTGGCGAAGTGGTGTTGGCACCTTTCTTGAAGAAGTTCTTGAAGCTATTAGTGTAGGAGAGTGACAGGCCGTTATTTCAGCTCACGTGAGTTTTGTAGAATCGATACTTCAGTGGAGGCAAAGAGGTATTTTTGATGAATTTTATGCTGTTGCAGTAGGTTCTTCTCAAGTATTCAGTTGACTTTTCTACAGCCTTCAGCTATATTGAGGTGGGTTGCTTTGGGCTGTGGGGAGTACAAATGAGGTGCCTACTCTTCTAATGAAAATAGATGTTCCAAAAATCCCATATAATTATCCAGTATTGTAAAATTTTAACTATGTATTTGAAAAAACCTAGTATGTGCAACTAGATTAAATCAGAAGGCAGCACAATGATCCATGATCTGTGTAAGTGTTTTGGTTTCTTGAGAGATGAGACCCTTAGTACAAATGGTATAAAATTGCAAACAAGTATGACTTGTTCTTTGGAACAGCCAGTGTAGATTTACTAGTTGCTTTTTTTTGTCCTTTGAGTTCCTGGCAGTGACTTCCAGGAGGACTTGCTCTGTACTCTTGCCAACTTGTCAAGGCTGACCAGCTTCTGGCTCTTCATATTGTCATCCTCTCCTGTTTTGAAGAGGAATGTGTTTTCTGCCTCTGCAGTCACCAGAATCATCCTCTGATTAGTGACTTACTCTTTTGAAGATGAGGGAGTAGCCTTGCAGTGGTATTGGCTAGTTTCCGTAGCACTTTCTAACGCATCCTATCTGCTCCTAGTTAGCTTGTCTGATCCATAACTTTCCTTTGCTGTGAGTAATCGTTCAATCCTCCAAATGCTGACACTGTGCTCAAAGAACTGGGAGACATGAGGAGGAACTAGGAAAAACTGAGGCAAAAAAATCACCTTTTTTTAGCGTCTTTTGTGTCCTTAGCTGCTGAGTCCCGTGTACAATTGAGATCTAACTAAACTAATATTAGCCATCCTTTTGCCCTTACTTGCCTATATAACAATTCCTTGTTTTTTCTTGGCATCCTTTGCTTGCTCCAGCTCTTCTGCATGCGCACAATCTCCATATTCTTTCTGCGTAACCTCTTCCTGCTTCAGCCTTCTTTGTGTTTCAGCATTTAAGCTGAGGCAGGAGTTGCCTGTCCATTCAGCTTGCTTTGCTTTCTACTCTTCCCCTGTGACTTTCTGCATGCCACAATGGACCATTTTTGAGGTTTGAGGAGGCTGTCCTGCAAGATCAGATTGTTGCCCTGGATATCTTGATTCTTCAGAGAAGTCTGCCATGGGAACCTTGCACACAGATCCTTGAACAGGCCAAAAATCTGCTTTCCCACAGTCCAGGACTGTAATTCTGCTGGTAGTCTTGCTCTCTTTGATTACTCATTACTGTCATCGCTGCATCATCTCCACTGCCATCAACCTCTTGCTCCCCAGCTGGCTCTTTTTTGTCCACCAGTTGGCTTTGCCAGCTTGTTCATCCAGCAGGAAAATGCTTCCCCAGTTGGCTCACTGATCCCTTGTGATGTGAAGTAATTTTCAACCCACTCCAGAATTCTTTGTAGTGTACAGTCCTGGCTGCAGCTGGAATGGCACTGTTTGCTTGTGACCTTGTGACTGGGTCAGAAATGTGATTTAGCTGATTTGTGTCCAGTTTCTCCCCATCCCATGCACCTGACTGCAAAAATGGATTCGTTTGGTTTAAGCAAGACAGGTATTCTGAACATTAATCTTCTTAAAGATGGTAGGTGCCTCTTTTGGGAAGAAGTATTGAGGTGGAAAATGAGGGATTTGGCAGTGTGACAGAAGCAAAGGAGAACCTAGAGGTGCTAGCCAATTGTTCAGGTGTTTCCTGTCCTAGCACTGTCCTTTGTGCCTTCCCAGCTCAGCTTTTGGTACTCAGTCTCCTGTTGTGGCACTCTCCTGGCTTCCCTGATGTTTGCTCTCTCTCACAAGGCTTACATCCAAGTGGACCATCTCCCGTGCTGCCTTCTCTGGGGACCTACTGCCAGCTGTATCTCCCCAGGACTGTCCTTGGGGTGATGTGGGGAAGCTGCCCCTTGCTGACTGGCTTATGAGCTTCCACCCTCAGATCTGACTGGTGCTGCTGTCCTTTGGTTATTGACTGTCCCTGATTCCGAGTCATTTGGTGGGGAGGCAGGAGAGTCCTGGCCAGATGTTCCCCTTTCCTTTCCACTGTGGGCCCATTGTAGAAGAAATGCCATCCGCATGCCTGGAGGGCAAGGAGGCAGTGCAGGTCAGGGAGGAAGGGCTGTCAAAAGCCCTCAAATGCATGGCTGTTTCATTGGTTGTAAAGAGTTCTTTGCCGAGCCTGGCAAGGCTCACATCTCTCTTTCCTGCCTATGGGTTTTCTCCCTCTTCCATCTCTCTGGCAGACGCTTGGCCTCCCAGGATTTCTTTGAGTGGTTATGTTCAGGCTGATGGAGAGTAGTAGTGTCTGGAGGAGCTTGGGAGAAGACGTTCTGGCTCTCCTGGAAGGAGATCTTGGGCTCTTTCTGGAAGACATCTTGGCAATGATGGTGTCAGGAGACAGTTAACTGTATTTATGGCTAGTCCACTTCCATGGGCGTTCTTTCCTAGTCACCCTCTACAGGCTCTGGGTCTCCTGCTACCTGGTTGAGTGAAGTCCCTTTATCCTACACAGTCCTTCTGTGTGCTCCTACCCTGTTCCCCCTCTGCACATCCTCCTTCTTCCAGAGCTCTTTCTTCTTGGCTACACCACCATGACCTCTTGTCATGACCTCTTGGAAAGATTTCTGCAGAAGGTGACTCCAGGATCATATGTAACACACATGTTACATACATACATTCATAAATAATCCATTTATTAAAGCAACTTAACATGTTTAGTCACCACATGTGCCCTCTCAAGATAGGTGAATTCTTTTTCCTTTTCAAATTCAGGACAGACTCAAGGAATTTTTCAACCCAAATATAAATGCTAATATTTGAGGTAGTTACCTCAAGTGTTTCGTTGCTGGAAGTGTTTGTAGAGCCTATTTTTTAAGGTGAATGTGAATTAAGACTTCAGAAGGCCTGTTTCTCTACTTCTGACCATACAGAAGTATAAGGTAGCGTGTTGCAAATTTCATGGAAAAAATTCCTTCCTGTGTGTTTGCTGGTGAAATTTCTGCATGAAATACATTATATTTTTGCCATGATCTGAGGACAGGGTCTAACTGAAGTGTGGTAAAGATGTTCTGAACAAGGCATCTCTTGCAGTCTTTTTTTTTCTGGAGTCCTTTATGTCCTCAGAATTATGACAAGCTGCTGGCTGTTGAACATGAACTGCCTGTATGGTTAAGTCACAAACCATAACTGCTATGCTGGATGAGAGCAAGTTGGAAAAATAGTTTTCTGGCAGCATATCTTTTAGAGTATGACTTGCCCTGAAGATTAAAATAAACCCAAACCCACAAGACCAGAAACTTCTCATCCATCGACTGTCCCAGTAGCATCCTCTGAAACAGGGATATTGACGCAATAACATGTATTATTATGACATAAGATTACACACATGCTGTCAGTACTGTGGTGTGCTAATGAGCTTCTAGGTAATCTGTCACAGATAATTTTCTTGTTTTAGCTAAATAAGTAGTCTTCTGTTTATCCGTATCCAGAAGGTGGCCCATTCCTCTCACCTGCAGCTTGATTCTGAAGCCTAGTTCAAAGTTTTTCCTCTTCTCCTCCTCATCCTACGATTCTCTTTTTTTTTTTTTTTTTATCTCTGATTTGACTTTAATTTCAGCAGGAATCTTGTTCACTACCTTTGTTTCACAGATCTGTATTTTTGGGTTAGAAAGAATAGCTCAAAACTAGAGGAAGCCATACAATAAATACTGGTCGTGCTGTAAAATGTACCACCCTGAATTAATCACCATTCAGCTGAAGTGTGGTAGCTGCTCATGTACAAGCTGCCAGCCCCTTGAACTGCAAGGTAAACAAGTTACTTCCCCTCCCTGGTCTTCAGCAGTGGTTTCACAGAAGAGAAAGAAAAGTCACTTCAATACCAATTGAACAGCAGCTCATCCGATTGCATCCCATCTTTTCTTGGAGCGAACAGTAGAAATCCATTTGCAGAGATGTTCTTGCGGTTGATAGCAGTACTGTCAGTGTTGCTAAAGCCAGCATGATCAAACATTGCCCATGTGGATTTATTACAACTGTGGGATTTCTTGATCTTTTCTTCCGGCTGACCAGCTTTGCAATCTCCCTTCAAATCTCTCTTTGTTTGGAGACCCTTTACCTGGGTAGGTCTTGTTTTGAGGTGGTTTGCTTGTTTTGTTTCATGTGCTGCCTTGGCCATGTTTGGCACACCAGACCTTCCTCCAGTAGCATTCTGGTAGTTATGAAACCCTTTTGATCTGTTGAGGCTTTAATGTAGCCTCAGAGGCTTTGTGTGGAATTAAAGCAGCTGCTGCTAACCGTGTAGAAGCACCTCAGTGCATGTTCTGATGTGCTGTGGATAACTTCCTTGGATGTGTCCAGTAGGTGTTAAAAAAAGTGGGGAGGAGCTGTATAAAATAAGTGGTCACTTGACACACTTAGGCTGTGAACAGCTTTAAAACAGAACAAAACAAAAAGAAAACCTTCCAAGCATGAAGAGGTGATTGACATGCTTGCTTTTAGTGTGCAGCTTCTGCAAAAACTGAAGATTTATACTTCGTATTGTGTTTTCCTGGGACAGTGTGCAATTTTACATGTAATTTGTTACTATTTAAATGCAAATTGCTGATCTTTTGTAAATTTTCTTCCTTCAGAGAATGTTAAGTCAATAAAGATTTTCTGATAAAGCCATCTTCTTAATGCAGGATAACTGGTAGAGCTACTTGCAATTAACTCCCTTTCCTCAAGGAAAGGAAAACATGGCAGCCGCTACCTTGAGATGGATAGACACAAATATATATTTTTATTGATACTGGAACAAGTGTAACAATGAAGCATATTTCATATGGTACCTAGATTTTTGAAAATTGGAGATAGATAAACTAGGCAGAGCACTGAGAGAAGTTCTCAGGCTAAAAAGTACCTTTGAGGTGCTTGGACTTTACTATATTCAAACCTAGTTACTTCTTTTTCTAAGGATAATGAAGATAGTCAGAATCATTTAAGTTGGAAAAGACCTCTAAGATCATTGAGTCCAGCCTTTGACAGATCACCACCATGTCAACTAGACTGTGGCATTATGCTCCATATCCAGTCATGAACACCTCCAGGGATGGTGATTCCATCACCTTCTTGTGCAGTTTGTCCCAATGTTTAACAGCCCTTTTCATGAAGAAATTCCTCTTGATGTCCAACCTGAACCTCCTCTGGTGCACCTTAATGCTGTGTCCTCCCATCCTGTCGCTGGTTGCCTGGGAAAAAGGGCTGACCCCCACAGCCTCCTTTTAGGCAGTTGTAGAGTGTGATAAGGTCCCCTTGAGCCTCCTTTTCTCCAGCCTAAACAGCCCCAGCTGCCTCAGCCACTCCTCACAGGACTCATTCTCTAGACCCCTCCCCAGTTCTGTTGCCCTTCTCTGGACTCACTTCAGCACCTCAATGTCTTTCTTGTAATAAGGAGCCCAGAACTGGACACAGAGACTCAAAGTGTGGCTGAGTACGGGGTGACGATCACTGCCCTGGCACTGCTGGCCTATTTTTGATACAAGCCAGGATGCCATTAGCCTTCTTGGCCACCTGGGCACATGCTGGCTCATGTTCGGCTGCTATTGACCAGCACCCCCAGGTCCTTTTTCACTGAGCAACTTTTCAGCCACTCTGCCCCAGCCTGGAGCGTTGTATGAGGTTATTGCGACCCAAGTACAGGAGCTGGCACTTGGACTTGTTGAACCTCATATAATTGTCCCTTCGATCCAGATCCCTCTGCAGAGCCTTCCTGCCCTTCAGCAGATCAGCACTCCCACTCAACTTAGTGTTGGCCATGAACTCACTGAGGGTGCTCTTGATACCCTCATCCTGATCATCAGTAAAGATACTGAAGAGGACTGGGCCCTATATTTAGCCCTGTGAGTTTCTTTCATTTTCGGAAGTGGGAATAAGACAGTGATGCACTGAAATAGTCAGGATGGCTCCTGTTGTTAGTCTTACCTTAATTTTTGTTTTCTTTCCAGCTGTTAAGAAGTGACAATTTCTATGTAGGTATTTCTGTAATGCAGACTGCAGCATCATTTGTATTAGAAATTTTGTCCTAACCGTTGTGTGCTAACACTTGGGGGTGGCAACTTTATGAAGTCTAATAGAGAATCACTGTGAGGATTTTTTGTTTTTTTCAGGAAAACTGTTTTGAACATCAGTGTGAAAGGTGCAGTTATGTACGTGACTTCCTTAAAGCTGCACGGTTTAAATGAGATTCATACATGATTAAGGAAAGAAATGAAGACATTCAGGCATCATGTTCTGTTGGTAATGATGTGGGGTTTGGTTTATTTTTTTTTTTTTCTATTCTGAAGGCTTGCTAAGTAACCTGTTACTGCAATGTAAGCAGTACAAAAGAACTATTTTTTTTAAGTATCCCTATGTTGCAGACTGTTTCTTAGACTCCACCATTTTTTTGCATAAATTACGTTACTGATTTTCTCTGACTGTAACCCTGACATTTGGTTAGGGGAGAGCACAGCAGTCTGTTCCAATACAAGATCTGATGCTGGGTGATTAATCATGAATAATTATTGTGCCTTAGATGTCTGTGATTTCTGTGGGGTTTAAGTAGGGTACAGAGCAGTCAACTGAAGTATATAAACATTTACCCCATATCTGAGATTCTGAAATGTCTTTTTTTTTTGGGTAAGGCTTGCTGTTTCGGAGATGTGTAAAGAGCTAATTCTGTATCTAATTGAGAGCAAGTCACCTGGACTACAAATCCCTTGTTTGATGTGAGCAATGAATTCTGGGGCAGATGGCACCATGAAACAGGAGAATGGATCTTTATCTGAGCAGGAAGGTGTGTGGTCCTGGTAATTAGGATCACAGGTGTGATCAGATGGGACAGGCACTTCTAGACCTAGTTAACTATGTATCTAGTGCCAAGGAACTTTGTTGGGAAGGAGGGGAGGGGTACCAAGTACACCCTAAATTTCAGCAATTGAGCAAATTGGCTAGAAAGTAGAGTCATGAGGTCCATGTTGCTAATAGTTGAAGCAAGAAAGGATAGTAAAGTAGTCTTGTATGAATTTGTTCAACATGGCACCTGGTACTGGTCAGGTTTTCAGTTTGAAGACCTGAAGAGCAATTTCATTAGGAGCTGAGAGTTACTTTGCTCACTGACTTCCAGTAAATTTTAATAGTCTGTGTGGGCACAGTGGCTCCTGCCCCACAGGAGGTTTATCGTTTTGTCATTTCTGTCGAGAGCTGTGAAGAACTTTCTTCACTCGTTGGCCTGTTCAGATTCTCAGTTTGAAGCTGAACCATCACAAAGACAAAAGGGGGGGTAGCACTACTGCCTGTAAGAGAGCAGACCTGCATTCAGATGGTATAAATTCTTTTGTGTTTCATGCTACTTCCATTCCTTTGTTAAGAGTTTCATCTGTCTTGATGTCTAGGGCTTCCTAGCTATAAGCTTACATACACTTAAATGTAATTTAGGTTATCTGGCTGTGGTTGCCACTTCCCAAAACATAGAGATTTGAATATAAATTCCTGAAGAGAATGCACTTGTATGGAAATAGTGGTTCCTTCGATCTGGGTGGCGTCTTCCCTTCTCTCCTCCCTCCCCTGGCCTGAGACACAGAAATGTGTTGCTGCAGTGCCAGATCCAGAGTCCACCAGCTCATCCTTTCAAGCACTGAGCCTTTCAAGGTTAATTCAGGGCATCATTAGCTTGTGCTGGGACAGACTGTCCAAGGCACTTTGCGGAACGTCTCCTGTCCACGTGGTGGAAGGATGCTGTCAAAACCTGACTCCCGAAGCCAGTGTTCTTGGAAGCAGCTGGCCAGCAGTGCTGCTATAACCGAAGCTGTAGTAGATTTGATGCCAAGTAGAACAGATGAGCTACCTTGTCTTATTTCACAGGTCTGAGCATGGGGAGGCCGGTGTGTTGGAACGGATCAAATGTCCTGTACCTTCTTTCTGCGTTACAGCTTCCCCTGAAAGAATATATGGAGGGGCTTTTTTTTGTTGTTTTTTTGGTGTTTTTTTAATAGAAGCTAAAAGGAAATAATTTTGAAGATGCTTTCTCAGATTGGATAGGTGTGTTAGCAAGTGTGTGATGCTGAAATTTTCCATTGCACAAGGGTACAAATATTTATTCCCACTATGTTTCTTTTTGTCCTCCTAATGAAGAAGGAATATAGTCTGACCATGCACTTCAGAAACTTGGACAAAAAATGAAAAGTGACCCTGGTAAGGATTCTTGAATAGGCTAAAGGTTTTATGATCAACAACACATTGCTGTGGGTTGCATTACTCATTTAGATTGCATGAGCACCATCCAATATAGTAGTTAAAACATATGAACTTGTGCTTTTGGCTCAATTTAAGTAGTGTAGTCTGTTAAGTGTCAGTTCTTTGATACAAAATCTCACTGAAAAGCCTCTTTAAAAAGAAGAGGAATATGACATATTGCTTTAGGTTATGTTTTCTTATGGTGACAAAACTCAATTTTTAAATTTAATTCCTCTTGGTAAGCACAGTTCTCTCTCACAAAAACCAGATTTTTCAGGGACTTTATTGGTTTGACTCAGTATTGACCAAAACTAAAGAGCTTAGAACATACAGCACAGGATGTAGCTTTGAACGTGTAGCTTTGTCAGTGGCAGTCCCTTGCTAGTGAGAGGGACTTGCTTTGGAGGTAAGGCTAACTTATAATTAAGTGCAAGCTAAAGATACATTATCATGTTCTGTGGGTTTAGCAAAAGGAACAAAAATTCTATGTAATCATGTGACTTTCCTACTGTGAAGAATTTCCTGATGTAAACTTCATTTATTCAGTGGTGTTTTGTTAGAAATGGAAAGAAATGTAGTTTGTTTTAAAAAAAAAAGTAAAAGGATACTTTATCAGTTAGCAAATGCTTCATTTTTCTAAGTACTTTATAAGTGAAGACACCTCTATGGAGTAATTGCTTTCACTGAGAACTTTGTGCAATTGTTTCTTTTCTGTATTTCAAGACTTTATTTTAGCTGTAAACTATGTAAACTGTCTCTAACAGCCACAGTGGTTTTAGTCTCATTAAAA
This sequence comes from Edolisoma coerulescens, assembly GCA_013397115.1. NCBI lineage: Eukaryota > Metazoa > Chordata > Aves > Passeriformes > Campephagidae > Edolisoma > Edolisoma coerulescens. The sequence goes on from VWZW01006289.1 coordinate 10,752,042, forward strand.
ATAGAACAAAGCTTTTAACATTTCTATGCCTGTCAGTTGGATTCCCTCCTTGCTAGCTGATTAAAAGACAGAGCCATGATGCGTTGGATTTTCTTCTACCATAATAAATGGCAGTCTGGTCCAAAAAGTGCACACTGTGGAATATACTATCCAATCTCTCTGTGCAGAGAGTGTGGGGAAACAGCTCAATTGCTGCAGAAGCGGTTGGTTCCTACTGAGAGAAGACTGCATCTAGTGAGAGAGTTCTTGCCAAATTTTGGGTTCAGGAGTGTTGAAAGCCCTGTTAATGCCAGTTTTGCAAAGATCAGCCTAGAGAAGCTGAATCTGTAATGTTAGCCTGTATGCATGCTGTAAAACTGCATTGTAGGAGCTGTCAGCTAACACGCACTATGCTCACTCCTGCCTTACGGGACAAAAGCCTTTTAGGAGTAAACTGCTGCTACCAGGTACTGTTGGAGGTTGCTAGTTGTTGTCCAGCTCTTGCTAGACTACATTAATTAATTAATTAATTAATTTCCTGAAGGCCAAAGAGACACTTGGAGTGGGGGCAGGAGTGACAGGAAGAAGCTGGCTGGTAGGTGACAGTGATTTTTGGTTTGCCCTGATAGCACTTGCAGTGCAGGTAGTGATAAGTCACATAACCAGACTCCTAAAAATAAATCTGAAGCACCTTCAGAAAAATAACCTTCTGGCTCAGCTATAGCAGTGGCTTCTATAACTGTGTTGGGCCATAGCTTTTAGGAAGAAACACTTCACTGGCTCGGGGCATGCACACTGTGGGGTTTCAGTGTTGACAACAGGGTCCAAACCCCCAATTTTTTTCAGACTTGAATGATTTCTGATCAGTGGGTTGCCAAAGCCCAGAGGGGGTCGGGAGAGAAGTTCCTCCAAGGTCAGACTGACAAGCCTTTCTGCCTTCCCCTGTATCATGGGACGTAATATAATTCCTGTGATTAGTTCAACAAATTCTCTGCCACTGCAGAGGCATGGACCACGGACGCAGGTCTGTCTTGTCTGTCAGCCTCATTTTCCTTCTCTCTTCGCTAATTCTTGGTCTGTTGCGGCTATCATATATGTTGCGTGGTGAGCTGGTAAGTCTGCTGAGGGCTGTAGGAATGTGTGGATCACAACAGGTCTGTGTGCCCTGCCAGGTTATCGCATGTTTTCAGTGATTAGTGGCACTGAGGATCGGAGGTGCTGTGGTGTGTTGGGAGGAACGTGCTGCTGCCTTTGCTACTCCTGTAATCCTGAGCTGGCTTGTTTGTTCTTGGTCTCTAGGGTTATTGCTCCCTGCCTTGACAGCCAGTACTGTAAAATCAGAAGGATTCCTGCAGTTAGTGGCTTTGCTACTTCAAGAGAGAGAGCCCAACTTTTGACAAAGCTAAGTGGCTTTATTTTAAGCCCTTGTTTGTACAAGCTCTCTTAGCAATGAGAATGCTAAAATTCTAGGTTCACAGTTACTCTGTTGACTTACTGAGCCTTTCACTTGGCTCTTACCTAGTCAAATGACTATAGTTAAGAGGCAGGAAACCCGGTTACAGGTCTTTAATTATGTAATATGTGGGTTGTCTGAGAATGCACTTTAAAGTTTTTTGCCTAGTGTGCAAAGCCTGTGTTTTCTTTATTTGTATGACATGTTAAGCACTCCAAGGCAGAAAACAGTAAAACATACACACTGTGTTTGAGTAAACTTGAAATCATTTGCAAAGCATTGACTTTGGACAAACCCAAGAGCCTTGCACTTCCCTCTGGACTCTTACTTGGGACAAATTTCCTCAAACTCTGGAGTGTCAGCTTGCTGAAAATACATTGTACTAAACAGCTGTCTGGTAGGGGACTGCGCTGCTGCATTTCTAAGAAAGGAGCGTCACATGAATTACTAATTGATCTGGACTGTGGAGTTTGGATTAGAACTTGAACATTGGTCTGGATCTGTCAGTTGGATTTATTCTTGTAATAGCCTCTGTGTTTGCCTTCACAGGGCTAAGAGTAAAATTGAGTGAGCAGAAACTCTGGATGGCTGTAGATACCAGTAAGCTGTAGGGAAGTTTACTTAGATGAATAGCTGGCTACTCGGCACTTAGCATAATTGAGTCTATTATCCTCCTTCTACGTTTGATGCTTGAAGTAAACCAAAGCTGCAAAATCATGGTATAAAGAATCAGCATAGCTTAAAAAGCAGTGCAGGAAGTTGCTTTACATAAATGCAAACAGTCTTTTGTTTGGAAAGCGAGGAATCTTATGAAGCGTCCTCAGAAGAAATGATGTCTAATCTGTTCATTGCCTAAGGAAACTCCAGGGGCATGTTAAGAATGACAGTTCTGGGTCAGATAAAGAAATGTTTGTCTATCTGTGTCCTTCATCTAAAAGCAACAAGTTGCAGATACAAAGGGAGAGTGTAATTTCTCAAAGTATCTTCTTTCTGCTCCTGAAGCCTGGAGCTGTGTCCACTTTTTCACAGACCTTGGTGTTCATCTCTTCAGTGAATTTTTGTAATTGCTTTTTTTTCTGGGAACCACTTACACTTGAGCACTCTGCAATAGCTTCCTCGGTCTGTGCTAACATAAGGTGCTTCATTTTGCTTTGGACAAGTTGCCTGAACAGAGTAAAGCTGTGGTGGTTCAAATAATGACTTTGCTAATTTTCTCTTTACGCTCAGCTAGTTTTAAGACCTGTACCTTGGTGTGATGAAGGAGCACCGCCAGGCTGGCAGGGAGCTCCTGTTTGGCAGGAGTGCCCTCTCTGCAAACTGAGGCATATCTGCCTTGATAGTCTCCTAAATTGCGGTGAGACCCATCAGCACGTCTGACTTTACTTTCTGTTGTGCTGGCCAGTGTACAAACATCAGAAGTATGTCATGATCTTAATTTGTTGCTGTGGGACTGCTGGCATGAGTACGCGTGACTCTTGCTCAATTGAACCTTTTGTTCAGGGGCATGGCACTGTGGGTTTGCAGACAGCTACAGTAAATCCAAAAACAGGGACTGTCGTCTTGGTGGTCTGGACATCCTCAGTCTGGCCGTGCTCCCAGGAGCTTCCGAGAAGCTGTGCTGCCATTTGTAGCCTTTCTTCATCTCATAAACTTCCAGCGACTGCTGAAATTAGGAGAAGCAGAAGCCTTCAGGGGATTTCCAGAAAGCTGCTCTGTCTCTACTAATGCTAGACCCCTTTCTTCACAAAGAATGAGGGAGAAGGGAAGGATAAATGATTCTTCATTATTTGTACTTTGAAATCTGCCTCCTCCCTTCTCTAAGCACTATTTGCCTGTAAGATTACCCTGAATGACTGACTGGATAACCTTTGCTGAAAAAACTAGGATGAGAGAAGCAGCAGTAGAGTAGTAGCAGCACACTGGTTTGTCTAATAATGCTGTCTCATACCGATAAATTCTCTCCTGAGCTAAACTGCAGGTGGAAACAGTGGCACTTGGAGCCAAAGAAGTGATTAAAGAGCACGTGTGCAGACAGCAGAGCTGCTGTAGTATATGTCTGGCTGATTCTCTGATTAAAAGATGAGATTTAATGTTTTCTTAGATAACTGAAATGCTTATCATGCTAGCACAAACAGCAGCAAACATTGTATGTCATAGTTGAAGGAGTGCAACTTGAAAGGTTTGGTTATAGATTGAAAAATAAATCTAGATTGTCCTGGTTACTGATACGTAGAGATAACACTGTCTATGAGTGGACTTTGGCTCTTAAGGCGATGCAAGCATGTCGCATTTTGTGTCGTGCAACGTAGGTTTGCAAAAGGACACTGTAATCTGACCTATAATGATGGTGTGTTTGGCTTTATGAAATGCTAATACATTCAAGGACCCAGCTTCAGGTCCTTCTAGCACTCTTGCTAGTCACTCCGTTAAATCATCCTTGGTTGCAGATGCTGACTGACAGAGAAAACAGCACATGCAAAAAGTCAGCGAGGGCTAATGCTCAGCTAGCTTCTAAAAATATTACAATAGCTGGATGGTACAGTAAGTTAAGTAACATGCTTTAATTTCATATTGAGAGCATTTATTGGAAGAGGAGGGAGAGCTGGGGATTAAACCATGAAGCAAACAAATGACTTACTTGGAGGCCGCTTTCAGCTGCAGCAGGGGGGATGGTGACGGACCAAAGCACAGGTGCCCACCTTGCTGAGGGCCATGGCCTCAGCCCCGAGCCAGGGCCTGACAATAAGGCTGCTGGCACGGAGCAATTATATAACTTTATTTCCTGCCCCCCTCCCCTTTCTTCTTTTACCCTTGTTCCAGCGTGTGTTCTCCACTGCAGCTGGCCGAGTGCCAGTGTTTGTCTGTGCACAACGGACACAAACAGATTCTGGAGGGTCATGTGAAACTACCCCTGGCTCTTTAAACCTCACCGCCCTTACCTTTTCCCCTCCGCTGCCCGCATTGCTGTAACAGGTGTGGCTTTGTTTATGCACGGCCTGTCGCTTTGCTTTAGCACCTGGGTTTTGCTGGCCCGCAGTGTCCGGAGGAAACCTTTGCCTCCCTGTTTTGCTCAAGCTGCAGGAGAACTCTCTTGATCTTGTGGGCAGGTGTTTGCACTGAGCGAAACAGGCAGGGGCATCAGCTTTATAAGGGCAGCACCAGCAGTCATTAGTCACTGTAACCTCTGCTTCTGAAAACTTTGATCTGCCTTGCCATGGTTTTGGCTCAACTTTGTGAGTAAGGCCTGTGGTTCTCAGCATCTTCTGGTACAGATGTAAGGTGATCCAGAGAGGGCGTATCCTATTCCTGTAAATTTCTGGCAATTGCTAGTTAAAAAAGAAGAAAAGTCTGGTTTAATTGAAGAGTTATGGGCCTGGAGCCAGGTGAAAGCCTGAAATAAGGTCTCTCAGTTAAGTGTTTGTGTGTTACTGCTGTGGGAAACCCAAATGTAAAATGATGCATCTCGGCCCCATTTCACCTTTGTTACTACATAGTACTTCATGAATCTTGCGTTCCAGAAGGGACTTTTATGTGTTGGGGCAACTGACAACACATTTAGGTGTGTGACAAATAGCTTATAACTGGTTTTCTTGTTCCAGCTTTTATTTCTCTTGGGATGCCCTGTTGCTCTTCCCAGCTAAGAGGCAATATGTCACTGCATCCGTGCTTTAGACATTGGGTCTTCTTCCTGGGAAGTGGAACTAATGCTGCTAAGCTGCATCTGTGGGGTTTTAGCTACCCCAGAAAAATTGATCATGTTGAATTTCATGGAGGGAAATGCACAGAGAAAAGCTCTGGGCTGGGGAGCGATGTTCTGCTGAGTTCTCCATGCCTGTGATGCTTACCTCTTAGCCTTTGTACTGAGAGCAGTCAGCTTCAGCTTTTAAGTTTTGACTGAAACTTTTCCTAGATAATCATCTCCTCCTGCTGTTGCCCTTGGCACCTTGGAAAAATCACAACTGAACTTTCTGGGGAACAGATGCATAATTTTGTATGTCCTCTCTGCAGTTGTCTTCTTGTGCTGCAAGTCCCAAATTTTCTGCCTCATATTTAAAATGGAGATGATGTGAGCCAGGTCAGTGATGGCTGTGTGGTGTCCCAAAGAAAATGAGATAAATCCAGTGAGAATGACTAGTGCTCCAAAAGTACTAATAATATTAGAATGTGATACCCAGTGGTTGCAAGGGATCTGATGAAAGCAGGAGCTCATGAGTTGCTTGTTCCTAGTAAGTGTTCAGTTAGCTCCAGTGAAAGAGCTAACAAATACTGCTGTGTTTCAAGAAAGTAAGAACAAAGACAGTTGTGCTGACAGAAGGTCTGATGTGGTTTGGGGGTTTTTTTTGATTCCTGAGAAGCAATAACAAAAACTCATGAGATAAGCGAGATGTGGCGCATGAAATAACAGCCAGCGTTGTGAAAATCAGTGCGAAGAATGTAAAAATCTATAAGGGGAGATCGCCAATATGGAGGCAGAAGTTTGAGTGGTCCCAGTTGTATCTGGCATAGATAGATAGATGCCATTTGTATCTTATCATACAGTATTTACTCATAAAAACCTTTCTTAGTCATGCCACTGTTGTCAGTTTCTGTCTTATAAATGTCTGTGGGCTCCAGAACTGATCCCTGATGGTGACGACACTCGAGAGCAGCGTTTGAGTATTTGAATCAAAGCTCAAGCATTTGCTGAGACAGTCTCTCTGATGAAGAGATAATTTATTTCATATGCAGTATAACTATATACAGTTCTAGTCCCCGAACGCTACATCCATTATGATTTTGAGCATTAGGTTATATTTTGTCAGTGCTGGACTGAGGGCTCATGGTTGTGCGTAGTTGAGTTGCCGCTCACTGTGTGCATGTTACTGCTCTGCCTTAATTGCAATGTCATTTGCCGTGAAGGTGGTTCCTGTGTTTTGACGTAAAAGCAGGTCATGCCTCTGTGGATTTAGCCCACGCTTTGGGCACAGTAGGATCATGTATATAGTCACGTATATCGCTGCAGCAGTTTATGCTTGGTGATATATCAATGCAGTCCACTTCATGCACTTTTCCATACCCACCCTTAACTGGTATAGGCAAAGGTATGCCGCTTTTGTAAAACCATGTACCTGCTCTAACTCTCCTTCTCATACTTCTAAAATGTGACTTATCTTGCTTTTCCTAGTTTCTTGTATATATTTCAATTTCCCTTCTTTCTCCTAGTTGTCTTCTTTGGCAAGATCTGTGAGAAACCGTGGTATCTTAGACTTAGCCAAATTCAGTTTGTGTTAAAACTTCATGAAACTTGATCTTGTGAGAGTTCCAGTATGAAAAAAACAACAGGTTGGCATCCAGAGCCATGGATGTTTATCTAAACTGAACTTCTGATTTCTCTTGAGGTTTAGTAGTTCACTACTGAATCTGTTTCAGTCCAGTTAATTAGTTACAAAGCCCTAAGCCACAGACTTAGGAATTAAAGAAAACAAAGCCCCAAGCCTCTGCATAATTTGATGCAAGAAGAAACTTTTGTTAAACTAGGAAGTGCATTTACATCACTGTTTCTCAGTTTGAAACGCAAACAGATGAGCCAACAGCACAGTCATTGATTCTGGATCCATGCCACACGTATTAATGTGGCAGCCTAGAGTCCCCCTGTGATCTGTTCTCCCACCTTCTCTGACATTGGTTTTGCCTTTCAGAGGCATGGCAGGGTTTTTTGTTTTGTATTGGTGGTTTGACTCTGTGCAGTGTAGCTTGCAGGGAGTACAGAATGCCTGGTTTTGATAAGATATTCTGCTCTTCCATTTTTAGGACAATGTAGATCAGACTTCAGCTCATGGTCGGCGGGATCTGGTGGAACCGGGTTTCCAAGAACCATCTAACCGCATCTCCCTGAACCACCAAGGTAAGGAATAGTGTGTGGAAATGCAGGCTTCTCAGGGGAATGCAGGCACGGTTTTGCCTCCACGTTGCCATTTTTCCTTCTCATTGGGGAAAAAAAATGTTCTGGGTGGTTGGAGAAGGAGAGCTGCAGAAATCGGTTTTTGTCACAACTGTCCTTGGAGCTGTGAGTGAAGATGATGGAGGACTTGTATGCATCTCAAACCTTGTAGCCCAAGGTAGGATTACTAGCTTTGGGTGACAGGGATATTCTCCTATTTTTAGGAGTGGGGAGGAGGGAAGTACTGACATTGAATTCAACATTTGTAATGTTAAGGTTGCATTTAAAAAAATCTTTGGCTGCCATAAGAATGGCTCTGGCTCAATGTCTGCAGTAGGAGAAGAAATAAAAAAAGCGTGTTTACTTGCTTTCCATGAGAGAAATCAGCTCATTTGGGAAAAGATAGCCCTGAACTAGATGTTGTAATGTGGGTGTAATAGTTTAGCTTCTGTTATTCAACAGGACCATTCATAAAAAGCTAAAACAAATCTTAAAACTCTGTCTTCACTGATTTCTGGCTGTTCAGAGACCTAAAAGACAACAGTTGCTGTTATTACTGACTGTTCAGCTCGGCTTTATTTTTTGAAATAATTGATAGTAGTGTTCTCTTAAGCACTGAACCCTCTTACCCTCAGGGTTCCTGATGGTTTAATTTGAAACCAAGTCCTTGAAGGTCATCTTCAAATGTTGTTTCATCAGTGCAACAACTAATAGTAATGCAGCCAGAACAAGACTATTGAAACAAAAAAAATTACAAGCACATTACTTAAAATATTTGCCAAACATGACATCCTTAACTTGTCCTTTAAAAATCCAGCTTTTTTAATTTGTCAAGAGCAGCACGACTTAAATTTCATGACTTGTAGATTATCAAGACAATTAAAGTTTCACAAACAAGTCCCAGAGTGTAATGAGGATTGTATTTTAACTTGCTCCCCTTTCCACGCTCCAGGTCTTCTGGTGTTTTTAAAGCTTTGCTTTCAATTGAAAAGAGAAGGCAACAGGTTGCAATTTAATCCAGTCTAAAACTTGCAGTAGCAGAGGCAGTGTTGTGGCATGTTTGCATGCATAGAACACATCTTATAAGTTCAATTTTTCATTTGTTTTAGAATTAATAATGGTTGTTATATTACTTTCACCTATCTTAGGATGTGCAAATTGTGGAACAGATTTATACATGTGACTTCTGAAGCTATTTGTAAATACCTCCCTTTAATCAAGGGATTTTTTTTGGGGGGGGAACACATCCTGTGTGGTCTGGGTTCATGTGTTACAGTGCATGTGGCTGCTGCTTTTGAAGTCTGAACATCTATAGAAGAAGTAGGTAATACTGTGTTTTGATGGCAGAATGCCAGCTTTGCAGCCTGACTTTTTCCCACTTCCTTTTCAGACCCTTCTTTTCCTCTATCGGTATTGTTATACTGCAGAAGGATCCATACAGAGTCACCTGACCTGTGGGTTTCTCAGTTTCTCAGCCACCTCGAGACAAATGTCTCTATGTGGTGGTCCAAATTAATTTAGGAAACAGCTATCTTTCAAGTAAATGGTTTGCAGAGGAGGTACTAGCAGTGCAATGCCTGCTTCTCAAGCAAGACTCAGTTAATGTTTTTCCCCAATACTTTTTGAAGTAAAGATCACTTATACATCCACAGTTTGTTTGGGATTTTTCTTCTATGTCAGCTGACTGGCAGCAATCAAATCCAGTATTTCTAAAATCTTTTAAATATTGTTGCTGAAGTAAGTACATAGTACAGTATTAATCTTGACGCTGTTACGTTAGTGGAGTGGATTAAGAACTGCAACCTAAATGCCCAAAGGTGGCCTTTGATGCTGAGCTGGGCTGTAGGACTTTTGCCTTTTTGCAATGTTGGAGGGAAGCAAGGTACCTGCTGCTTTGGTACCATCTTGGGAATGGAAGTGGCCATAGGCGTGATGTCACGTCATGTCTTATGCGTTTGTTCTGTCCAATCAGGAACATCTACACTCCTTTCATACTATATGAAGTAAGTATTCCTGTCCAAGAACTTGAAAGTACAAGTATTTTTAGAGCTGGCATATATTCTAAAATTCCAGATTAATGAATAGTACATAGAAAAATACAACAGGAAGAGCTTCAGCTCAGGGAGTTGTGACAGAGTCTGAATGAGCTCCCATACAGTCGTATTATTCACATAATAAATAGGAAGATGAGATTATTAACATGAAATGGATTTTTACATACTGTGGCCACTGTTTGCTTTGGTTTTTCTTACTCTTACACTAAACTTCATTATCCATTACTTTCTATTAAAGCCTTCCTGGCACTGACACTGGTTTAAAGCTTAAAAGAGTAAAGCTGTATCCAGAAGCAACTTGCAGAATGACTGCAAATTAATGTTTGGTGGTATGCCTTGATTATGTTGCTGATAAAGATGTTTGCAACAGACTATGGCAATTTTTGCTTCCAGTTATGTGCAACATTACTTGCTGACTTAAGCATATACCTATTAGGAGGCCTAAAGTTTCCTGTGATTGGCATGAGCAGAAATCGTGGAAGGATTAGAATTGGCTAAAACAATTCCTGTGTTAGTTGTTCTCTGCCTTTTTCTCTTTAGTGTATTGTGCGTTAAACGCTGCGGCTGAACTTTGAGCAGCCGTAGTTGTTACGTTGTTTTATGTGTGCACTTGCAGTTCACACCTGACCACATTGCTCAGTGAGCGCAGCAGATCTGCCAGTTTCTGTTGAACATTAACTTGTGGTCCTCTGCTTTTCTCTGGGAGAGCTTTTGGTACAAGCACCTGCAATTCTGAACCAAGACTGCTTTCCACAGCCTATAAAAATGGTGATTAGCTTCTTCCCAGGCATCTGAATCCCTTTAACACAAACTGGAAAAAGAGCATTCAAGTGGAGACTGAGATAGCCCTGCCAACTGTCCCCACGTGAATAAGCCCTTTCTTGTGAGGGGTATTTCAAGTACGTGTTTCCTGCTGAATCACTGTTTTTACACAAGCAGATGCTTTATAACTCTTCAGCTTCTTCTTTCAGAAGAGTATCTTGTAAAGATTGGGGAGCAGAAGAGACTTATGTAAAGTGAGGAGTCTTCAGAATAGGAAGGTTTCATGTGAAACTAATGTGCAAAATTGAGTGCAGATGGAATACTATTTTTTCCTAGAAATAGTTTAATAACTGCTTATGTGTGGGTATGCTAATTAACTTGCTTACTTGACAATAAGTATTTTTATATCTAAAACATTATTTAGTACTCACTTTTCAATGATTCTGCTAATTGGGCAAGTTTTGTAAAGGTACTAAATGCAAAGAGTGCAGACTATGATGTCTTTCCTATATTCCCCATAAGTTACTTTGTGAATCAAATTTAATAGGAAAGAACAAACTGTCTTGCTGAACAATACTAGTATCCACTAATGTAAAGGAACAGATATGCTTTAGATATCTATTAAAAGTTAAAGTTAAGAACAGCCAGCCAGGATTTGGCATTTAATAACCAGTAAGACTAGGTATTTCTGGAACAGTACTTCCAGAAGCAGTAGTAAAAGCCGCTAGGCTTGGAGAAGAAAAATATGTCTAAACTATGGGGCTTTTCTGAAGAGGAAAAGGTAGGAGGTGAAGAAACAAGCAAAACAATTATTTACCGTCTTCAAAAGCACCAAGGGGAAGTGAGAGCATGTTTAGGAGGTGACGATAGGTATTGTTTTTTTCAAAACTTTTTTCCTTCTCACTTTGCAAAAGATTCAGCAGTCACAGATGTTTAAAATTTTGCAATGAAAGGTTTTCTGCAGTGTGTAGCCTACAGTATTTGTACTCTGTCCAGTAGTGAGAGGGAGAGCTGGAGACTATAGCAGTGATTTTAGTTCTAACCCTTGCATTCACACAGGGATGCCATTTAGAGGCCTTCCATAGAGGTGATAGGCTCCAGCATTTGTTCTCCCTTGTCCCTTCCCTAAGGGTGCTGCTGATTCTCCTCTCTCCCCCAAGTACCCTGGCAGTGCAGGCTCTGTTCCTCTTGGCTGCTCTGTGGTGCTGCTGTGTGATGCCACCAAATTTAAGCTTGAATGTGTCTCAGTAGCAAGACAAAGCTATCACGTAGATTTCCATGTGCTGCCATGGAAGAGCTTTGCTATATGAATTATGATGGCAAAATACACTATGCTACAGAAAACTGTAAGCCCGACAGAATTTGTTGACTCTTGGACTTCGGGGGGTTTAACCTGCCTGCCATGCCACTGGTGTTTCTCTTCTTGCTCCGTGCTTCTGGGATCTTCTTTGCTGATGCATGTTTTGAAGCTCATTTTTTCTGTTTGTTTTTCTAGCAGGCAGCAAATACTGCCAACTCCAGTCCCAGATGTGAAGTTTATGGGCAATACTTTTTATTGGTACTTGACATGGACTTTTTGAGATTGCGTAGCTACTTCTTATTCAGAATTTTAAAGCCAGGCATAAATAAGGTACATTCTGTCACCTTGCCATTTAGTGGAAGTATTAGACATTCAGTTCTGGCGCTTTTGTATGTGTGTACTTGTGAGATGATTTTCAGTTTCTGTACAAATGTGTTTTGCCATGGATCTATGATGAAAGATTTATCTTCCTTTTATTAGTGCATTCACACCAAGTCTTCCTTTCCCAAGGTGCTCTCAGCTCTTGTTGGACTTGATGCTTTTTGTCACTGCAGTTTGCAGACAGAGCTGAGCAGAACCTTATGGTACCTCTGGCTCCACAGCCAGGTGGCTTCAGCAGCAGAAAGGAAATGGTGGTAAGAGTTGTTTCAGCCAACAGCTGTCCTTTGTCAACAGCCTTTGGGCTTTCTTGGTTGGTCATGGTAGGAAGTCTTGCCTGTAGTGAGACGATGAATATGCTTTGGTTGCAGATTGGGTGGGCATTAGATTTCCTGCCTGTACGTACAGACCACTTGGCTCCCAGTGAAACTGGAGGGATCCAGGGCATCTTCCAACTTGCATACTGCAGCCAGCTCTTGGGGTGGGTGCTGTCCTGTACCTCGCTGGCTAGTCACTAATATATTAATTTTTATAGAGACAGTACATGTCAGCATGGTGGAAACTTCCCTTCTAGCACACTGTAACAGTCCTGGGTCCAAAAAATACAAGCCCATGTAAATACAGGCGGATTTTTGAATGAGCATGGGTGTAGGTGAAGTATTACAATGCCTAAGACTTAGCCCGGAGAAATAATACTGTGTAGCACTCTTTTTCTCCACCATTGTTGTTATTACTTGCTTTTAATATATTTTCTTTTGTATTTGCCTCAGGATAGGCATGGGAGGTTGAGGCGATGTTGTTATTCATTCTGTAGCTAGGGAGGAGTGTGTTTAGTAACAGTCGGTGCTGTTTCTGAAATGCTTCAGTTGTGGGATCTGACTGGGATGAGTTGGTTATCTGGTGTATCAGAACTAACCCATGTTTTTTGCAGAATCCAGCTGGTACTGAATTGAAAGTGTAGAATGAAAAACAAACATTGTTTGTATTTCGGAGACAATACTGCCAGACATTCATGAATTCTTGTGCTTTGTATAAATGTTGTTGTCATTGTCCAGCCTTAGAAAAAAACCACCATTAGTGCCAAAATGATTTACACTGACTAATCTTACGCAGAGAGCGGAGGCTCTGCTTCCTGCCTAGCTCATTACAGTACCTTTGTCTTCTTTTGGAGAATGCTTCCATTTATATTTGGTGATGAATCTTGTTAGCCCAGCTACTAGGAGGGCACCCGTAATAGCTGTGTAGAAGTTTAACTTCCCTCATTAGATTAGTTTCCAAACCCTTGGGCTGACAGAACTCTGAAAAAAAAAAATTATTAAAAGAGAAGACAGAGTAGATTGGTGTTTAGTACAGATTGTTTCAGAGCTTTGCAGTGAGCTACAGAACACAGATGAACTGAACTGACTGAGTTTAGCTGGAAGACTCTGTACATAATATAATGAAGATTGAGTGAAAACAGTGAAATGAGAAGAAACAGACCAAAAATTATTTAAACTGTTGCATATTCAAAGAAAAGCATTTGTAGGTAACTGATGTATTTTCTTTCATTTTTATTGTATTTTTAAATTTTATTTTTTATTTTATTTTTCATGTATCAACTTTTTAGTATCAGCTTGCAAATCTTTGGTTTTGGACATATTTAAAATTAATTGTGTTCATCTGAAGGCACCTGATATGAATAAAAAAGCACTGTAATATCTCATAGTTGACAAGCATGGTATTTTAAGCCTGTTTATAATCTCAAGATTCAGTATATCAGTCTGCTGAATTTTTCTGACTAAGTAGGATTCAGTGCAGGGAAGGAGCCCACTGTCTTGTTTGTATAGGGTTTGCCTTGGGGCTTTTGTTCACTGGAAGTTTTACAAGTTGAGATGTAGAAAAAATTGGGAATTTTTAGTAAGCCAAACCAAGAAGTACTACAATATTAAAAATTAATTTTAATCTTGGTTTTTTGGGGGTTTTTTTTGCTGTGGCCTATGGAAGAATGGTAAAGTTATTACCAGGAATGCATTGACCTTCTTGCTGTGCTGGAGGGGAAGGTGGCTGCTGGGACAGAGCAGTTGCATTGGAAGAGCAAGTGGAGCTGGACTGGGAAATCGGGTTCCTTGCTCCAGATAGTCCATGACACACCATACTCGTCCCTCAGGGACTGAAGCTGTATGGGTGTATGACATCTGAAATAGAGGTTTGGGATTTTTTTATACTGCAGATAGGTGTTCCTCCACCTTATCTTTCAAGATTTGTATCTGCAGTTACCATGGCACAGAGGGGAGTAGATTCACAAAGTGTGAATTCAGGGTAATTAGAAGCTGCTTTCTTGTTATTGTTAAATTCTTGTCTAAGGCTTCGGGAAGGGAAGGTGTAAATTGGGCATCTGGGTGATGAGCTTCTCTTGCTTCTTTACAGATCGGTCTGAGAAAAAGAGGGCGTTTACCTCCCTCACCCCTTATGTGTTACCTCCTTGAAAACAAGTTAGCTTAGTACTACCGTAAGCCTACAGCAGTGGCTCTTTAAGAAACTCACCACAAATCAAATAGGGAGAGACACTGCAAAATCAATTGTAAAATCAAATGTCCCTCTTAATTCACTTTTGTCTTTAGTATTGAAGTCTGTGCATTTCCTGCTGCCACTGAAGCAGAGCAAATCTTTCTGTTCTGTTTGTGTCCTTTGGCTGGGTAATGCAAGAAGCAGCATGGGATGCCCTCTCTCTTTGTTGGTGGGTGCGCCCTTGGGGGCATCTCGTGGAAAACTTCCTCCCTGTGCTGCAGGATGGCTCAGGGGAGCGGCACGATTTGGGGGCTCTTGGTGAGGGGCTGGGGTGCCAGGGGGTGGGTGCCTAAACGCACTGGTCTGTTGGGAGTGTCCGCTCTGTGCGCAGGAGGCCGACGTTCACGTCGTGTTTTCGTCCGCGAGCTGATGCCGCCGGTGGCACAGGCACTTTCTGTGCCGCTGCCGACACTCCAGTTGTGGTGGGTCACCCAGCGCCTTGCTGAGCAGGCACCTGTGTGCGGGCAGCCTGGTGCCACAGCCTGGCTAGTGACTCCTTGGGAAGGAGAGCACCTTGCCCAGGCTGAGAGAGGGCTCCTGGCTGGAAGCAGCCTGCAGGCCCTTCATGGGGGTGATGTTGTTCCAGGCATTCCGTTCCTCGAGCTTGAGCTCGTGGGTCTGACACTTCTGTTTGAAATGGTGTGCTTGGGGAAATTCAGGTATCCGAGAGAAACCAGTGGTTCAATATCCACCTCGTGATGAGGTGTTTCTCCCAGGTACCAGAGCTGAGCTCATTTCTTGTGTGTTTGTCCCACATCTTTTGTGAGGGGGAAAAAAAAGTCTGTTATCCCAAGGATGGTGCACTCCCTGCTCTGTAAGTGTATTTGCTTAGCAAATTGGACCCTTCCGTTGCTAAAGCGGCCAAATGGCATAGATTTCACTATATTTTAAATCATTTTGTATACTTATTTATACTATCCAACAGGTATTGGGGCACTTCTGGTTTCAGGTCTGCCTCCTAGGCAGCTTATTTGTTCTATTTGAGTTGGTGGTCCAAAATTGACCTTAGTAATCTGAAATATCCTCTCCTAATTTAATCAATGCAAGTTCACTGTCAAATCTTGGGATGACCTTAGATGTTCTCTGGCATAATTGTATTGCTACTATGTTTTCTTTTGTAATCTGACTAAATTTTTACTGTCAGTATGTTAGAGCAAAAGGATGGAAATTAATAATATCAACACAGGCTCTTTTGATAGCTTCTGGATGACATTTTTAACGTGTCTGAGTTGAATTCTTGCCTGTGCCACTACACCCTCTTCCTTCACGTTCTTGGGTTTTGCATATTCCCTGTTAGGGGGAATGTTTTAAGTGTATTTAGCTTTATATAAGAAGCTTTTGAACCTTTCAGTGAAGGTGTTATAGCCAAATGTCAAAACATAGCTGTGGGCACTTAAAATAGTCTCAGTACTAATGAGCTTTCCAGCTAAGAAAGTTGATTTATTATGTAGCCTGGCTTTTAATCATGCCATAACAATGGCAGTTGTTCAGTAAAAACAGTGTCTCTGCAACATCAGAATATTAACTTTGAATTCTGACACCTTAACCAAAATCAAATTCTAAGTTTCAAAGGCAATTTGACATGTAAAGGGGAAAGATATATTTAGAGATGGAAACAATCCATACTCACTGCAGCTATACTGTCTATTATATATTTCGAAAATAATCTTTTAAGAAGTATCTCTAATTTTTGAGATAAAAGTACAATGTCACTATGCAAGGTCAGCTTTAATGGAGAGAGAACTGACTTTCAGTATCTGATTACATGGAAAGCTCTAGGGCTTTAATCTGGTTTCATGACTGTGTGTTCAAGTCTAAAATAAATCCATTCCGCTTATTCGGACTTTTAAGAGTATCATCTGTCAGAAACTGATTGCCATTTATCTGCAGCACATGGAATGTTTGAAATCACTGTGACTATTGAGGGGAGGCTATTTTATTTTTTAAATCTTTCTGTTTTGGAAAAGCAGACAGATTTCTCAAGAGCACAGTCATAACTGTGTCTCTGCTTTCTGAAGGTGATGGGGGGAAATGGACCCCATTTTCTATGGAACTGATTTCCAAGAGTGTAGTAGCAGTGATGTGGCAAAGTAGGGGCAGATACAGTGTCAGAAACTGCTCCCTGAATTGAGATTGGCTAGACTTCATCCTTGCAAGAAACCTTTTAACAGCCTTAGTTCACCTGTACATTTAACGATTTTGGAATCTTTTTTTTTTTTTTCAAAATGAAATCTATTTAACCAGATAAAGTCCTGATTTACTCCCACCCGTGTTTAAAGCACACTGAACTGATTTTTGTTCTATCTCTGACCAGCCATGCACCTTTGATCTCTCTTGTGATGCAGGTAATTTTTAATAGCTGACACAGTGCAGCCCTCTTGTCTGCAAACAGTTCTGAGAGACTTGTATCCCAGCTTTGGATTTTTGTTTTCCTCTGACCTTCAAAGTTATATTTTTGGTCTCTGTCAAAGTAGTGAGAGGGTGGAGAGCAGGCAGTACAGCTCTTAGTTTCCTTCCATTGTTTATCCTAATAAGTGTCCTAACCTTTGGTTTCTGTCTTTTCTTTCCAGTGCCTCAGGTGAAGAAAAGTATAAGTTAATTTTCTTTTTTGTGAGCTTCATCTTTAAAGCAGAGCTTTTGTCATCCTAGAAATGAATAGAGAAATTTGCTTTGCTTCTCTTTTAAAAAATAAAAATTATTAAATAAAAAAATAACCAAGCAATGTCTATCTCTCTAACATTTCCAGGGGTAAGAAATAGAACAAGGGTGAGGTAAGGCTTGTTTGCAATAGTGAAATGGGGCATATTTGTGATACTGCAGTACTCCTGGCACAGGCTTCTGTTGCTTTAGGATTCCTTATGATTCAATCACTTCGTGCTCCTCCTTTTCACTTGTTAGTTGGTCTTAATTAGAGGAAGAATTATAAATGCTAAACAAAAGTTGGCCTAGTGCTTAAAAATTGAATGGATTTTAAAAGTTGGCTGGCAGTATTGTAGCAAATTTAGGTTAAGCAGTCTGAAGAAGTGTAGAATTAGTTTAAGGTTTTAGTATCCTTTTCTGCATATTAAAACAATTTTCAGGAACTTACGTACTAGAAAAATGGGACTGTCACATAAAGACATAACACATTGCACAGCACATTGTACAGCTGAGAGGAAAATGCCCAGTTCAAGTTACAGCTTAAACATGATCTTTCTTAGAAATGTCTTTTCTAATCTGTGTATAAAATAAAGACTGGTTCTGCCAGATGACTGGGAAGTTGAGGACTGCAGATTTTAAGATTTTTCCAGCATGGGAACATATCTCATTTAGTTGAGAAAAACAAATTACACTGGAGTGCACTCATGGTCTGTATCAGCAAGTATACCTTAACTTAGCTATGTCAAAAAGAACATACACTGTGGTATATCAAAAAAAAAAAACAACAAAACAAGGATGTCACTAAAAATACTTGGCTAATAAATTTCTGTGGTTTTGGATGAATGTGAAAGTAGGCTTTCTTAGTGGCAGAGTAATGTTTATTTAAGTATCAACATGATTTTCTATGTTTAAAAAATGATTAAAGATTCATGAATGAAGTCAGACTTCAGATAGCAAGAAGAGTGTAAAATGGCACAGGTTTCAATTACAGGAACTTTCTGGTTCATTCTGTAAGTCCTGCATCTCTGAGGAGTATCCTGCCTGTATTTACAGCCAGGCCTTGCTGGAAGAATGTGACTGCCCTTGGGCTTGCTGGCTGCTTTATAGGTAGCAGGGTCCTTGTTGGGGGGATGGTTATTTTTCGCTCCTTTTGGAAGTTGCATGGAGTAACAAACGTCCATAGCCTGTGCTGTGGGGTCGCGCGGACTCCTAGATGTGAACTCTTAGATGGGACTCCTAGATGGGAAGGAGTGCTTGCAGACTGTAGCAGTTAATGATGGCAGCAGCAGACCTGGCTCCCATGTGGCGGTAGCTAACCATCTATACTCATCTGGACTCAGGCATCCATAAGCTGCTCAGAATAACTGGACTGCAGAATTCACAGCAGGCTGACAAGTGTGTGTTTCTTTACATGAGCATGCAGAAGCAGCCATGAGCTTTCCACTCCACAGCCCACAACCTTGTCCGTGCAGGAGCTGGGAAATACTTGTTGGGGTTGGCCACTGTGCCTGTATGGAGCAGGGCAAAGAGTTAGAAGCGCTCGTTCAATAAATCAGCTCCTACATGGGATGAAACAAATCACTGTAGATGTCTACCTCCATTTCCCCATCAGCAAAATGAGGATATTGCTGTTGCAGAACTTCTGTCAAATACGTGGTTGAGATCTGCTGAGCAGTGTGTGTGCTCTTTTTGAAGGTGAAATCTCACTTCAGCTTTGTTCATGCTAATAAGTCAAGAGCCAGTTCTAAAGAGATGAAGTCAAGACTAAAATGTGAACATATGTGAGATGGTGTCCTAATACATTGGGTAAACCGTACGGTGTTACTTTGGTATGACTGGTAGCCCTTCTGTAAATTGACTTGTTTGTATGCAGCCTATTGCATGGAAGTGATGAGAGACGATGCAGCTTCTAAGTACTATAAATGTGCTTTGATTGATGGTGCATAATTCTTGACTCACAGTAGGGAGGAGGTCAGTGAACTAAGCTGAAGGGTACTTGAAGCTTTGTGCATGTGGGGGTTGAAATTAAAGTTGAGAGTAGTGACCAGACTTGCCAGATGACATTGGAACATTTACTAAAAAAAAAGAAAAAAAGCATTAAATGTGGGATAAAGAGATAAGTTAAAAACACTTGAGGCATAAAGCATAGTGAAAAGCCATGGAATTTCTTTACGATGGTTTTAGTATGTAGCTGAAATGAAACTATTGAAAGAGATCTAATTTGTTTTCATTACTGTAGGAGCCAAAGTGTCTACTAATACAGTATTTATGTTTGTGGTAATATCTTTCTACCATTGTGTATCTCTATAAACTTTTTGTTTAAGAAAATGACTAAACAAAGCAAAACAAAAAAACCTCTCAACCCTTCCTCTGTATGGCAGTAGTGCAGAGCATTTTGGGCCAGGATACATGTCTCCTGCTGTGTTGTGCTGGTGAAATACAAAACAGAGAGATCTCTTTCTGAAGAGCAAGTTTAGAGATGAATCTGGCAGATTGTTGGCTCCAAGGCAAACTGAGACGATCAGAGAAATTTGCTGAAGGCAAGGCTGGGGTGAATGCCTCTTTTCTTACAGCGAGGGTGTTTGAGCAAGAAGACTTGGTGATCTCCGTGCTGATGACTTTGCCCTGAAAAGAGATGTTCTCAGACCATTTGCTTTCCCCAGGGTCTGGTGTCTCCCAGGGGTTTGGTGGTACAGCTGCGCTGGCACACTTCCTAATGTACTTGTAATAGCAAAAAACCACTTTCTCTGAAGGAAGTTTATTCTGGTTTGACAAGTGAAATGAAATGCAGCAATAAAAGCATTCTTAGACACTTATACTGGGCTAGAAATACAGCTATTTTAACAGGAAAAACAGTAGAAATGTGGAGTCATTTCTACTGAACTGGTTGTTTGCAACCTTTCCTTGTATTACAGGCAAATGTGCAGACCTATACAAAATGCATTTTATTGAAAGCATGTGGGAAGACAGAGTCTTCTAGTGCATCCTCAGTTTTGAGGGGCCAACAGACAGACTTGCTAATGAGGGCAGAATTGGGGGATGTTGTTGACAGAGTGGACACTAGAGAGGTTAATAGGGTAGAAAAGAACATAAGTAGCTCTCAGTGAAATGGTACTCTACTGTGGTAAAGAAGAAGACAGTAAGAATCTGACATCCATTTGACTAAAGTATAAAAGAAGGTGTTGCTCTTCAGCAAGATAACTCTCAAAATTAGTTCACTGCAAGTTGAAAGGCAGCCCATGTGGAGTGTCCACTTTGGAGGACTGTTGGAGATGGAGGAAACTTTGAAGTGGTTTCTAGTGCTTTACGTGGTGCAGAAGCTCTTAGTGCAGGTCTTTCCTGTTCTGAGACCATATGTTGGTGTTTTATTCATTTTATGGTTAGAGTTAAGTATGTTGAGGTGCATAAACACATCAGAAAAGAGAAAGAACCTTCATTTATTTTTTACTACTAAAGATTAAAAATACTTTTAGGTATACATACATTCTGATGTTATGCTGCAGTTGGCTTGTGCTTTAAGTTGTAAATTTGTCAAATGAGGAAACAAAGTCTGTGCTTGTTTGTTTGTTTGTTTTTCTAGTCAGATGGTCTTCAGGTCCATCTAAGAAAAGATTGGGGAACATCAGTGAAAATGTGTTGTCATACCAAAGAAAATGCTTTTGAATGTTTTTAAGGGGAGCAAACTAGCAAAAGATAATATTGTAGTCTTGCATTATTTATAGTGCCTGTAGCTTTGAAAAAAATCTTGTGATGTTAAGGCTGTCCCAAAATGAACTGGAATAGTACATTTCTGTAATTCTGATTTCTTACTTTGTCTATAAAGCAGATATAGCAAGCTGGAGACTTGTTTTAATCTCACATAATAAGAGGAGGGGAGAAAACTCCTCAAATTTCATAGCTCAATAAAACAAGCAAAATCTGTAGAAAAACAACTCTGTTGTAATTTGATGTCAGTTCTGTACTAAAATCTTTTACCACAGTGCAGCATTGTAACAATAAGCTTCAGTCATCACTGTCTTTCAGCTTACCTGACTCTGATAAGCAGCACAGTATTTATTTCTGCCTTTATGTAAACATTATGCTGCAAGTGGTTCATGACAGCACTTCAGCAAGCTGTGTCATGTGAGGATACTTGAGAAATGCATCAAAGGAGCTGACATTCTTGCATTGAGGTTGAAAAAGGTTGCAGCACTTTTCTTAAAGCCAAGAAGCTTCAAGGGGAAGATCAATCTGAATTTGTTACCTTTTCTAAGTCTCTTTGTGCCTATTAAAAAGGACAAGATTCTGTCAAGCTAGTTGCATTTTCAGCTAAAAAAAAAAACAACCAGAGTTAAATGGGGCAAACCAGCTAAACAAAAAAACCCTTTCAAAATATAGCATGAGATGTAGCTAAATTTGGAGTTCTTAACAGCAAGCAGCTGCTTAAGTAATTAAAGTATATAAGGTGCTACTGACCAAAGCAATTAGTATGTAATTTCATTAATGGTGTTAGGATTGCAGGAACAATATTTAAGTGTTTCTGTCCAAATCAAGATTGCAGGCAATTTGTGCCATGTCCAAGATGAGGTTGGGAGCAGTGCGATGTTAGGGTGTGTTACAGCACCACTGTCTGAGTGGATCTGTAACTGCGCAGGAGTGTCTTGTACTGGCTGTGCCTTGTTAACCCTCCTAATTAACATTCCTTGCTCGAGAATTTACATGTGCAGCCACTTCTAAATTTTTATAAGATAGGGTGGTAATAAGTTTATCTATAAAACAAGGCTTCATGGGGGCTGCTATTTTTTTGTTTATCTTTGGAATTAATTTTTGAGCTTGCTGCTGTTCAAGAGCAAAAGGGAATTACTGGTTTTGTGTATGTTTTTGTGGTTTGTCCTTAAGTGGCTGAAAAATCTTGGAGAGCTCAGGCATAGTAGAGTCTTCCAAGTCCCTCTGAAATCTGAAGTACTGCAGATGATGGGTTTTTGAGTTGCAACATCTGCAACTCACAGACGAGTGGGTGATGAGCGCAGTGACTACAGGTAGGTAGCTTCTAGGCTCCAGAATAACCGTAAGTATTCTTCAGAAGATGACAATGAGTTTTAGAGCCTAGGTAGAAAAATACACATTAGAGGGAGAATGTGGAATATACTAAAGTCCAAATACAGGTCACCTCTGAGGCTAGGGTAGCATCACTGATGAGTCATTCGGTTGGGGAACCGAAGCTGGGAAAGCTCGCTGCTGGGACACCCGTGGGTATTACTCCCATGGTGGCTAACCTGGAGGTGCTGACTTTGTTAAAAAGCCACCGAGAGAAGTCCTTCAGACCCTTCAGGCTTTACAGCAACACTTCTGGCCTACCTTGAGCTCTGTCCTGTTGACGCATTGCCTCTTTCTAGGTCTAAGGCTTTCTAGGTCTGTAAATACGTGGGCGTGCTTTTGGCGGAGCAAACCAGTCTTCTCTGCTTTTCTGGGCTGTATTTCAGGTGTGAAACAGAGCGAGGTGAGCAGGTTGTCTCACCTCTTGAGAACACTGGCCCTGTGTCCACAGGTTCTTGGGGTGTCTCTCCTAAGAGGAGCGATGGGGGCGAGTTAAAGCAGCGCAGGGCAGGACATCGGCACCCTGCAAGCTCTTTTGAGCGTGCCGGTGACATCCTTGTCATGTGGGGTAAAGGAAGTGGAGACAGCCTCATAAGAAGCGATGGTCTGTTAACAGAGTACCCTTGAGGGAAAATATCTTGTGTCCTGCTTCCAGCCTTTTTCTGTGGGCGTGCAAGGAGCTGAGTCTAGGCAGGGGATTGGGCTCCGTGAACACCAACTAGATGGAGAAGAGCAGCAGGCTGGTTTCCCAAAATCACGGGGTACATCCTGCGTCCCTGAACCAGGAATGCACTCAGCTTGTGAAATCAGGCACATGGATCTCAGAAGGAAAATGGGCGTAATGGACAAGTTCGTTTTGATTCACGCTGAGCTGTGATGAGTCTTCTCCATAGCACACCTGGAGCTTTCGCCTCTGGGTGAGCCTGATCGTGACTGATTTTCACCAGTGCAGCCTACCTGTGGGATTTAAATTGTGAAGGACCAGGCTTTGCCTAGCTGAAAAAAAAAGAAACTGGATTTGGTGAGTTCAGAAGAAACATTAGCACATTTCTGGTTTTCTTAGGCCTAGATAAAGTTAGGCTGATGTTATTGATTTTCAGTGAAGTTTTGAATGGTAAATGTAGATTACTTGTTCTTTTGTATTGTTTCTGGTCTTAGGGTTGTTGTTGGTGGTGTATTCCTTGATTGGGGTTGGGGTTTTTTTGGTTGTTACTTTATGTTAAAAAAAACCAAAACAGGTTGACTAATGGGAGTTCTTGGAACCAGTGTAGTCACAGGAGAGGGAGGCATCACAGAGCTTTTATAGATGACTGTTTTCCTCCTGAGCGGAGTGGGGTACAGACACCTTCAGCGGTGGCTCCACACCGCCATTTGGGATGAGACTGCAGCAATATGTTTTGCCATCTGGGGATCCGTGCGGCAGGACTGTGGCGTTCCCTTCTCACACAGTGGAGGTTCACGCTTCATTACAGCAGTAATCCCTCACAATTATCCACCCTTTGCTGGTAAGGCCAGGGGAGATCTCCTTGTTCTGCACCCCAGAGGACGAGCTTTTTCAGAAGCAACCGCTCGGCTTGCCTGAAAGGAGAGCCTGAAATAGATGCCTGATTTGGGGACAGCGTATCTGTGTGCAGATGAAATTAAATGCGTGCCCCAAAATGCTTCCCCTTTAGTAGGGCAAAAAAATGTAGGAAAAGTTTATACTGAGGTGCTGCCTAGGCAATAAGAGGACATCGGGATGGCAGCTGCCTTCGTCTCTGAAGTGAAGTTAAGGTAGTCAGGCTTGCTCATCATTATTTGTCAGGTACCGGGTTTAAAAGTCAAATCAGAGGCAATTTCTAATGTTCTACAAGTAAATTTATTTTAATCCCCAACAGGCTCTTAAAAGAGGCTTTTTTTATGCAGTATTGCAATTCCAAACAACTCTCACCCAGTTTAGCCTCTTGTAGATAATTTACCAAAATGACCATTGTAGTTAATACTAAACTATTAAAGCAACTGATAAAAAGAAAACAAAATTACGCTGGCATTTAAGCATTTTACTTTTTTGTATGACTTTAGTTCTGTTAAGTTTGACAAGAAGTACCTTAAATATGAAATATTCCTGTTGTCTGCTTTGTAAGTCCATTGGTCATAGCTAGGTAACTATTATATGCTGAAAATGCAATATTTAATTAACTTGGAGGAATAGCTGATTCATTAATTGCTGTGTGCAACTTTTGGAACTTATATTACATCCTCAAACATGCTTTCTAAGCCGGCAACAAACCTGTTCGAAGCAAAATTTAAAACTCAGGGTTTAACCTTAGTAGGAGTAAAGGTTAGCTCGGGTATCAGGTGATGAGGGACACACCTAATTTAATAATAATAATAATAACAATAATATTAATGCTTCAACACCAGCACTGCTGATCCATCACTTCCTAAAGGGAAACTCTAATGGACTTTCTGGGTTAATCCAGCCACTTTTTACTTGAAAGCTTTGTTAAAGTTGTTGAGGAGTGGCTTTGAAATGAAACCCCCTAGGCAAGAAGCCTGGGGTTTGCCGGCTGCCAGGCGGGGATGTCCCCAAGCAGTCGGGTGATGCTCTCTTGGAGCAGCCGCCCGCACTGGTGCTGGAGCAGGTGGGGCGTTGCGGGCTTTGGCTGGAGCTATGGCAGCACGTTAGGAGGTTATGCATGATGTTTCCCGGAGCAGGGATAAAGCTTGGGCTTTCTTGGCAAGGGTGGGAGGGACTAATCTGTGCAGTGGTACTTATATTGATTTGTAAGGATTGTTCAACTGAGATTACTCAGCTGGGTATTATGGTGTTTAATCAGGGAGGGAGAACACAGGTTCCCTAAAGAAAAGCAATAGATGCTTTGGCTGTTTTTAACTTTGCCTTTAATAGCTTTAGATTTGCAAGACACGTGTAGCTCCTCTCATCTGTGTGAATTTTTAACTTCCTTTTGAACTGTGACTTGTGTAGTAGTGTTATTTGTCTATGTTTGATGCACTCTCACTTTTTTTCTTCTTCTCTGACATGGACAATAAGAAGAAAATATCCAAGTAAAACTTCAGAGAAGCACTATGAGTAGAAATCTGTATATGGTAAATGGTAGAATGAATTGGGAAAAATAATAATTTTTATTCATGTAAACATAAGAAAAAAAATTAATTATTGGGTATTTTAAAGCTTTTTGTTCTGTTTCTAATGTAGGACTATGTAATCTTAATAAAAATGCAACTAAACCTGACCTTTTCTGTGTCAAATTGCAGCTCTCACTGATACAGGGTATCTTCTTAAAGCCATTCTCTCAAAAATATGACTGTCTAATATAATATGCAGTCATGCATTTACCATATGGTCAGCTGACAGTATTTCAGTTCATCTCTTCATCGCCACCCAACATTGTGCTTCCTGAGCTCTAGCTTGTACGTTCCTTACTGGCTCAGTAGGTTAACATGGGTTTGCCTGTTGTCTGAAAAGCTCCAGTGGTTTTTCTGTTTGTTTTGTATGGGGTGCACAGGCCAGGAGCCCTTCTGCAGCTCGGGTGTTCCCCTGCCCATGTCCTCTTGAAGGATAAGGGATGGTCTTTCTATGATCATCATTTTGGGATATACTGACAAGGCTTGCTGTCTCAGTTTTGCTATTGAGGTAGTGCATTGAGAGTGAGGCGTTGGGTTAACCTAACTGGGAAGGTAAGACTTGAATGGAGAATCCCTGGGTCTGTTGATCTGTCTGGGTCTCGTGTTCACTCATTCTTTTCTTTTTTGTCCTGAGTTAAGGGTGGGCCACAATAAGGCTATAGGTTCATGACTACTCCTCAAAAAGTTCTGACTTCAGCTTTAGCTTTCCTTCTGTTCATACCTCCTTTTGGGCTGGGAAAATTCATCTGGCCTGTGCACCCTATGATGCGTTGCTTCCTTCACCAATGTAACCGCTCTGTCCTTGAGGGTTTTTTGAGGATTAGTCTACTCCAGCCCCAGGTTTGGCCTCTGAAAGAATATGCCATTCTGCCTTCTATGGTGCTGCTTCTATCTGGGTAACTCAGGCTAGTTTGGGTTTTCCTTGTCTTGACAAATGCAAACAAAGAAATGCTTTCTTTTTAAAGGTCTTTATCAGTCTTTTTCTTAAAATTAATGAACTAAAAGCAGGTGACATGAAAAAGTGGTACAGGAAAACCACTGAAGCTCATGTTCATGAAAAAAACCTGCAGATGTTACCAGTTACTTGAAAATTAATCTTTTCACTGGATTTTGTAATCTGCTCAAGAATTCCGGTTTCCCAGAGGTCTGCTTAATCTGGTATTCTGCTTTAAGTGATGTGTTTACTCAGTATTTACTATACAGCAGTTGTAAGCAGGTTGTGCAGGCACTGGCCTGCAAAGAGGGTTTTGAAAGGCCACCAGCTGATTGCTGTCATCAGTGATAGCTGGACGAGGGTGGTCTCACCCAACAGGAGGTGGGCAGTCCCATGGTGCAGTCACACAGGATCAGCTGGTATCCTGTTTGACTGTGGGTTCAAACTTTGACCTGATGCTTTTTTTAGGAAGGAAGGTATTCTTTCTTCCTTTTTCTTTTTTTTTTTCCCTCCAAAGCTGCAAATTTCCTTTGAGAAAATGGGTATCGGGAATTCTGTTTTCTAACTGGTCTGTGTGAGTCTGGAAAAGGGACTGGCCATGACTTACATATTTTAATCATCTCTCTTATAGTTGGAACGTGCGTAATCAGAATTCTACGTGGTTTTGTTGTTTTCCTTGGATTTCAAGCCCTTCTCTCATACTGATGCCATTGGTACTTCAACACTTGCGTGTGCCGTAGAGTCAAGCAACAGTTCAGTACCTACATCAATTGTCTGTTGAGGCAACCAAGATCTATCCACTCCACAAAAGGACCAACCTGACTCTACGGTCCTTGGGTTAGAAATGGGAGCTTGGACATTGGGAGGTCCTTCTGAATGTTGTCTGTGAATAATTGCAGCATCATTAAAATCTCCATCAGAGACCTGCTTTGCCTTAGTTTGTCCCCCTAATTAAACAAGTAAACCCTCCTTGTCCACTCTCCCTTCTGTCAAATGCCTGGCTTTCATCTTCTCTACTCTTTAGGATGTTAAGCATTAGGTGTGTGAACTCGATGAGAACGGAATTTTTCATTTTTTAACCTTCCATCTTTTTCTATCAGAATTCCTAAAACTCATTTTATGCACTAATCCATATGTACAACTTCATTCCTTCATGCTGTAGGGCACCTCTAGCCAGTTGCTCCTGTTACTCATTGAAGCTTTGGTTTTTTATGAGAACCTTTCATATGTAACTTATTTCTATTGTTGTTACCTAGCAACATTAATTTTGTTCAATTTGGTTTGCCTTCTATTTCAAGAAATCCATCAGGTGTGTTTTAAGAACATATCTGGAGTCCAACCATGAACCTTTAGAAAAGAGGTGTGAAATAATAAAGCGAGTTCTCTCCAGCACCTGTAATTAATGTACGTGTGTTTGGTGTTAGCCATCACAGCCTTACTGGCAGAAATGGGAATAGATGCGTGTGGCATTTAAAAATTACCTGGAGAATACTGGAGCAGTTACAAGTTCTCTGTTGTTTTCTCTGTGTGGTGTTCCAGTGTGCTCAAAGAGCACAGATGCCTATCTCAATTTCACGCTCTTTTACCAACCAGCATCTCTGTTTCTTGCCCTTCTCTCCACGACATGGTCCATTTAGCATTTTGCAAGCTGCACATGCACTGATGTGATGTTTTGTAGGCCAGCAACCGTAGTTACAGTGCAAAATAGAGGATTTCACTTAAGCTGAAGAACATTAGAATGCAATAAAGGAAAGGAGTCCTCAGTGCAGAAGCCCATAAGGAGACTTACAGGGTATATAAAGTTTTGGAGTTCAGGCTTGTAATTTTTAGATCAGACTGTGGCCACTCTGGAGATGGTGATGCCTCTAGGACACAAAGTTGTGTTTATGTCTTCTGCTTTCACTTGAAATGAACAAAAAAACTCTCTAAGCTTCTAATGTTCAGCTGAGGCAGTGTTGATATTTTTATAATTGTGTCTGACAGCCTTCTCTGATCTAGAGAACAGTGTGAAAGCATAGGGTTTGCAAATGTTTTTTTTATATTGCCTTTTTGTTTCTTGTTCAAAACTTCCCATCCATATGGAGCTTTCAAGAAATCAGGAGGGGAGAGATTGCATAGAATCAGAGCTGGTATTGGGAACGGAGGGTGTCATTCAGTTGTAGCATCATTGTAGAGGACACTGTGGGGTTTTAAAAAAATTGCAAGAGATCTGCTTATTATCGTACACCTTCTGTTGCATGTGTCTCTCAGAGGTGTAGAAGCTGCCAAGTACTAAATACATGCATCCGTAGGGGGCTGTGGATACCAATTGTACAAAAATTGCAGATCAGCTGGTGCCTGTGGCATTAGTGAAAGCTGAAACCAGAGCATGAAGGGATATGATACATTTGTGTAAACATAGCGAGGGTAGTTACATGCTCAGAGGGAGAAAGTAATAGAGGAGTATGAGTGTTACTTAGAATGGACTTCTTTTTGCATCATTACAGCTGTGTGTGGTCACTAATAGTATACTTTCAAGAAGTTTTAGTGATTGAGGTTTCTGAAAAGTCTTTTCAAAATGGCATTTGGACATGGTGCTGGAGAGACATGCTGCAGCGCTCTTTTGCAAGGGATCCCCTTAAATATGAGAGGTTGTCTTATAAAAGGAGTGTGTATACACATCTCACTGTGGAAATCCTTACCTGCATTTTTGATCATAAAACATGAGATTTCCACAATGCCAAAACCCTTGCAAGACATAATTGCATCACCAGTATGAATCAGAATAACTTACATGCCGTTTTAGAGGATTTGAAACAGGATGTTGAGGTAGATACCACAAGTATTTTGTATGTCTTTTTTTTTTTTCTTTTCCAAATCTGGTTAAGTTCTTCTGTTCATTTTGCTATAATTCTATTTTCCCTGTATCACCTATGATTTACATAGTGTTTCACTGTGTCATCAGTGCAGGTTGGTAGGGTTTGTGCAACTGTGTGTTCCTTTTCTTTCACTGTTTCCATCTGTCTCCTTCAGGGTTAATTCATGTGTGCTGGAGGGGCTCCTAACCACTTGGATGCCATCCTCTACTTAGTTAACTTCAGTGAAATCTTATATTAGTTATATCTTAGCTTTTTTGTTTTGTCAAGATGGCTCTTAATGCTCTGAAATTCATTTTGGGGAACTGATTGCTGGTATTAGGTTGTCAAATAGGAATAGGTGATCAATCAACAGCTGCCTTACTGTATCAAACACTTGTTTGTATATGTGCTGTTAGGCTTCATGTAGTATCATGAATTACATGGCGACAGAAAAGTGCTATTGTTTTTTATAAATCTCCTACTGAATTCCTAGTAGCTCTTGCATCAGTTATCTCTGGGACCTAAAATGAGGGATAATGCTGGATGATTAAATTCAAAAATGAGCAAACAAGAAATAAATTATTTTTTAAAATAAAAGGTTTTCACATGCCTCTTAAATCACAACTAATTGAGGTCCTGTGATGTTTTTCATAGTGTTCCCTATGAACTGTGGACCATATGTAAAAGGGAAGGTTATTTGCTGAACTGTCATTTAGAGACATGAAATGCATCCTGGTCTGTAGTCTAAAGCTGAGATTCTTTCCAAGTTCATCTTTTTTTCAGTAAATAGAATTTCTGCAATGCAATGAACCTCTTGACAGCTGTGAAAATACCTGCTTTCTTTGTGAGGCTGGCAGAGAAGATGAGCAGGGACCATTTCAGCTTTATGTCGCTTCAGAATAAGTGGGATCCTGCTTAGTCTTGTTAGCTGAGCTTAGCATGTCAAGGCCAACAACTACCAAAATAAGTAAATAAATGAGGATCTAGGGGATAGGGAAGGGCTAGAAGCAGAAAGGCAAGTGGGACATGGTTAAGCACAGATTAAAGTTTTCTCAGGCCTAATTTAGGGGTTATCATCCCTCTTATGTTATGCTCAAAAACGTTAAAAATGTATTCGGAGTGCTTTGTTTCAGTGGAGCATGATAGCTTAGTTCACTAGTTTAGTAGAGTTTTGTAACAAAGTTTTCCTCTTTCCTTGAATTGAACTTTTAAATCTTTTCTTGTAATTGAAATCATGATTTACTTTACCAAAAATATTACTTGCAACATCCAGTGGAGCTGGTTTCTGAACAAAGCCAAAGTTTAACAAGTTGTGGGCAAAGAAACAAAATGAAGTTCAGACAGCTGCCAGTGTGTGCACTTTGGTTCTAGTTTGGGAAAGAACATTGCTCGCAGAAGAGTCTACAAAACTGCCAGTACCGTCCACCACCAGAAGTATGTCAGAGCTAGGTTTTGCAAGTGTTCCCCTTTAAAAATGTCAGTCAAAAGCTAAGGGCTGTTTTCATGTTTGTGCGTGGAAGTGATAAGTAGCCTCTGTGCTGTTCAGTTGAAGTGAAAGAATAGACCTTGAATATCCACTTTCATACCCCTTGATCTTACGGCAGAATTCAATACAGATTAAGGAAGATATCCTTTTGTATCCCAGGAAGTGCACGTATGCAAGATAGTTGGGGAGCTGGAGGCTCCTCAGCTACCTGCAACTCTGCCTGCTGGATTCTTTCAGGTTAGTCACAAAATCTGTGTGTGCATACTCAGAGGACCAGCATGGTGCTGTGCTGACTCAAAGTCCAATGATTTGCAAATTTTGCTGTTAACCAGCTAGCCTTCTCAAAGTCAGCTTTGTCAACTTTTTTTGTTTCTGTGCAGGATTGTCTTGATGGGGGCTGGATCTCACGGGTTGGTAGAGAAAGATACTTTGAAGGATTGCTCTATAAATGAAATACCCTTCTGAGCAGTGTACCTGCAGATGGTTGAAACAGTTAGAAATCCTGTGGAGGGCTTATTTGATTTTTATTTAATTAAGCTCTGTGGAGAGCCATCACAGTAACATATTGGATTACTTGGCAGGCTGAGACATCTGCTGGCACTTCCGAGGTGTAGGCTTACAGCAGTGAGGTTTCCTATTGCATCATGCTGAAATCTCCAAAACATAATGGTATTTAGTAGTAAATGCCATTGTATGGAGATGAAACTGTATGAAATTCAAGATTGCAGGCTTTGTCTTCAAAAAGCTTAAGGATCTTAAGGATCTTTTGCTCCTGCGAAAGTTTTATAGCAAGACTGAGGGCTATTATTACCAGTGCTGCACCCACAGAGAAAAGGAGCTGACAGAGGAGTGAAACCAGATTCTGGACTTCAGTGCAACATATTATTAGGAGAACTCTATATGCACCTTGTCAGTGCCTGTCCTGTTAGAAATTGAATTTAGGTGTGTAATTGATATACTTAAAAGCCTGGTAATGGTAATTCAATTCTTTAAACTATGTACTTGTTTTGCTTAGTGTTTTGCACGAAGTGCTTTATTTTATGCACATTAGGGTACATAGGACGCCTTTGCAACTATTTGATTATTCAGGGATAGCTTGAGATGGCTCTTAATCATTCCTCCCATGTTACAATCACCTGAAAACTTAATGATTTTGCACACTAATAGCTTTGTCTAAATTGTTAATAAATTAGCACCCTCAGGGACCAAGCCATATGGACTTCCACTGAATATATGCCTCAACTTTCTTCCCTTTCTGTTTTTCACCATGCTAAACAATTGCTGTTAGTTGCTGTAATTGACTCCCTGACTCTGTGGTCAGGGTCTGTCTTTTATGTCTCCTCCATCCAACCCCTAAGCTTTTACTTGACAGCCATCTGACACCCTACAGCTCGGTCTTCTGGTACTTTAGATGAATGATAAATTTTAAAAGCCTTGTAATTCGGCCTCTCCCTCTTTATACTCCTACTCCTGTGGTTCCCTTGTGATTGCTCAAGAAGTGTTTTCGATATGTCCTCTCCAAATAGGATAAGAATCTGGAGGATGGAATGAAATTTAAATTGCAGCTCTGTCTCAAGATTGCTAAAAATAGCAGGAAAATTATTGTAGACTTTGTCCAAGCAAAGCAAAGCTTAGATTGTTGAAAATGCATGAACTAGCTGACAGAGAAGATGATGTAGCCTAGGGAAGGTGAGTCTTAGTAGTAGTGTAGTAGCTGTTAAATACAAAAACGAAGGGAAATTACCATAAAGAAATGAAAAAACCCTGTTTGTGGGGTGATGTGGGTTTTTTTTTTCTTTCTTTCTTTTTTTTTTTGACACGTGTTCAAACTTTGAAATCCTCTTGAGTACATTTTAAGTGGAGGCTAAGTGGCTGTTACTTTATAGTCAGGAGCCTACTGACTTTCAGTGAGAAACATGGTATTTCAGGCCACTAAATAGAGCTCAGGTGTAGGGGCATGACCAGCACCTGTTTAATTCTGAGCAGATCTTTTGTTCAACCAACGCCGAAAATAAAGGTCATCAGCATCCCGATACAATTGCCATGTAAATGCCATGTTCAGATCTCATTATGGTTATCAAGGCATGTTGTTGGTGTACAGAAATTGAGTGATGCTGTTTTGGATTATATCCTCAAGAAATATGATATTTGTACAAAAACATTTATGGTATCTAAAAGAAAATAGTGCAGTTGGTTGCAAGCTGGATAACTGCTTCTGATGGTTCATTTACCTAGAAAACATGGCAAAAGAATGGGTACTGGAAAATGTAGTGTGTTTAAGCTGCATAGCACTGTGTGTTTGCCAGCTCCATCGCTTGTCTCTACTTTGCATCTCTATCATGAAGAGGTTTGTGAGACAGAAAGTTTGCAGGCAGCAATGGTATATTTTGCCAGGCCAGTTGATACAGCTGGAAAATAAGGGCACATTTTTGGCTGCACAAAGCTCTGTTTGGTCAGGAGTAGCTGTTCAGGCAGTGGCTGTGCTGTAACCAGAAGCAGATATCGATGTGTGTGTTCGTCAGCCCGCTGAACTCCTGATAGGGAGTGATGTAACTTGTGGCTGGGGAGTAATTACAGTGCTCTGCAAGGGGAGTTCACAGAGTGGTTAGTGCAAAGGGCTCGCAGAGTTCTCTTGTCTTGCAGAGTAATTATGATCGTTAAGGAGGAACGATTGAGCACAAGTTACTTATTTACAGTGAGGTAAGGTGGCGTATATAGAAAGGTTGGTGCCCTTTTTAGGGACTGATGTTCCTCCAGCCAGCCACACCACATCTCTGGTTGATTTGCTGTGTACTCTTTAAGGTAGAGGTCTATCTATCACACTGCAAGAGCAAGGACACAAATAGATCTTTTTATATGAAAGTCCTTGGACTGCCCTTCAAAATACCGTATCACAAAAATATGGCAGGATTTTTAGCAAGATGTAATGATCACTTGCATAATGATGTCTTCTAGCACTGCAGCACTGTCTTAGGTTTTTTTCTTCTAAATTATTTGGGCTTGCAAAGTGTTTATTACAGTGTTGGAAAATCTGAACTTGATACATTGACAAGCCAAACTGAGGTATTTGTGATGACAGTTTATCAGTAAGTGAAGTGGTGCTTCCCATTAGCATTGTCATTATTAAAAATCCCACCAAATTCTGATTCAATACCCACACACACACACTCTCACACACATATATAGTAAATAAATGTAACATTTATTCTGTGTCCATAGCTATTCACGGGGGAAGACAAAACAATTGTCCATTGCTGGCTCTTACTAGTTGTGGTTTTCTGCTCTAAAATAAATAAATAATTTCTGCAAAAATAATTTGCACTGTAAAAATGTAGTTAAATAATTATATAATTGTACTGAAACTTAGTCTTTGCTCTTGCCACATTTCCTTTGTCTGGGACTTCCAGATGTGTTGCACTGCCTTTTTTTTGTCTTTCAGATGATGATGTGGACCTGGAAGCTTTGGTAAATGACATGAATTCCTCATTTGAAAGTTTATACTCTACGTGCAGCATGCAGTCGGAAACCACTCCGCTCCTTCAGAATGGTCAGCTGAACCGCAGCCAGCTGCCATCCTCGGGGTCCGGCACCCTGCAGCCCCTGTCCCCGAGGCAGAAGGTGCAGCGCTCCCAGCCAGTGCGCATCATGGCAGTCAGGTAGGAACAAGGCACTCGCCTCCTCTTCCAGGAATTGTCATGAACTTGCTTCAAAAGAACTACGTCTTAAAATAGGAGATCCACTTGGGTAAGGAACTTAGTACTGTTAGACTGGACTTGTGCATAGAAAAATGTACTAAGTAGGTGAAGGACAAAATATTTCCAAGTATTATCACCCTTCTTTTAGTCAAGGTTTGATGTATCTGCAGTAGCTGATTTGTAGAAGTGTATCATTGGTACCAATTGGCAGAAACAATACCCGTATTTGGATTTTTTTCCAAATTGTTAAAAGCAGTGCTCTCAAGTCTGGTGTCTGTTGACAGCTTAGAGATTTTATGAAACATAAGAGATCATGTAGGTAGATGAGGGTGTGCTCAGCTACTTTTGATATACAGAAAGTGCCTCTCTCTTTGTGGAGGTTTCCTGTCTGCTTTAAGACCAACAAAAAAAAAAGGAGCACATCTTAGTTATTTATCTGTTCTTCCCAGAGCACTTTCAACTCACTCACTTGAGTGCACTGAGTCATTACCAAAAAAAAAGAAAAGAAGTGTTGAAATTGTCCCCCTGTTGTAAGGCTGAGGACTGGAATTCAGGCTTCAAGTGGAAAACTCTTGATGGTGGTGGGAGAGTATATAGGTGATGTAGAGGTTCTTAAAATCTTTTTAGGCAGCAGAAGGAAAGGACCTCCTGTCAGCATGAGTAGGTAAATTAATTTCTTTCCTGCTAGTTAACAATATCTTCTCTAAAATAAGTGAAAAGTAATAATATAATAAAAGAAAAATCCCAGATGTGGGAGGGGTGCCTTTTAATTCTTCACACTAATGTATTACTGATAAGAATGGTATACTTAAGACGGGCAGCTTTTCTATTTGAATGGGAAGTACGCAGTGCAACTAAGTCAGCTGATAATGCCATCAGTTCTACAGGTATTTCATAGTTCACTTCGAATAGGACTCCACTAGAAAATGTACTCTCTGGAGTACTGTAGCTGTTGATGTTTTGTAAATATCTCAGTCAAAACACTTAAATTATTTTTGGTATTTAAAAGCTTAGCAACTCTTATTTTGAGAGTTGCCTTTCTGAAATCTGTATTTCCATGCACACAAGAGCACCCTGTGTTTATCATCATCAAAGAAGATAACAGTGAAACTTCTATTCAGGGTTATCTGGACCCATCTTGTTTGCTGCCAGAACAGAGTGATTGACTGTGGTCTCCTAGGAGCACAGGTTTATGTGTGTTTCAGTTATGAAGTAAATGATGCACTGGCAGTAGTACAGGTGCAGCAGAGCACAGCACAGAGAATTCCCAGCTTCAGGAAACCACACCTTTCTAATTGTATTGAGTCTGTGGCTTACAGTGGAGGTCAGTCAAAAACTTGCAGTACAGCGCACTATTGCACAGATATGATGTGTCTACTGGTCTGAAGAAATCTTACACTGTCCTTTTACCCTGTGCTGTAGGGAACTGCAAACATGGGGAGCGCAAAAAAAAAGATATGAAGCAGGTCAAGTAGTTGTTGGCATAGTTCATAGTTATGGTTGGAACCTGCTGTTTATTGCAACCCCCCAGATCTGTAAGACTCATTCATGGAACGCCAAGGCAACTAAATTGCAGGACAAAGTTACCTGTGGAGCAGATTTCACAGCAGGTAAATTTTGTCATCCACCAGGTTCTTGTACAGGCAAAGACAGGGAGAGTACCCAGAGTGGGACATGCTGCTGGGGGCAAACCCAGCAGTTGTCTCCCAGGCAGCTCTATTAAGGAGGCTCTGCTTGCTGAAGGCATGCAGAAAAATGAGAGCAAACTGAGTTTTTAATGATTTGCCTTTCAAATCCAGGAGTTAGTTGATTTGGAAACTTCCATCATTGCCACTAGATGGTGCCTTCTGCTTAGGCATTGAAGGGCAGCCTGCTACAGTCAGCTAGTGCATCTTCAGTGGTGATGCCCTGGCAGCAGGGAAACCAAAAGCCATCTGTCTGGTCATGAATAGGTCTTACAGCTTTTCTGGTAGGTTTTAGTTTTTCTTTTGTTGGTATGTGCAGTACAGATGTATTATAAACTGGAACTTGAAACTCTGTTGTGTGTAGACTCGTGAAGCATATTTCGGTAGATGCAAACTTGTCTGAACAGTAACTGTATGACTGGTGTAAGGTGGGAGGGTGTAATTCCAGCTTATTGCTGAAGCCACATCTTTGCATTTTCATTTCTCCAGGAAATGCCGAGTTGCTTGGAGATAGAATCTGGTATTACAATGAGGTGACAATATTGGTTTAAGTCTCAGCTTAGAGAACTTTACAGTGGGGTACACGTTTCTTTTCAAATCCACTTGGAATTTGGCTCTGAGTGACTGCCATTGTTTTCTCCTCTTTCACATTGGTTTGGAAGAGCTTTACTGACTTTCTGGCACACAGAGCTTAAGCTTGTAATCTAGTGCTTACAACAGTGAGTACAGATAGATATTTCTGTTTATTTTATTTGCACAGTTACCTCAGTTACTCACCCAAGTAATCAAATATGAGCAACAAAACAAGCAAAGATGCCTGACTGGTCATTTTTCACTGCAATTACCTACTTTGTGCTAGCAGTTGCTGCAACTGTATAGTAGTTGCCTAGAAAAAGAGTGGGTTTGATTCCTTGTCTTTAGTGTCCTTATCACAAACGCTGGGGCAGGAGATCCAGGTCTAGTGATGCCAGTTTGCTCCTCTTAATGCGTAGTGCTTTTGTGTTCATAGGCGTCTTCAAGAGGAAGAACAGCAATTCAGAACATCGTCTTTGCCGGCCATCCCAAATCCCTTCCCAGAACTTTGTAGCCCCGCGAGCTCTCCAGTGCTGGCCCCTGGATCTTTACCTCAGAGTCAACCTGCGAGTAAGCATGTGAGTATGGGATGAAGCTTTGGGTCATCTGTTCACAAACCAGCAGTGGACTACTTCATTTTGAAGGCAGTAAGAAAGCTTCCAGATAAGTAAAAACACTTGTAGACTTTGTCTGTGAGTAGGGCAGCACTGGCCGAGAGAGTATCTTCAAATAGGCTTCAGACCTTTTTTTAAAAGGTTTGTAAGAAAGGAGTGTAAAAATGAAGTAAGCCTCTTTCAGATAAATGCATGTTGTGAATGAAGCAGTAATGCTTAATATCCTTCAGGTTTTGTTGTTCAACATAAAGACTTACTAATTCAGAAGTCAAGTTAATTAGCTTAGAGTTGAATGAGGATCTGTGCCTTTTATACTGCATGTTCTAGGTGCCACAAAAACACTGAACAGCTGAGCTCTTTAAAGACATTGTGGTGCTTTATTTGCTGTTTTTCATGAAGTTACTCAAAAAGCAAAGGTGTTCTTAGAGCTTGTAACTAGGCGTAGCTCTGTGTAATGGGATTTAAGGGGAGGGTTGCCCCGTGGAAAGCTGGTGGAGTCGTTTTCTGGGTTCTTGGCAGTTAAGATAGCACAGACTGAGTTCTCATGTGGTGCAGAGCAGTAATCTCAGCGACACAGCAGTTTTTCTTCTCTGTCCTACTCCACTCTATGAGAAACAATCATTTTGTTTTGTATCATTCTTCAAGCACACTTGAACACTGAAGCTGGGCTCAAAAACCTTTATTTTGTGACTGTGCTGACTTGCATGGGAATGAAAAGATGGGTTGCTCTAACTGACTGTTGGCTTTCAACAATTCTGTTCCTGAGTACCCAAAAATATTGAGAAGTTTTGTGTCACTGCTCAATTAGTTTGTAATTAGCTCCTACATCCTCTCTGAGAGATAAAGGGCCTGGGTGGGCAGTTCAGCTACAAGCACTAGACCCAAATGTGTGCCCTCGCATGTTCTGTGTTGCATTACACTTGCAAACAGCTGCCTGCTTTCCTGAAAGACGCAGTGCATCTCCACTGGTTTTACTGTGTTTCTTACACAGACAAGACAGACAGGTAACCAAATAATGCCCTGGGAAAAAATTGAGCCATCGTGTTGGGAATTTAGCGCAGGGCCCTGTCAGAGACCCAGGTACTGGCTAAGCAGAGAGGCTGTTTTGCCAAGGCAGTGTAGACGTGACTCTGGGGAGATAAAAGCAGGGGCAGCTTCACCTCCTGGCACTTGCCAGCAGGACAGCAGTATAGCTGACTTTCTGAAATAAACTTTAGTTTCTGATGAACCTGTGTTTACAGCTTCAAATATTCCCCGGATTCAGGGTTTCTTTGCCTTTTAGCTCTATGTTTTACTAAAATTAACCAAGCCACCTTAAACTTAGCTCTGTAAAACCTTAAGGAACCCTAAATGATCTGTGAGTCAATTTTTGATGGAATTTAGAAGCTAGGGTTTTAACAGCAGATAAATATAAAAATAACCAGTCTTTTAATGTATAAAAGAAGATGACTGAAAAGGCAAAGTAGAAGGATCTTTTCCCAAATTTTACCTTATAATTTTTAAAAAATTATTCTACCTTGCTTTAAAATGAAAAATTTTGACAAATGTTTTGAAAGCCTAAAATGAAATTGTTTGTATTGTATAGATATGCTTGCTGCTGAGTTTTTTAATCAAAGACAGTCCATTATAGTGGTAAAATCTTTTAGGGTACAAGCTGAGAGGGTAAAGCATGTTGGGCCATAGTGGTTTTTTTTGTAGATGCAAATACACTGTTCATTTCATCATATCAACTCATTGGAGACAGTTGAGAAACACTGGCTCGGGGTGAGGGAAGGACAGGAAAGTGTTCTTTTCCTCTCTAACAAAGTATTTTCCCCTCTTTAATGAAGGGTTAGAGGAACAGAACTGAAAAAAACCGTCTAGTTTTAAAGTATTAATGGGCAAAAGTAAAAGAGAGTAGGTTTGGTTTCTTCA
Organism: Edolisoma coerulescens; assembly: GCA_013397115.1. Taxonomy (NCBI): domain Eukaryota; kingdom Metazoa; phylum Chordata; class Aves; order Passeriformes; family Campephagidae; genus Edolisoma; species Edolisoma coerulescens. Next base: position 10,791,018 of record VWZW01006289.1, read on the forward strand.
TGAAGGAAGAAAACTACCTCAGTTTTAAACATGGAGTGTCGTTGGATAACAAAATAATCTCTCTGTTCAGCCTCCTCGTAATTTGTATTTAACCCAGTTTTAGTTCCCTTCACTGGAGTCTGCTAAACATCATGAGTAAAAAAATTTAGTAAATTAAGAAGTGTTATACAACTTTCCAACTTCAACCCATTAAAAAAATGTAGAGTTTGGGAATTTGAGTAAATTGTTTTAGGACATGCTCTGGCTGAGATAAATGTCCGTCGATAAAATACAAACTACTAATTAATAAAATGAGTGATGAGCTTAGTTAAAGGACTGCAATAGCAAGTTTTAATACCTGGCAGTTAATGATAATAGTGTGCTTTAAGACAAATATAAATACAATGTTAAATGCTAACCAAAGTTAAACATCAAGATGCTTAATTTCAGGTTCTCTGCTTGCAAATTGTAAACACAGATTAAAATAGGACATGGGAATGAGCCATCCTGATTACATGGGATATCTGAGGTGTTAGTGTATTCCTTTGGTGCTTCTGGAGCATTTACAGGTAAATAAGCCAATAGCAGTTCCAGCCAGCAGTGCTGCAGCTCTGATCACACAGGGCATCATGGCACACGCATGGTGTGGAGGAAGTGTTGCCTTTGGTCAGCTCGTATTTGTGGCGCTTGAGAAGGTCTCAGGTTAATGTAGCCTTTGGGGATTTCAGAAAGAAGTGAGTATTTTGTTTGCTGACCATGTGAAACAGTGGAGGGGTCACTGGGAAGCTGGAGTGCCTGATGACTTCATAAGAAAGGAAATGTTAGTATTGTTCCTCCTGGAACACCTCAGTGTTATTTTTTAATAATTGTAAAATACAACTCTGCAGTGATAAAACCTGGTAGTGGTTATGCAAGAGGAATTTAAAGTTCCAGTCTTGTTAAACATAGAAGAGTCTCATGTCATATTGCCAAGCCTTGGGCATAAAGAAATGCCAGCTCTATTCAAGTTTTAGTAGAAGTTTTACTTTTTCCCAGTATATTGTTCCCTATAGGAAAAGGATGCATGTGTGAATGAAAGAGTGAGTAAAGGAGCTTTCAGGTCATAAAGCTTGAATTATACTTGTGGCTGAAAAAAACGGATGTTGTCTTTTCTCATATGCAAAATTTTATTCTGTAGCTGGAGCCTGAGATACAAATTTCTTGCTGCTTCTGAGTCTCTTCCTTATTTTTTTCATGCAGTTGCCACTGCTTTTTTTAACAAGCAGTTCATGGCGTTGCTTTATGCGCTGCTCTGCATTTGTTTCATACTCTTGGCTCAACAAAGAAAGGTAAAAACAGTAAAACAGTGAAAAATAACTGTAATAAACCTTTCTTACTTTTTTGTGGTAGGTTCTTTTTTCTGTCTTCTCATAGCGACGAAGCATTTTCTTTATTTTACTCAAAAAAGTGCAATAATTTCATTTTAAAAAAAAAAAATTTTATGAGGTCTGTTGGGTAATGCTACTAATTTCACTACAGCAGGAAGCAATATGCCACCTCTAACTCTACTGCCAGTCAGGTACTGAATACTGCTTTTAAAGCTGATGGCTGCAGCAGTGCACTGCAGCTGCTTCCCAGAAGACAGAGAACAGTGGGAAGTAACAGGTCTTCAGTAGTAGCACAAAACTAAAAACGTGTGTAGGCAAATGGGATAGTCATTTAATGGGAGAAGCAATCTGGGAGGTAAAACTGGAGTGTTAGGCTTATTGAAATCATTCCAGATTTGTTTGTTATGTTTGGTTTTTTTTTTTAACTTTGGATAATCTTCTTTGCTTTAGAAAACGAGCTTAATCTTGTGGATAATTTTTTTCTGAGCACACATAGGTTGAGAAACTGGCACATAATTTAGTAGTAAAAGACTTAGAAGAGAAATAACTGTGAACCTTTAGGTTACATTTCAAAGGCTGTCCTGCACTGAACAGCCTCCACAGTGGCAGTGTCTGTGCTAATACAGTTGTGTGAGCAAACAAACCTGGTGCTAGACATTCCAAAATTTTTTGTTGTTAAAGAGATGCATGCTTCTTTGGAGTTCAGCACTATGATCTTTTATCACAGGTCTGCAGGTGGAAATGGCCCACTTTGAGCTTAGTTATACAGTGAAATATGTTAGATGTCGACCTGTTGGTAGTGAACAGCACACGGATCTGTAACATTTGGCACAGCTGAAGTTTTAGTAATGTAGCCAACCAGCTGGTGAGCACCTGGATGAAAAGTACCAGCTAGTTGTGCTGTTGAGTCAGTAGCTACTTCAGCTGCTGGTGTGGTGAGTGAGACAGTGCAGATCTCTTGTGCTTGGAGAAACTGTGACCCTTCAAGGGGAATCTGACAAAGCTCTTAAGCCCTTGAGCTCAGAGCAGCATTGTCTGTGAGCTTGGACAGGAGGCTGACAGGAGAGGAGCTCCCTGATCAGCGCATCCCAAGCACTCCCCTCTTCATCAAGTGCCTGATTGTCCTCCAAGTATCACCCATCTGCCCCTCACCACAGAGCCCAAAATTTCAGCAGACCTTTGAGAGTGCTCCCACTTTACATACTTAGGAAGGGCAAGAAAAGGCAGAAGCAGGAAGGACATGGTCTGGGTGACACCAGTGGCATTGCAAGACCACTTGATATTTGTCTCCCTTTTCCCTACATTTTTGGATATAAGGCTCATGCACACCTACAAACACAAGATCACCCCATGTCTGAGGGGCGACAGTGGTTGCAGGCCAGAAGGGACAGCTGAAAGTTTTTAAAACACTGTTTACTTAACAGGATAAGTATGTTTGTCTAAGAAAAATGGAAACCAGAAAATTACACCAAACCAAGACCAAACATTTGTCCAAAAGATTGCTAAAAACATCAGACAGCTTCCTTACTGCCAATTGAAGTCCATCTTTGTGTTGCTGGTATAAACTAAGAACTAGTTGGTAACTTAGGTTATAATTTCTGGTTGTGTACAAATATTTTGGAAAAAGCATGCAATAATTACATGTAGGTCACTGCAATGCCACAGGATATTAGGCTTAAGTATCTTGTGTGAGTCAATGAAGCTTTCAACTGTAAAAATAGGGCAAATTTCTCACATCCCCCCTCTATACAGCCCAGGCAAACTTCCAGAAAGCAGTTTGATGTACCCAAATTATTTACTCTTTTCTAGCAAATTAAATTCACAAATGGGTATGAATTAATGTCATTCTTTTTTCCAGATTTAGTTACCCTTCAAGGGAACTTGTGTAAACAGACTTCTAAGTTTTTATTGTTCTAATTACATGTTATGTTGCACCTTTTTTTATTTTTCTTTGCATAAAACTTTTATATTGGCTCTTTTGAAGATGAGGATGTTGATTTTCTAAAGAGAAGCTGTATAAAAATACAAACTTCTGTATAATGCAGGCGTTATGTACTAAGTTAGATTTCGCCTGTGTGACAGCAAATTTTGTACTTGATCCTTCAGTGGAACAATATTTAGCAACAAGACATTTTGAAAATAAATACTGACATCTGAGTGAGTCAACAGGGCATTACTTTCTCTAAACAGGCCAAATCTATAGCTGGATATAATCTGGTCATTTCCTTAGGTCCGAGTCCAGGCACTCCCTTTGGCCTAACTTTAAAACATAGGTTTTCATGAGTATCTGCCATGACGCATCATGTTGTTTCTCTCAAATCTTTCTTTGAAGCAAGGCTCTTACGCTAAGTAAATAAGTCATACATAAATTGCTCCGCAGCATGTTTAACTCAGGTGCTTGTTTTTGAAGGCAATTGCAATTGTGTTTGGAAAAAATAAGGAAAGAGCAGGCCTCTGCGGCAGGGCTGTGATCTAACTGCATGAAAGCAGGCCCTTGGGTGCCCCTCTCTCGTTTGGAGAAATAACACTTTTCCTGGGCTAAACGAGCTAAATTAGATGGGCAATGTAGGAAAGATGTTGCATTACTTGTCATCTTATCTCCTCTCTCCTGAAAACATGTTGTCCTGTTACTCCTGAAGAAATCAGGGCGGGGTGTGAGTTCACTTCATTCTGAAAGTCTCATTTACTCATTGCTGAAGAAGAGAGTGATGAATATCTGAGGACTACTGAGTCTTCTGCACTGAGCTAAAGACTGGCAGCCCTCGGTGCTGTTAGTGCTGGTCACCCGGTGGGTCTGCAGGCTCTCCAGCTGGAGCCCTTCACGTGGCCTGCTGAGGGCTGGGATCAGCACAGAGGCAAAGCTGCTGTTTCTCCTTCCTCACGCCTCTTACAGCAAGAAGCTTTGTGGTAGAAAGAAATGAATCTCTTTGTTCTTGCTTTTGGAAAGTGCCAGAACAGTAGTTACAGTCCCGACATGAATTACTGGAAATATGAAGGGCATCTCATGCTCAAACCCAAGACTGTGTTATTTGTTGGGATTTTTTTGTTTCTAATGACACAAGCCTGGCCCGGCTCCCAGGAGCGTTTTGGCTCCCTACTCGGAAGTGATGCTCCGGCTGCGGGAGCGTGCTGGAAGGAGGGCTGTGTGGTCAGGATCAGCAGGGGAACGTGCTGTCCAGCTGACGGTGGTCTGGCTCACAGGGCAGGATGGAACCAACCTGACCCAAGCCTGCCTTGCTGCACGTGTGCTGGTACCCCCACTGGGTCTCCAGCCACACAGAAATGTTTGCAGTTGCTTTAAAAAGCTGTTGCACAGTAATAATACTGAGCAGTCTGTAGTGTTTGCTGCAGTAACTGCATTAGTGTGTTCATTCTACATTTCGGTGTGTGCATCTTAGTTACATGTGCCCTCGCACATTTTGTTGCACAACATTACTCTTGCTATGTTTTATTAATGGCAGAGTAAGAATATAACTTAGCTGTTCTATGCTTTGATCAGGAATTGATGGAACTGAGGAGCGATCAGGCTGAGAAGGCAGTGAAAAATGGGAAAGCATAGCAGGAGAGGAATTCTAATTCTTTCTGTGCCTAGTGAGGCAGGCAGGAATGGGATTGGGTGTAAATATAAGTGCAGTAGGGAATTAAAAAAACCCCAGGACTATATTGAGTAACTGTAATTATACCATAAACGAATGGTTGAGACGAATCAGAGATGTCATAACTTTAGGCTGATAGCCTTTGAAGAGTCATTCAGCAAAGTAGGAATAACCACACTGAATCTGTGTGACATCTGTGCTGTCTGGACTCGAGGTGTGAGTTCAGGTCAACTTTAGACATTTTGGATAGAAGCCTTTTTGGACCTCTGCTACCCAGTGGGGCAGGTGAAAGAAAGCACCAACTCACAGTTTAGAGCCCCTGCTGTGTATCCTGTGTGACCTTGTGGCACCAGGTTGTTGCCAGCAGCTGGTAGGTGAGCTGACCACAAGGTCCTTCCCAAGGTAAGCTGTGGCAGCCCTTGCAGAGCTGTGCTGGCACCTGCGGCTGAGCTGCCGGTCATCCCTGGTGGATGCTGTGGACGTATGGAGTGCAGGACTGGGAAGATGCCCAAGTTTTTGCTTGCTTGCTGGCATCTACTTCTGGGGATGGAAGGCAAAGCCAGCGTTTAGTTTGTTCCTTTCCAACCCATCAGCACAGTCATTGCTTAAGTATGAGGAGTGATGCTGTTCATTCACAGCAGGTAAAAGGCTTCTTTGGACTTGTTTTAATTTCCTGGACAATGACCTGTGCCCACAATTAAAGTGGAAATCTGTTTGAAATGTCCATCTTCACTTAGGTGATGTTTGTGTGTGGATGCATGGGCAAGAAGGAGCTTGGAGCTGGTTCATTGTTTTGGTAATGGAATGTCCTTGCATTGTGCCAGAGCTTGCAGATACAGTTTCGTTCCATTTCCTCAACAGGGGGAGGTGGTAGCTGGAATTTAATAGCTTTTTTGTATTGGAAGAATACCACTGAGTTAATTAAATCATTGTGGGATGAGTTTCAATTCTCTTTGGTCTTGATTTATAGTCTCCTATTGCTATCAAATTCTTATTATATTATTCTTCCTCCTAATAGGAGTGCAGAATTACTGCACTAAAAAGTGATTTTGTTTAATTAATGTAAGTACCTTCAATCTTTGCTTCAGCCTGGCTATAATCTGAACATCATTTACAAAGTTTACATAAGAGCGAGTTTAATCTGGACTTGCTAAAGCACAACCCATCATTGGTTCATAGAAGCTACATCTCATGTTTCTCCATTGGCATTAGGATTGCTTGTTCTCTCCAGCGGTAGACCCTGCTGCTGCCGGGTTGCTGGAGCTGGTTCCTCCTGCTGCATTTCAGGAAGCAACAGAATCGGAAATAGTATTGTTGTGCTTCATGCCTGGAGCATTTGGGTTTTTCTGGTGTTGCTGAGGGAGAAATGAGTAGCACTCAGGAACAAAATGGATTGACTCTCAGCTGGAAGTTTGGATCCAAGATCCCATGTTGAGCATGGGATGTTTCTGGGGAATGTGAATAAAGCAACTTTGTCACAGCAGACTTACTTCCAGGGGGATTTCGTTAACAGTAAAGAAAACACTGTTCTGTAAGTTTTTATGGGAGAAGGGGAGGAAAGTGGGAGAGACCTTTAAAGCTGCTTCTGTGTCTTACCAAACAGGTGCCACTTCATAGCACCCAGATCTTTTCAGCCACCCCTTTCATCTGCTTGGATCGCTTGTCTGGCCAGAGTGAGGAACTGCTCTGTTTTTTGGGATTATTTAGAGATGGACTATGAGGACACTGCTTCACCCTGCACACACACAAAGTTTACGGTGTGCACTGTTCAATCCAGACGTTTCATAGGAACATTATGTCCTGCCCCGTGCTGCACGCCTGCCAAACGTCCTGTGCTGTTGCAGGAGGCATTGGCCTCGCTGGATTGTGCTCAGGAGCTGCAGAGGAAGCGGCTCTGATTGCTGGGGCTGATGTCTGTGCCCCACAGTCACCGGGGAAGGTTGGCTGCCTCACCGTGTGCTGACCTTGCTCGTGTTCCTCCTCTCGCCTTTTATGATCACCTTTAAAAATCGAATTTCCCTACCATCCTTGCCAGAATAGGTAATAAGAATAGGAAAAAGCCGTTCATAAGGCACAAACATTGCTTAAAAAAAGCTGCTGAGAAAAAAAGAGGTGCAAAACATTAATGAAGAGAGTATTCTAAGCTAAATAACAGTGCCCGCATAGTAAAACACCTGGATTTAATTTTACAGACAAGTCGCCCTCAGGCTTCTATGAGTCATTTGTGAGCATGTCCTTGCCTGCAAACTTTAAGTGCAGCTAATTACTGTAAAGTAACTTACCTGTCACATTGTTGCTGCTTTCACTTATTTTCCCTATTGCTGACTAAAATCCACTGAAAGCAAGACAACCACAGTGTTTCTAAAGCTTATAAGTAGCTTTACAGGTGTTTTCAACAATTCCCATTCATGAAGTGCTCAGTTCTGTTGAACAAGCCATAGATGGGATCTTTGATAAGCATCAGGTATCAGGTACACAGTTTTAGCATTGAAAAACACCTGTTGTGCTTCAGTTTATGAATGATTTTTACTAAGTTGTCACAAACTCCAGAGTAGTGTTATGTTAAACATTTGAAGTATATATATACGCACACAGACACACACACATATATATATGTGTGATTGTGTATAGGAGAAAATCAGAATATTGCTTGCAGTACTGTCACACACATTATAATGGATTTATGGGACAGCTTGAAAAGAAATAGACATTAAATATACAAGGATCACCCTCCTCTTCATGAGGCAAAGAAAAGAAAACTAATGTTACAGGAATAACAACATCTAGTCATGCAGGTAAAACCTTGTATTTGATATTCTCCATGTGTTTTTCTGTGTTATATGCTGGTTTGTTCTAGGTATTTTTTTCCATGGCTGACCTTTGAACTTTTTTCTTTAACAAACTAGCTTGTTAAAGCTTTGTAAAGCTCATCCAAGTGAGGCTGAGCCTTGCCTCTTGTGTTACAGCCTTGTCAAATGAGCATCCTCTAAAAGGGAGACTCATACAATGTTTTGCTGAAAAATTGCTATGCTTGAAGCTAATGTCATTCCATTTCTAGCATTTAAAAGGTCCCAAGTATATTTGAGAACCTCTTTTGTTGTCTTTATGAGCGATGCCGAGAGCCGGTTTTACTCCTGAATATGGATCCAGTGAGTGCTTTAGGTGAAAGTTTTGGTTTTTCCTTTTTGTTTTTCTTTGAGCATACTTTGATTTGCATCCTAGTGTGTTGGGGGTTTTGGTTGTGTTTTTGGCATTGGGTTGTTGGGGGTTTTTTTGCCTGCACAGATGGAAAAGGTAATCTAAATCCTGGGTCCTTCATCTTCTGCAGAGAGAGGCTGTCATTCCAAGGGAAGTGAAGTGCTTGTCAGCTGGGGGGGGCCACGAGAGCACCACATTCAGTCCCAGGGATAAAGATTGTCTCTTTCTAACCATTTGTACAATGTAACATATTTTTTAGCATTTTCTAGGATATTAATAAGAAGGGGGAAATCAGGAGGCTGCCAGCTATATTTGTGCAAATGTATCTTCAGTGTAATTTCCCTTTGCTCCCAGTGAACATTCAGTTCTGTGTTACACTGCATGCAAGTTACAAATGAGCATTTGCTTACAGCCTAATTAAGCATAGCTTAGAGCAGTACTTAATTGCAACACTTCAAGTAATACAGAGGAACTTCAAGCCAATCTGGCTAACAAGAAATTAACTTTGTGCTCTGCCCAAGGTTGTGCTAGCTGCTGTGTCTGTAAGGTTTCATTGTGTCTTGCCCTCTGTGTCCATAGAATAGCACTTGGGCAATCTTCAGAGGTCACAGAGAAACCTTTTAGGATTTCAGTTATTTGCAGGAAATCCTGCAAGAAGTGAGACAGAGTATGATGGAGTCTTTCAGTGAGTAGAGAAATTGCCTGTGCAGCAGGTGCTGGCTTTGGGTGTCTCCAGCAGTTCATCCATCGATGTCTGAATGGCTTTGAGGTGCAAGACTGCTATGGTGGCATATAATCATTAAAATGAAAGAGCTGAATGAACTTCATAAGAAGCTTTCTGTATGTTACCTTCATCCCTCAAATAAAAAAATAATCTAGTAGCTCTGAAGATGGTGAAATAAAATTTACAGCACTGTAAACATGCTCACATCAGTTCCTCTGCTTTGCCTGCTTCCAAAGCAGTCTCCAACATGCAGCTGTAAAAGCTGTGATGTTTAACTTGTCTATCAAAATGCTCAAGGATGATGTGCATGCAAAGGGCTTGTTTCATCCCTATGCCAGAGGCCTGGAAGTACTAATAGCCCTCAATTCAAATACTAGCCATTAAGAAAGGGGAGACCTTAATAAAATTCCAGCAAAACTAATATAAAAAACATGTACAGTGTCAGACATGGTTCACAATGACTGCATTCTTTGAGTTTGCAGCAGTCTCTGCTTTCTGCATAATTGAGTTCATCTCTACTACAGCTGTGTCTTTTCTGAACATATTAGGTGTAACTTAGTGGCAATATCTAGGTATGAAGACTGAGGGATTGTAGGGAAATTAGTTAATTATCTTCATTTTTTTATTTTAAAATACGTAAATGTAGGGAAGTAGAAAGTAATTTTTTTCCTCATAAATTATGTCACAATATTTATATAAAATTTCAAGCCAGTAAGGTCTCACTGAGTTCAAGAAATACTTTAGAAATATTTGAGCAGAAGGTATTTAAAGTCTGATTGGATAGTATCTCAGATTGCTTGGCTTAGACTTGCAGTCAGTGCACAACTCTGACCCTGATATGGAATGACTTCTTCCATGATTTTTTGTACAAACCCACCTGTGTCGGTGCAAAACTTCTGCAAGGCCAGTTTTCTTACAGTCACTTAACAGATTTTTTGAGTGGTTGTTGAAGAGTATTTCTTTGTGCTGGGCAATTCTGCTTCTTCACTACAACCATAATAAAGTATTTTTGAAGGACATATTTGATTTCGCATAACATGGTTACAAATTAGATTTGTATGCTTTAGCTGAACTACCAGTATCTGGAATTAAATACCTGTATTGATTATTGATTCCATATTGAATTATAAAGGGTATTCATCACTGTAAGACAAACTTGGAGGTCTTTACTACAACAAACAAGTAGTAGGAATGACCATGCTTTTCATATTATTTGCTGGTGCAGCAGCATGTTTTTTGCTGCTGGAAAGTGGCATGTAGACTAATGAACATATCCAGCATAGTTGTTTTGCCCACCTACAGGGAGCCCTTTTTTGAATCTCAGCTTGGAAGAAGTGGAGATAAAAAACTTTAACTTCAAAGGATGATACTGGGATTTCTTGGTGAAGGTAATCTTCACATTTTTGTGTCTGACTTCATATCATGAGTGGTCGAATCAGCAGTTGGCTCAAACTCAGTACAGAAGTCTCATAAAAGCTTTGTCAGAGAGTTGGGTTTAATCACCCTTAGGTTGTCAGATCCCTGCTGTCAGATGCAGACGTGGTAGTCCCAGCCTTTTACTGTCCTTCTGTTCACAGACTTCTTCAGGTAGCTGCTTGCTTCCTGTCAAAAACAACTTAACAGCAAGTGCTATCTTGGGAAATTGTTGCATTCCATATCTTGCTTGATGAGCCTTATGGTCTGACCAAGGGACCTTCATGTGTGCTCCGTTCCTCCTCACATCGTATTTGGGTTGCTTGTCTCCAGTTAATGGTGAGATAGGGAAGTACCTTTCAAGTGCTTTCATGCTGTCCTAGGGTGGTAAAGCTATAAAAGGTGATAAATTGCACAAAGTGCCTCTTCCTCTTTCTGTCGCCCACCGTGGGAACCTGAATGACCAGTGGAGATGTGCTTTGACTGAGGTGGCTAGTGACAGCTGAAATGACTGCCACCTCTGTGTAGTTCGGGTGGAATGCCAACCAGGTAGTGACCTGTGATCATGAAGATCCCTTCCTTCCCCTAAGTTACCAAGCTGTTTTATTAGGATCAGATCGGGCCTTGTTTCTAAGTGGGAAATTTTTGTTGACCATGTGCCTGAATGGCCAATGTCTTCCTCTGTTCTCAGTGCTCAGACTTTTGAGGCAGCCTTTTCAGTAGAGGAGTATAGATAAGATTTAGGGAGGGAATACAGACTCTCATGGACAGATAGCTTTAGCCATTGGCACTTGATACACAGTAGTGATGCCAATTTTTAAGAAAAAATTTTTTTAGTAGCAAATGGGAATCTGGGCTGGGGGAATATCTCCTGTTCAAGAGCCAGTAAGACCATAGGGGAGAAAGATAGCAGGAGTTTCTAAGGTAGAGGGTTGTGGAACTGGACTGCCATTTCATAAAGTAACTTACCTCTGATTTTCTTTCTGATTTTGTACTAGGGAAAGCTACCCTTAGCTCTTGTTTTGTGTACAAAACCAAATGCAACAAACTTGAGTTGGTTTGTGAAGAAGGAAGGAGGATTAATTTCCCCGATTGATTACCTTTGTAATGGACAATCAAAGTCATTAAGATCTCTTTCTGATGTTTTAGCTAACTAAAAAAGCTGACTTTGTCATCTCAAGATGCTTTCCATGTTGAATCCCAGAATGAGGCTACCTGGTAGTTTGTCTAATCCAGTCTGTACATATGAAAAATAATGGTCTCTGCAGAGAGGATTAAGACATTTGGTTAATGAGGCACTGTCTGTGGAAAGGAACTGTGTTATATCACACTCAAAGAGGATGTACCTTTTCACTTATTCTTTAAACAGGGTTTTCATGGCATAGCTGAAGGAAGTTCGTGTACCAGCTGGTTTGTTACACTTTGAAAAGTGAAATTCATAGGGTGCACAGGTTGGCAAAGCCTCAGTTAATGTGAGCCAAGCAAACTTGGGTTGTTTTGTGTACAGCTGGGTTCACCGAAAGAAGAACCTGCAGAACTCTAGAAACAAATTCACAAAATCACCTATTTCTTACAAGTTACACTTTGGGTCTGATCAGTATCTGTTATGTTGAAGAGTGTATAAGCAACAGTTGAACCAAAAATAGTTTCAGTACCGAAGATTTTTTGTTAATACTCCAAAATGTTTTATGTAGTAAATGTAGTAGCCAAAATGTTTTACCATGTGTAATCTGGTGCAGGAAGATGGGGGAGTTGTGGAAGAAACAAGTGTTGTGACACTCTTCTATGCTGTACAAAAGGCAAGATAGATTTTTCTCCAGTAAGAAGCCATCAGTCACCATCCAAAGCCACCAACCTTCTGAAGCTTGAAAAGGCAATAAAGTTTTTCTTATGTGTAGAATTGTCTCTACATGAATGGAGAGTGGTAACTAGTGAGATTTGCTGAAGCCAGCACATTTGGTTTGACGCAGTTAGAAATGAAGTAATAATTAATAGCTAATATTAATCATTATTGCCAGTTATTAATACAATATGTTTTTAAAGGACACTTCAAAATAAATTAGTTTTCTCATGTACAACTATGTATTTAGCCTGTGAAATTCTACGTGGCAATTGAATGGAAGAATTAGATATTGAAATTTGAAATGTATAGGAGCTATTTAAATGTGTGTTATGAGTTTACATAAATACAAGACTGCAATAAGCATAGAGACTAAGGAAAGCAGATCTTAGTGTTCAGATTCATATCAAACCCAAGCTACTGTTTGGGGCAGGAAGGGAAGGGAAAAACACTGTTTACATTCAAATATATTTGATTCAAGTTTTGTCTAGAAGGGACTATTAAATTATTATGTTGCCCAGGATCCTAAGATCTTGAGATGTTTACATGTCTTCTGTTACATGTTCATCTAAATTATACTTTTGCCCTTTAGGCCTCGCTTGCTTAAAGTTATACTTAGGTAGCTGGGTCTGTGAGCCAAGTGCACAACATTTTTAAGAACATTTTATTTTGAAAGGGAATGGAATTATGCACTCATGGAAATAGAAACTTCAGAATAAGAAAGATGTCCAAAGGTTGATCTACCTTCTGCCAGTCAGTCTGGGGGGAAAAATGAGCTTGGGAAAAGGTGTTTTCCTTTAATAAACCTGACACCAGTGCCTTTATATTCTCTTTCATTTTCTCTGTGGTTCAGTTCAAGAAGGTTTCAATGACCCAGATTTTTCTCAGCATAATCCTGAAGAAGATCCATGATATAAATACAGAGCCATCAAAATCCTTTGAAAAAAAAATTATAATTCGTGCCAGGACAGAGATAAAGTTACTGGCATCTCTGCATGGTGGATTTCTTTTACCTCTTGACAATAATTTAGGGAGGGGAGAAAGGGGCAGAAGGAAGCATGCTTTGCAGGTAATGACTTTTATCTATAGCACATAAAAATACAGTCAGCTCCCTTGTCATTGCCTTTCTGAGTCTTGGAAATGGTTACTTTCTCTATGATCAGCTACCGTAGAAAGGCCACTGTTAAAAGATTTCCCACTTAATGTCATGCAGAATTGGTTTCTAGGGAGTGTCTTTTCTCTTAAAAGATTCGCCCAATGTTTGGTCTTTTCCTCTGGGGATTTTTTTCATACCCATTTGCCTACACTAAACAAACAAACTCGGCATGTGAGCTATTTGAATATAATTGTCTTTTTAATACAGGTAATTATTTTTAATGTTTAATGGGATCCTCATGAAAATTGTTGCATAAACTTTTCAATTAGAGAGAAGGCTCTTTGATTGCATTTGTGTAAGATATTTAATTGGGTGGACAGCACAGAATACATACGTTAGGAAATTATCTCAGATTACCTGCTTTTAGGGGGATGCCTATAGGGAGGAGAAAGCTTTGCTTCCAATCAACTTCAAAGATAAGATAGCTTAATTGGAAGCTGACTGCCTTGACAGCTTCAGAGCAGCAGAGACTTCCATGTAAAATAATCTGAAGCAGATGCTGAATGAAGAAGTAGCATTTTCTTTCATGCAGGCTTTGGCATCAGATCTCTAGCATTATGTTATCTAGTTCTATATGAGGAAGCATTTTTTTATCGTGACATTGATTTCAGCACACTACTTCATATTTATACCTACACTGTTAAGTTCATCAGCCTTTGACAAACAGACTGTAACACTAACTTAAAGGGATTTTTGAACCACTTTGGCTTGGCTTGGGAAAATAGTGATGAAGAACCTTATGAAAAGACCCATTTAGGGTTCCTGAACTATGATCAAACTAGATCTTTTTTATGCTTTTAGTCAATGTCATGGTGGTTATGTAACTTTTCACTATCTCTGTAAGAGATTAGAGGCTAGAGAAATGGGCTGCAAGAAAGCTCATGAAGTTTAACAAGGGCAAGTGTAAAGTCCTGCACCTTATGGAGGAACAACCTCAGGCACCAGTACATGCTGGGAGTCACCCAGCTGGAAAACAGCTTGGCAGAGAAAGACCTGGAGGTCCTGGTGGACTCCAAGTTGAATGTGAACCAGCAATATGCCCTTGCTGCCAAGAAGGCTGATGATATCCTGGGCTACTGCAGGCAAAGCATCACCAGTGTGTTAAGGGAGGTTTATTCAGCACTGGTGAGGCCCCATGTGGAGTACTGGGTCCAGTTCTGGGCTCCCTAGCACAAGAGAGACATGGACATACTGGAGAACATCCAGCAAAGGCCTAAAGAGGTGATTGAGGGACCGGAGCATCTGTGCTGTGACGAAAGGCAGACAGAGCTGGGACTGTTCAGCCTTGAGAAGAGAAAGCTCGGGAGCATCTTCTGAATATGTGTAATTACCTTGAAGGAGGGTACAAAGAGGACAGGCTCTTTCCAGTGGTGCCCAGTGGTAGGACCAGAGGTAACGGGCACAAATGGCAACATAGGATGTTCCCTCGGAGTATGAGGCAACACTTTTAACTGTGAGGGTGACTGACTGCTCTCAGTCTCAGCCCAGAGGGGCTGTGAATCTCTCTCTCCTTGGAGATACTCCAAGGCGTGTGGGCGCTGTCCCAGAAAAAGGGCTCTAGGTGACCCTGCTTGAGTTATGGGTGGATCAGATAACCTCCAGAGATCCCTTCCATCCCTCAATCCCGTGTGAGCCTTTGATTGTTCTTAAACTTTTATAATGCAAAAAAATAAAACCCAAACAAAAAAACATTTGAAGGTGTGTTGATCTTGAAACATATAATCTCTGTGTTGTCTTTAATAATAAAGTTTGGAGTTATGAGGGTAAAGCTCCCTGTTAATTCCTTTATAACTACTGAGTTTCTAAGAGTAATGTTTTTGCTTGCCTGGCATGTGCCAGCATTACCAACATAATCCACTTGAATATCTTTTAAGAATTCTATTAAAATTTACTTTAGGGGGAGGGATTTCTGTGTTGAATGTTTGGATCTTATTTGATTATGAACAGTAGTGAAATTGAGCAATGGCAATCAAAGTACACCTGAATATCTGTTCTATGTCATATATCAGTAAAAATAGAGGAGCCAGTCGTCTGATTTATAAATGATGAGAACCTGGACCAGAGCACTTAGAAGATGATCTGTTCTCATGGGAAATCCTCAGCCTTGGAGGCACTAAAAATAACATCACTCAAATGCTTATTCAACTAGTCACAAGGGATAGAATGAAAGATTACCAGTTGGCAAAAAAGATGACGGAAAACATTTAAGGGCTGTGAAAAGAGGTTTATATGATTCAGTGCCGCTTTGCACTGAAATCCCGTTTGATAAGCGGCAGTGGAATACTGATAACGATGTACCTGCAAAGGAGAAAGACGTATGGAGTATGATGGGAAGGACTGGGTGGGGAGGGTGTATTGATGTCAGGGTAAGAGGAGCTGCTCTGGAATAGGTGTTGGTACAAAGGAGTGCTCACAGCTCTGCACTGTGACCTGCAGCAGGAGATGCAGAGAGCTGACATGTTAACCTTCGGAATGGGCTGAAGAAAGGAGCTGCAAGAGAGGAAGGATGGAGCAGTTTGTGATACTTCAAATCAGGCTGCTGGGAACTGGGGAGAACATGAGAGAAGAGAGGAGAGGCTGTTCCTATTCATCTGCTATGTGGCCACAGGTCCTTTAAAGCAACTTGTGTGTATGCCTGCTGAATGTCTTACTCATTGTAGCTTTAGCAAAGTAACCTTCTTTTTAAAAGTTGGCGTAAATGCTGCAGACTTCAATCCATGTAATACAATCTATAATGAGCTAACTACTTCACTTTTGAGCCACTGCTGCTCCAGGAATTAATGCCTGGAAACCTCAGTACATGTAGATGATAGGGGAGAGCTGGAGGACATTGTTGTGAGTAGGATTGTATAGAGGACCATTTAGTTGCCTTTGTTTCTCAGCTTTTGGTAAAAACTGGTTGATTCCTTTCAGTTCATAATAGGCTGAATACTAAGCTGTTTCTATAATGTCATGGATTGCTTGTTCGGCATCTTTTTAATTAGTGACATTTTATTTAGTCCAAATTAAATATGCCAGATGTAGCTGATTTAGTGGCTAACAATGATGAGTGAGGGGAGGGAGAGCTAACATATAGCCGTCTGTTCTCGGGGAAGTTTTTTTTTTATTTTTTTTATTTCTAGTTCCACAGGAGAAGTTGGAGTGGTAACCATGGCAGCAGGGAATTTGTCCCTGTAAGCTAAGCAAAGGGTTGGGTTGTGTGGGGTTTTTTTGTGTTTGTTTTTTTGTTTGTGGTGCCCCTACTCAGGGGAAGGGGTGTGCAAAGTGGTCTCGAGCAAGCCCTGGAGAGTGAACCTGGAAATAGATAAGTTAGAGATGCTTGCTGTGGACTCAAGAGTTGATCTTCCTGTAGTGTGCATGGATGGATTGGTGCAGCAGTGAAGCAGGGCAGTGGGAGATGTGAAAAATTTCTTGGTACCTTGGATCTCTACATTAGGTGTTTTGGGGTGGGGTAGTTAGACACTGTATGCTAATAAATTCCTTGTCTTGGTGTTTTTGGATTTATGCCAATATTTTTCTCACTTTTTTTTCCACTGAAAATGAATAATTCTTAGCAGGTTGGAAGAGAGTGAGATTTGCATGGGGCTAGCTGCATTCAAGAGAGAATATCCAGCTTAATCATGGTGCCATAATCCTAGATCCTACATCAGCCCTGGAAACTTTTGCTGTATCACAACACTGTTTTCCTCAGATATTTAAATCTACCAAAAATTAAACAGCAGAGCAGTGTCGTGGAACAGTTTTCTTCCCATTAAAGAAATCGCTGAAAATGAGAATTATACATGCTTTGGGGAGAGGATAACATCAGCTCTCTTCTTGCATTGACATAACTTTTCCTGGGTAAAGATCTGCAGGGGGTTAATTCTGTCCACACAATCGATGCTTACACAGTTGTGCAGAAATGCTCCCCCCCCCACCACCCCCCTGCCCAATGCGAGCAGCTCTGTTAAAAGCATTTATTATGTGCATGTGACAAACTGACCCATAAAACATCCTGAACGTTGCAGGCAGCAACAATTAGCTGATACTCGCTGCTTGGAATCGCCGGCTTGCAGAGCCGGTAGCTTGGGAGACGGGAAGTTAAGCAATATTGCTGAGCACTGTACAGCGCGGAGGCAGCTGACGCCGGGCATTAGGGATGCTCTGCCATGCTGCTGTAGTTAAGCCTGTCACCCTCTCCTTATAAAGCACCCTGCTGCTACTGTCAGAGCAGTATGAACTCAGCCCGACTGGAAAAACCAATTGTGGGTTGCGCCTGATGCTGTCGGAGTGCGGGAAATTTGTATTTCCAAGATGTGCTTGAGCTTTTGGGATTTTCAGTACATGGAAGCCATTGTGCTGTAGATTTCATAGGGTGTTTATACTTTAAATGGTTGTCATTCCTGGAGTGTCTGTAGGTTACAGCCAGGTTTCATTAGGAGTCTTTATCCATGTTTTGCCCTTTTTTTCTAGTAGCTTCCATTATCTTTTTCACTCCCCTAAATTTTTCTCATCTTCATAGTCTCACACTTAGGTTGGTTGTAGCCCTTGTATTTCATCTCCACGTGATGTACCATACTTGATTCTTCTCTGATCTATGCATGTTGAATTCATAGAGGTTTTTCTTAAAAAGTTTCTTTTGTTTTGCTTTCCTGCTTCCTCCTCTCTCCTGGCATCTTTGGTGTAACTTCCTGGTCTGGGATGTCATTGCTTCATCAGGATATGTGTGTGCGAGAGGAATAAAGGAACTCTTGTGAAGATAGATAATTGGTTTAATTCATTTTAGCCTTCAGGGATGCAGAGAAAACCTTAGGAACTCTGCACTTGCAAGCACTGGGGAACAGATTTACAAGTCCTTAAATCCTTGGCTTTTTCACTCCTTGTGATTACTTTTTGGGAGGTTGGAGGAACACACAGGAGTGGGAAGAGGGTCTATCTTTGTCTTCCCCTGTATTGCATTCTAAGTTTGTAATTTCTGTCCAGCCCTCCATCATAAGGCTTGCTTAGATTCCTCTGCTACCAGACTAGGTAAGTTGGATTGCATTTGTTCAAGACAAATTTCATAACTACTCATTCTTAAAATAACATGTTTGTTTTGTTGTGTCTGGACATTCCAAATTTAGTTTATTTGGCATTGTCCCCCTATTGTTGGGCTGCTGGTTTTGTTCTGTTTTATTTCTGTTACTACATCAACCACAATCAAAATCCCAAGGTTCCATTTTATCACGTAAGAGACAGTCACAGCCCCAAAGGTTTTCCCATGCATTAAAAATGCGTGTATTTTCAAATACTAATCCTCAGTCTCCAAAGATATTTTTGAAAGCAGTCTCTGGTGCCTTTTACTAATAACATGTGGCTGGAGCGATACGTGCAAATAGAGTGCTGGAGCCAGGTCTAGGTGTGCCTGCAGCCCTTAAAGGTGTTCCTGCAGAGATCTGCTCTGCAACCTCTCTGCTCCTCTCTCCTCAGAAACACATGCAAGGGAGGGGGGATTTCATGGACTACCCATGCAGAAGTTCTACTTGAATA
Source organism: Edolisoma coerulescens (assembly GCA_013397115.1). Classification (NCBI taxonomy): domain Eukaryota; kingdom Metazoa; phylum Chordata; class Aves; order Passeriformes; family Campephagidae; genus Edolisoma; species Edolisoma coerulescens. The sequence goes on from VWZW01006289.1 coordinate 10,809,799, forward strand.
ATCGTAAATCAAAGTGAGAAGCCAATTGCACGTTGCCGAACTCTGCTCTGAAATGGCTTTTGGGCTCGTAGGATGGCCTGGGCCCTAGATGACAAGGGCCTCAGCTGCAGTTGTCACACTGTCCTAGTGGGAAAGAAGGAGCCATCCAAGTCTTGGGGACCTGTACCATTTCCCTAAATCCTATGGGAAGTTGCTCCCTGGAGCCTTGATGCACCCTCTGCCAAGCTTCAAATTAATGTGGTTCTTGTGGTTGGAAGCCTGTGCAGCAAGGAAGATGTGGTAATAATTCCTTTTCTACAGAGTAATTTATAATGGCAGAGCAATTTAAAATACTCAGTAACTAGCTTGGTTACTTAAGGATTTAATCAAGAAATTATTATGGTTTTTCTTTGTATTGCCCTTTCTAGGGTTGTTAGTGATTTAAATTGCGTTTGCAAGAATTTTTGTACTAAACCTTTCTCTTGGAGCAAATTCAGACAATAAATAATGCATTCTGTAAGCACAGCTGAGGAAAATTGCAAACTATCTAGGGATAAATTGCACCATAAAATATATGAAAGATAAAGGTTAATGCCAGCAACATCATTTAATGCCTTTCATTACATAATCAAAGGAGTGTAACAGTGTCTGTAACTGTCTTTTTTAATGTATGTAAAGGATCTTGAAACCAGAAAGGATTTTTGCATAAAAAGCAATTGCTGTTAGGAGGAGCTGTGTGGAGAGAAGGGAGCACATTTACAGACTTACAGTCAAAACTAACAGAAAATGCTGGAACAGTCTGGACCCTCAAATCCAGGACGGAGTGAGCTGGCTCTTGCTGCACTCCCTTCCTGTTGGTGTGGACTGTCAAAGCCTATACAAACTGCTTCCCAAGCTTTCTCTCTTCCAGCATTCTGCAAATACCCTGAAGCTTCAGCAAAATTCATAAAGGCCTATTGTTACTCTTAGAAGGATTGAAAATTAGTCTTTCTGCTTTCTTTTCCCTAAAAATGAGAGGCAAATGAGGAATTGAGTGGGAAGATGTGGAAATGTTAAACAGGTCAAATGATCTATCTGAACATCTGAACATTAAACCAAAGTGGGAAAGAGTTGAAACAGCTTTTGGGAATACTGTCACAAAATTGATGTGTTGTCTGTATGTAGATATGTATCACTTCAGACTGCATTCCGCTATTTATTTTTAAAATATGGAAATTACAGGGTAGCAACTTACAGTTTCCAAACTTTCAGCCCCTAAGTATGTGCACACACGTTGAAATAAATCTTTTGTTCATGCAGGCAGTGGTTATGTCTTGAAAATGTGCTCTGCACAGTCTGTCCTTTGGAGTACATTGCACAGTTGTATGTAAATAGCTGAGATGGTTGCAGACGCTTCGATGCAGTTGCTATACAGTAATAAACCTATACAGAGCAATACTTTTAGATTTAAGAAATACTTTAAGTTTTGAGAAGAAGATACAAGCAGATAATTCAGTGCCTGCATAACAGATAACCATTTTTGCATGCCGTTTTGAATTAGAGGAGGAAAAGCTTTGCCTTGTTACTACAAAATTTCTATTTTAAACTTTAATAGTACCCCACATGTGCTCATTGTATATGTTCCTTTAAATGTGCTTTGTATACATGCAACATAACACACTTTGCTTATTTCTTTAAGCTCAAACGTCAACAATTGCAGTGTGTAATTGTGCTGGTTTTGACTGGGGTAGAGTTAATTTTCTTCTTAGTAGCTGGTATGGGGCCATGTTTTGGATTTGTGATGAAAGCAGTGTTGATAATTCTAGAGATGTTTTACTTAGTGCTAAGCAGTGCTTACACAGAGGCAAGGTCTTTTCTGGTCCTCATCCCACCCCTCCAGCAAGGAGGGGAGGGGAACACAAGAAGCTCGAGGGGACACAGTCGGGACAGCTGACCCCAACTAACCCAAGGGACATCCTGCGCCATTTGATGTCATGCTTGGCATATGAAGCTGGGGGATGAAGAAGGACAAGGCGACGGGGGGGAACGTTTGAAGTGATGGTGTTTGTCTTCCCAAATCACCATTACTCTTGATGGGCTTTCCTGGGGATGGCTGAACACCTGCCTGCCCATGGAAAGTGGGGAATGAATTTCATGTTTTGCTTTGCTTACGTGCATGGCTTTTGCTTTCCTGATTAAACTGTCTTCTTCTCAACCCATCAGTTTTCTAACTTTAATCCCTCCAGTTCTCTCCCCCATCCCACTGGGGGCAGTAAGTGAGCAGCTGTGTGGGGCTGAGCTGCTGGCTGGGGTTAAACCATGATGTAAATAGTGCAGAGAGACACGTTTGCTTGATTAATCACCACAGTGGCCTGAATTCAGCCAACATAGCTTACGGCATCCAGCTTAAGTCCAGAGTCAGGAGCCTTTGTCATGTGCTTTAGATGTTGTTGCTCCATCTCTCTCCCTTACTTTCAGAAGTAATGTAAGTCTCCAAAATTACTGGGTGCTTGTGTGGCTGGATGTTCATACATGATGGCTTCAGAAGAGCTAACCCTCCAAATACCAATGCTGACTCGAACCTGGCACTAATCCTGCCCTGCCCTTCTCTGCCCACACCACTGTGATTCCCAAAACCTCTCTTGCTGGTACAACCCTCATGCAGTTTATGACTTCAGTATTGGTTTTGATGGCCACTGAACTTAAGATGATACTGTGATTACCTTTCAGGTCAGGTTATTTCTCTGACCCTTGGAAAGGGGTTTAACATTCAATAGCCCAGTGAAGGGGGACAGAGTGAGGGTTTTGAAACATGGCCAACTAAAGTGGGGGTTTGTGGGATTTTTTTTTTTTTTTGAGGTCGCCGTTCTGAATATGAAAGTCAAAGACTTAAGATCTTGATCGTACAACAGTTGTTCTCCTTTGTTGTTCACAGGCTTTTAAATGTGTACCTAAATATAGTATATGCCAGAGGAGAGAGTTAATGTTGCTATGAGAACCTTAACCTCAGCATTTCCAAGGGTTTTATGTGTATATGCAGGAGACAAAAAAGCAATGATCAGATAACTCACTGGTTTTTTTCTTTTATAAGGAAGTATTGATGCCTTGTGTATAAGTGATCTTACCCACGATGTATTGCTGTTACCGCTGCTGTTTGTCTGAAGGGCTATTTTCCTGCATGAGCAGTGCAACAGAGAGGGAAAAAATGGCCATAGGGTTGACCTATATATTTATTTCATTGCAGCAGTTGAAATTCCCATGTCCTATAATGCTGCCTTAATGCTGCTGGGCAAGTAAAGGGGGACTGGCTGGTGCTCCAGCATGTAGATGTGGTTGAGTTGCTTGCCTGTCAGGTGTGCACGCTTAGAGGCCTTTCTTTTTCAAAGGTTTGTGACTTTAGGAAGCAAAACCTTCCTTTATTTGTTGCTTTTTCAACTAGTCAAATAGCAGTTCAAGGGTAGCCTGCAGGCAGAGCTTGAGTCTTCAGCAGCTTTGAGTTGACCGATCCTAATTGAAAGCTTCTCCATTCCTCCAGTGACTCTGACTCTGCTCTTGTGAGCTGATAAGCTTTGATTATAGAAAGCTTTTGGAAAAAAGATCTCATCAAAACAGGGTTCCAGTGAAAACAGCAAGTGCCTGCCTGGTACATAGGTGCCTTCTGCAATGAATAGCTGCTTCTGCTTGCACAAGGCACATGCATACATTTCAGTTCCATTTTCCTTGTATTTACCTCACTGATTGTATGATTCTCATGGCTGAACAGTCTTGATGAGTGAAATTGGGGGATGGAAGTCAAAACTTGCTGGACTGATTTTCAGTTTGTGCAGATCTTAGTAACGACTCTTCAGTGTATTTTAATGACTTTCTGTGAAGTCTCTGATCTTCATTTCTTATTAAGGGAAACTCTTGAAGAACTAGTGTACTGAAACCTTTTAACCTTTTATCTATTAGATTTCAGTCAGAGGGCCTTCTGATAACTGGTGCTCTCTTCTTATGTTTGGAGTCGTAACCCAGGATAACAAAGGTTGGTTTGCACTGATATAAATTGCACTGTTTAATTTCAGGTTGTAGAAAGCAAATGTAGATGTTTACCACTGAAGCTTTTCAGCATAACATCATTTAAAAGAGTGAATTTCTGTGATGATACTGTATAGTCATAGGTTTTGTTTTGAAGAAAAAGGAAAGAAATAGCACAAAAATTGGAGAAGAAATGATGTGACTATCACATGACTGTTTTGGTTTTCTGGTTTTTCTTGGTTTTTTTTTTCCTCCACATTCCTAAAATATTTGCATTACTTGATACACACAAAATACTGCAGTGAGGATGAGGAACTGAGGCTGGAAGATGAAACAGCCATGAAGAGACTCAAGATATGCGACCCATTATATGAAACCACTGAAGTGATGAATATTAATGTTCTTTTAAATTTTTAATTTTTAAAGTCTTTTTGTCTTTCGAGAAAAGGAAAAAAAAAAAAGATAAGAAAAGAAAAGCTTGGGGGAAGACTTCTTCCCAGAACAATGGTGCAGTCTGTTATCTGCTCCTTTGCACTGTAAAGCACTGAATGTTCAGCCAATATAGTGCTCTGGTTGGCTTAGCATTCTTAACCTTAATTTTGAATAGAAGGTGCCTTGTGCTGCTGACGTAATTAGGGCCTTTTGTAAATCATTGTTGCAGGCAGTCTGCTGTTGCATTTCACTGCATTTCTCGGAGAGATGCAGGGCAAAAGTGTCAGACTAACTTTCTGAACCTCTCATCAGGCTAAGTGTTTTCATTATTGGAGTATTTTATTCAAATAAATCCTGCTTCATTTTTCTTTACAGACAATAAGCTCCAATTCAATTTTGGAGGTGAAACAGTTTTCTGCTGGAAGAAGTTTGAATAGGGAGCCCTTAACGTCTTAAAGTGGGAGGTGCCTCCTAAAAAAAAAAAAATATGTGAGAGAGTCGGATTGTTGGATTTGACCAAGTGACTTTAAATTCAGTACCCTCTGTGATACAGGAGTACTGGTATCTGCGTCTTTTGTCACAGAAACTGTCAGAAAGTTGGAGGTGAAGCTTTGTCATCAAGCTGGTTTTGTATTTGTGCTTATACGTCATAACTCTGCAGCGCTCTGTGGGGGCATAAAATCCCCTTACCTTCCATGTAAGCCTCTTAGGGGCTGTTGCACTCTTGCCTCTGCAGAGGTACAGGGTTTCATCTCACTTCTGCCTCCCTCCCGTCCCCCGAGGCAGGGTTCAGCTCAGGCCACTACATCCCCTCCTGATGCAGTGTTTTATATCTGTGATGTCAGTGGTGATACATGGCCTTGCACTGTCCTTGATGGCAAACACAGCACTATTAATAGTCAGTGAAGTTAACTTGCTCATTGCTGACCCCCCACTGCACTCCAGTCGTCCCTGAGCTTTAAAGGCACTGTTAACACCCCAGGGGCTGACTGGTCCCACGAATGAACATAACCATGTTTGTAACCCAACTCCCATAGTGGCTGTGGTGTGAGGATCGCGGGTGCTGCCTGCAGGGCCTGGCTCTCTGGAGGAGGGAACATGGCATTACAGTAGTCTCACACCAAACGGCAGCGTTGGATATCCAGTAGTTTGAGATGCCGTGGTACTTCAGGGGGGCTGGCATCGGCATCAGCTCAGACTCTGGGCAAGGAGGGGGAGGGTGGGACACGTACCCATGACCCCTTTACTTCATACCGAGAAAGCACAGCATGAATGAGCATAAAAGACAGCTGCAGCTTTCTTCCAGTGGCCAGACGGCATTAAGGCTTTCCATGCTTGGGAACAGAGAAAAGTGTGGTGGTTGTCTTACAGCTCTCTCTTTTCCACCTGCACGGGCTGGAGAGGCATCCTCAGCAGAACAGCTTTGCCTCTCTTCTGGGACTTGGCACTGGCAATGATCAGGTGCAGTCTGTCCTGTATCACTGCCTTGTTCCCAGCAGGAAAGGAAAAGAGGGGGGTTTGTCCTCCAGGTGTTGCAAAAGTGGCGATTGCTATGGCGTATTCCTGATTCGGGCTCCCCGGGGAAAGCTGAGGCAGGGAGCAGAGGGCTGTGCTTCTCGTGACTAATGAATGAATGATGTCACCAGGTTGGTTCCCGAGGCAGGAAATCCATCCAAAATCGTTTCGTTTCAATACAGAAAGTGCAGTTACATGCACAGAGTAAGCTGAAAGTAGAATGGAATTCTTTCATCACCAACTTTTCGGTTTTGTCACTCCTTTCCAATCTATGGCTATACTACAAAAAGTAGAAGAAAAAAAAATAAAAATCAAGCGGGTGTTAGTCTCTCCCATTCCCCACTAAAACAAACAAAGTAACTACTTTCTGTCTTGTTGCATACTGGCTTTTCGATGTGCTTGCCCATCCTGGAGGGAACACGAGAGCTGCGCTCCCCACTCGCACGCTGCGGTGCGATGCCTGCGGGGTGTCTCGGGCATCCCTCCACTCGTGTCCCCCCGTCCCACGGGCGCGCTGCCGAGCGGCGGAGCGGGCCGGGACCGCTGCGGGTGTGATGCGGGGCTCTGCTGCGACACGGGGCTAGTGCCACAACAGACACTTGCCCGCAGGACAGAAAACGGGGGCACCCTCACGCCCAACAAATTCCCGCGTGTGCGAGGATGCCTCTGGCTTGGCTTAGCGTTGGCAGGAGCGCAGCCGTTACATTGCACAGCACGCGTGCCTTCCCCAGAGCAACCGGGATTCCCCCTCCTCTCCTCTCCAGAGCCCACTTCTGAAAGAGCTGGCTCATCCCTGCTGTCAGATGAAGCCGTTTCCTGAATGCGCGGGTTTGAGTCACTTGGGCTGGATGAGGCTTTAACTCCTCCCTCACTGGGCTCGAATTTGTGCGTAGCCGGGGCACCGGGGAGCGGGGCGGTGAGGGCGGCGCCGGCCATGCTCGCTCGCCCCCGGCCCGGTGGCACCGCCGGGGCCCGGAGCGGAGCCGGAGCCGGGCGCGGGTCGGGCCGGGCGGGGAGCGGCGGCGGAGAAGTTCAAGTGCCCAAGTTGCAGGCGGTGACATCAGCGCGGGCAGGCCGGGCTGCGGGCGGGATCGGCACCGCCGCCGGGGCAGCAGCACACGCGTGCCGGGCTCTCCGCACCCCGCCCCGCGGCCGCCCCAGGGGTCTCAAGCGCCCCAAGGTCGTCATAAAAAAACACATTTCCTTTGTAATTCCTTCTTTTTTTGGGGAGGGGGGTTGGGGGAGGCGGGAATAATTTGGAAGTCTGATAGTGTGTGGGAAATGATTACATCAGTCGGAGGGAGGGCTAGGATTGGTCTGCACAGTGTGGTTTGATTCACTACCGCAAAGATTGCGTGTAACCCTTTGAGTGGAGCTCTGGCAGAGTTGTTTCCCTCCCCAGAAACAGTCCCCATAGCAGGGGCTACGTGACAGGTAGGGTACGGCCGCCCCTGACGCCCCCGGCACCCCGGGCGCCCAGCCGCAGGCTGCAGAGGGTCGGCGGAGGCAGAGAACTAACTCTCAAGAGGCAATCCCCATTTAAAATGCCATCTTGTTCTTCCGACTGCTGCCTTTTACGTGCCGTTGAGGTAAGATTTTCCGTATCGAATTACCCTCGATGTTTTTGTTAGACTCTCCTTCTCTCGCTAGGATGTGGAGCGTTTTAAACACAGAGTTGATTTAAATCTGGGACCTGCACGTTCGCCCGGAGAAATAATTTTGCGGCAAGTGTCTCTCGCTTGAGCAGAACAATGCAAAGAGGAAAGCATCTGTATAATTCAGGAGGTGGGGAGAAGGTTCCTGACTTGTTCTCTCATCCCCATTGATATTTAGGATATGCAGTGTATGCACATTTGGTTTCAAACTACTTTAAAGCTAGGATCAAAAGAGAAGTCAGGGCAGGGAGAGAAATGTGTGGACTGCTTAGGTAATTGATTTGCCGGCAAACTGCAAGTGGGACTTCCCCCCACAAAACAATCAAAAGTTAGTGGGGAACAAGAGAGCCATTTTTAATCTTTGGGGTCTTGGCCTGCTCCTCTGTGAATGTTCAGAGGCCTCCGATGGGATCGCAACGAAAATTGTGTGTGTTTGACTGGATATGATTTCTCTCGCCCACTGTTGCCAAAGTACTCTCTCGACATTGTTTCACGTTTGCTTACCTTACACAGCTTTATGCAGAACCTGCTCTCTCACTTTTCCTGTGTACGTGGTCATACTAATCCTGCTGAATCTTTGTTTAGTGCAGAGAGGTGTTGGGGAGGGGGGAGGGGAAATAGGTCTAGGGGGCATGGAGAGAAAGTGTTATAAAGTGAATCATCCATTTCATTTGTCCTGGCTGCCAAGGTGCTTGGAACCCTCACACCAAGAGGATGATGCTTTTCTGCAGTAGCTGTGTGGTTTGCCTATGTTCAGAGCTGTTGATCTGTAAGTGTACCCTTTATGTTGCAGGATGTAAAAGTCTTTAGTGAAGATGGAACAAGCAAAGTGGTCGAGATTCTAGCAGACATGACAGCCAGGGACCTCTGTCAGCTGCTGGTTTACAAAAGTCATTGTGTGGATGATAACAGCTGGACTCTAGTGGAGCATCACCCTCACCTAGGATTAGGTAGGGAATGGTCAAAGGGGTGGCTTGGTTACCTGGGAACATAAAATATGTGTAATTCATATAAATGTGCTTCCAGACGGAACGTTTTCTTTTCCACTGCTTTTATTTGTACAATTAGCTGAAGTCACATACGTGCTTTCTGTGTATTACAATTTGATGTGTTAAGCGTTTAAGCCATTTTAAGTCCTTCCCTTACTCCCCATCCTCTGGTTTTTTTAATTATATAAAAAAAGAAGAATTGTCTAATCTTCACACTAGCGCTCTGTTGCTACCTTGCTGTGTCTGAAGCTATTGCAAATAAACAGCTTAGGCAAATTAAGCTTGATCCTTAGAGTACGGTCCTATGAAACAGCTCAGCTCATCACCAGCTGGGAGACCTGGGTGAAGAGACTCAGCCTTACATACCTACAGTAATGCTTATGAAAGCTAGACATGCTGAGGTGGGGGAGGGGGTTGGCTAAACTTGACTTTAGGCAGGGAAAAAATGGTGGCACTGCCTGCAAATCCATGGGCAATTTCTGGACCAGCGGTGGTATCTGCTCTCCAGGCAGCAGCTCCTCCACCTGATTGAAATTAAGGTGTCATGGTTACAGTTTCAAGAAGGCAGCAAGAGGAAGAACCGTGGGGAATTAAATAACACCGTGAATTGGTTTAATTACAGTACCTGAAAGGATCTCATGTTATTGAGTCTTGCTTTTCTGTTATTTTGTGGCACTGATTAGTTGCAGGGTTCTGCTGTGCAGCTTGCAACAGCGTATCGCCCAGATAATGCTATCTGTAATTCTCCGTAGCATACAATAACGCTTTAGAAAGTGTAGCATTTGGAGTATTAGTCGATATACTTCACGGGGAACGTTTTTTCTAGAAAACTGAGGAAGACAAATCATATGCTGCAATCGCCAGCACTGGAATTGTGAATGCTATCTGTAGCTAACAGAGGGGGTTTCATGTCTAAAAATGTAATTCACAACCCTTACGAATAAAAAAAGGAAATTATTTGCTGGAAATGTGATGCCCTAAACCAATACTGCTAAACATTAATAAATTCATTGCTCTGCAGACTAACACTTACAAAAACCCCAAACACATAGGATATCCTGATTATTGAACGGTTTTATTTTCTCTCCTAATGTAGAAATATATGAAAAAATTAAGATGAAACACTCACTGGTCTATGTCTGTTCTGAGGACATAGGATGAGGTGAAGAATTAAGGTATAAATTACAGAATCTTTATCTCTGTAGCTTAATATGCCACATGCGCTTCTAAAAACCTTTACAAATTTTCAGTTTTATCAATGCTCATTAAACTACCAGGCTCTCTTTTTCTATATTCTCTTTCCCATCATTGCTGATTACCAAGGTATTGTGTAAACAGAAGCCTTCTCCTTTGTAACCAACATCCTTCTCCTGCCAGATTCATTCAATGATGCCACAATTCAGTGTTTGTGACATCACAATAGCTTCCATGGTGACTAATTGTGCTGTCAAACTCTGGTGTGTGACATCTCTGAATGAATCGGGCAGGAGGCTGATTAGGAAATCAAAAGCTTCTGTTTACACACAAATAACTTGGTAATTAACAATGATGGGAAAAGAGCAAGATACTTATCGGGCTGCATTTATATACGTGGGGACCTGCCTGCCTTGGACCTCTGTTTCACACTGAAGCACAAAGCGAGCCCCCAGAGAAGTGGGGTGTGCAGGTTGGGGCTTCAGCAGCCACCAAACTTTGTTCCACAGGGACTGCTCCAGGGCTGTCCCCTGTAGGCCATGCAGTACGTCTGTGTGAGAAGTAATGCAACCTCTGGGGGTGTAAAGCCAACAGACAAAGAAAAAAATATTTAAAGAATCCAAAAAAATGTAGTTATACAGATTTCACATATTTGAAAGGATGAGGACAGAAAAGGAAATAAATGAGTTCATTTAACAGGAGACAAAATCATCCAGTTTCTTGAATCTGGGGTCTAAAGTATACACTGAGACATATTCAATAAACTTTAAATATCAACTTTCATGCTTCTACCAGTTCTGGTTGCAGTTTGAATTTTTTATTATTTGGCTTCTTATTTCTAACTTCTCTGTAGCTTAAATGCTTTCCTGTATCTTGGAGACTGTCAGATCAATGTAGTAATCTGTCTGCAGCCTGGGTGAAGTTATCATCAGGCGTCTGATGTTCCATATTTGTTCCTCTAGATATAAGATTGCTAGTATAAGTATGAAACAATGGTGAATAAATACTTCGTGTGAAAAGAAATATGGTTTAGGAGCAGTCAGAATTCTGTGTTTCCAGAAGACGTTATTTCTTATACAATGCATCCTTGCTGACTTAATGCTGGAGGTGGTAGTCTTGAAGCCCACTAAAAGAGAGGAGTTCCTTCATTTAATTCATGATCTTTTTTTTCCCTCCCCATGTTTTGCATAATAGTACTTTCCAAAAGAGCTTGGTTCTAGAACCAGTTCATTGTTTTACTATTGGGCAGACTGAGGACAAGATCAAATTTTTGAAGCCAGCTGCGTATTTATCATTGCATTGGTCTTTGAGGTCCCACTTTGTAAGGAGCCCTCACCTCACTGTTCACTTCACACGCATAGCCAAGTAAATTCCAAGTAACATGCGTGCTTGCACATAACTTTAAACAGCTATTTCACTGCACAAAATATTTGCGTTCTCACTGTAGGCAGTGGTGGGACAATTTGCCATCAGACTTTCTTGATTTGACATTTGGAAGTGGTTCCTGCTGCCCCATACCACTAATATCTAAAGCATGTTGTGGTCAATATTTAAGCAGTCTATGAAATTTGAATCAGTCCCATTATTTCATTTGGTACTGTAAGTATACCTAACCTGTTTATAAAATGTGGTATTCTCCCTATGTTCTATTCCATGCTTAACTATCATCCATTTAGGATGGGGACAGAGATCTCTGTATTGGACATTAGCACAAATAATAATGGTGAAGACATTCACATGATAGTATGTGTCTGGACACTGGAAGAATCCCTCCCTACCTACACACTTCATTTTTCCAGCTCCAGAATTGACTGTACATCTTACTTAAATACAGTTGAAGCAGGAAAGAACGTAGCAGGGCTCTGAAATACGGGAGGGTTAGAAGAAAGCATTGCTGCAGTTTTGTACACAGATTTTCTTGTTTACATGCATTGATTTCCCTTAATAAAAGTGAATTAAAAGTGGAACAGATAAACACAGTGCTTGCTAAAATGCAAAACCAGGGCGGGCTATTTCATACAGGGGTCCACCTGTCATTTGTAGTGATTCTTTAATTGGGAATTTTGGGCCATGCCTGTGAGTTGTTCATGATGGAATCCAGCTCCTTTTCCCACCTTGTATCACTGCTACAGTTCTGTAGAAGTTCTGATAATAATACAGATTATCTTGGGCAGGGTGGGGGGAAAGTCTGTTCCAGGAGGTGTGTAGAGGAGACTGAGTGAGGCCTATCAGAAAAACTGAAAGGACACATTTGTGGTCACTTCAACAACAATGCCACTTGAAGACAGACTGACCTATTGAACTGAACAGGCTGATATCTGTGCTTCTGGTTTTGTAGCAGGAAGCTCAAAGCAGGGCTGAAGGCCGAGTTGCTTGTGTGTCAAGTTCATCCCATTTGTACCAACCGAGTGCAAATTACCAAGGACTTCCCAAGTGAACAACTTCTATCAAGCAGTAGCAAACCGACCAGGACTAGCTTCTTTTTTTAACATGCACATGCTGTGAAATGCTGCACCTTTTCTCCAAGATGGCTTTGACCATCAAAATGAAAATATAAACATTAAATCAGCGGGAGTATCACCACAGAATCTCAAAAGGGTCTTGATGTAGTAACAGAATACATCTAGGTCAGTTGTCTAAAGCATCTAAGAAACAGGCACTGAGTATATTTACACAAACTAAACACTGGAATACAAAAACAATTGACAAATGTTCATCTATACTTCATTTCCTCAGAACAGAATAAACAGTTTGTCCCTGACAAGCAATGTTCAGCGTGTTAGGAAAGTGAAGACCACAATTTTGGGTGGTGGCAGAAGCAGACAGTAACAGGATATGTGGTCTTTCGGGGTTCATACTGCGATGAAGTTTCATACCAATGTAATTAAATGTTTTTTGGAGGAAGCATGATTAAAAAAATAGGCCCTTCACCCCATGGGCCCACAGTCCTCATCACAACGTGGAGGAGATTTGACTTCACCAGTTGCTTAAAAACTATGATAGTAGCAACAGATCAGCAATACCTGAAACTTTATCTGCAAAGCCCCTAGATAATGTGTAGGTTTAGGTGATGAATGCTGAGGTGATACAAATGTCCTTTATTAACAGCCACCCGCAGCAGTATTGTTGCAGACATTATTCAAAGAACTACCCCTTCAAAGTGGTGTTATGCCTGATGTACTAAGAAACAGCTCTTTATTTGAGAGCAGACCACTATGGAAATTTTTTTAAATATTAACCCCTTTGAAATCACAATCTATAGCAAGGCTGGACATTGCAAATGCACAGTAAATGCTGAAGTTATCAATGAGCTGGTGATGACTGACAACCTAGTGCAGGTGAGAAAGGTGATGGGATCATTCCATCATAGGTTAAATTTTCAGTCAAAGAACATCACATAATCTGCTGAGTTCAGTAATTCACGTGATATTCCAGAGCTTGCTCTTCTTGAGATGCCATTGAATGCTTGCCTTCTGTCCTGAAAACGCCCCAAGAGAACTTGGATGGCATCCTGGCATTTCTTACTGTAGGAATACAAGGTTTGCAGGAACACAAAGTGGAGAAGGGACTCTCCAGACTTCTTCGGCCAACAAGTCACAGGCCTTTTGTTTAAAGTTATGTTTTGTTTGACCTCATTTTTTAATTTTGTATTATATAAGGCATGAAAGCACTGACTACTTAAAACTTTTGAAAAATACCTAAATATTTTCTCGGAAAGTTCTGAAGACTTGTCAAGATAATGAGTTCATTAAGTAGTGCACACTTAGCCAGTTGCCTTCTTTCGAGTTACTGCTTTCAGTGAATTGGGTTTGTTAAGCTATCTGTTCATGCTTTGATGTCCCATTCTTTTGACCAGAGAAGTGGTGGTTATGGGGAGTTACCTTGTAACCAAATCTAGAGCAGAAAATTGCCCTGTCATGTGTACAAAACATTTGTCCCTGTCAGTATTCCTGTAAAGTAGATCCTGTGACCTCTTTCATAATAAACCCCATTGTCCAGCATCTACAATAAAGGCCTGAAGTTCACCTTGAAATGAACTGGTTTTATAGAGTGTGATCAAATACAACACTGTATTTCTGTGATAGTTCAAGACCTAACAGTGGCTTTTCTGTAACTTTTCCCCCTTAAACCTGTCCACCTTGCCAGTTCCACAGCATACAACCAGTGCCAAAAGACAAGGTTTGTCTGTATTATTGTAGCTACTGCACACAAAAAAAATCTATTCCTTTCTCAAAAGTCTGTGCTTGTGAAGCCCTGATGTAGGAATTCCTTGAAGAACACTGCCATATAATGTTAAACTTTGTAATACATTACAAAGTAAAATACTGCCTCATGGCAATATGGTTTGAAAGCTATAATGTGTTTTGCTAATTTCTTAAAAGGTAATGGAATTACACTGGGTTGTTTTACTTCTGTTCTTAGTTGGTCTCATTCCTTCTGCTGGTTGGCTGTGTGTTAACATCATGTTCTTTTTCCACAGAGAGGTGCTTGGAAGATCATGAGCTCATAGTTCAAGTTGAGTCCACAATGGGAAGTGAAAGTAAATTTTTGTTCAGGAAGAATTACGCAAAATACGAATTTTTCAAAAATCCCATGGTGAGTCTCATTACTTAGTTGTTTACACCACAGAGGGGTGGATTGCAATAACATTGCTGGGCACTGTTATGTCTTAAACATCTATTATAAAAAAAACAGGCAACCAGCTAACAGAATTCTTTCCAAAGAAATTTTAACCAGTGTTTAAATTCCTTGTATTCTCGTCCCAGCCTGAAAACCCCAAGTGTTTTCAAGTTACCAAATATACTGCTTTCAAAATGTCTATAGTTATGTTGGAGAGTGACCAAGACAGGGAAATCTTAATTGGTTTAAGAAAAACAATCAGAAGTGCAATTTACTCATTATCTTCAAAGTTACTTGACTTGAAGCAAATTAATCACATACCATGCAGTACCCAAACCTTTTAATTTCTGGCAGTAATAATTAATAAAACACCAAAACCCATCTGGGTAACCCCAAAAGCACTTACTCCATACAAGGAATTTCCAGTTTATCATTACGTACATTGGACATTGTTTCATGTATGGCTGTACTTTACTGCTGTGCTCTGCCTTCTTTACTGACCATAGTAGCTTGCCCTCTTCATGTCCTTATGTATACCCATGCTTGAAAAATACTGTATGCCATAGCTATACCTATTCCTGGACTTGTAAGATCCTTTGAACGCTGTGATTTTAAACTGGTTACTGTGTAACTGCTTATCTGGGGATGATTTTTCACATTTTAGCTAAACAATTATGTTGGAGCAGACTGTTGGCATGAAGCAATGTCAGCTGGTGTGACCCACTGAGATAGCTGAGGAAGGGTAATCCAGAAGTGGTTAGATAAGAAGAGATTTTGGGTCAGTCAGGCATTTGTGGTGTGAGAAGAAAGAAAGATACATGAGGTCACATTTAAACTCACTGCTGAAGTAACTGCAGGTGATAAATACGTTTCTTTCCTCATAGATGCAAGTGCACAGTTGCTGCATCCTCGCACGTGTGCTTGCACGTACATTTGTCATCTGCTGGTGCTTGTTTCAGAGTCTGTGCCTTGACTTACTCTGTGAAACATTTCTGTACATGGAGTGTTCCTAGTTTTTCACTTCTGTTGATCTCACCATCTGATAACCTATGAACATCTGAGCGTTGTACAGAAGTTTTGCTATCATAGGAGCTAGCACATTGGTTTCATGTGGTATATTTTAATTAATAACAGAGCATGGGAGTAAAACCCAGAATGCTTGGCATTCAGTCCCAGGCTCCTGCAATCACAGAATAAATCATTCTTGTGGTGTAAGAATGCGAAGGCTCCCTATCCGTTATATTAGCTGTTGCCATATGGCACTGTTTCTACTCAAGAGAGGCTGGTAAATGTTAGCTTTCATAACTCATTGTGCAACTTACCTGGCAGAAGGGTGATTCCCCTTCAGCCTTTCACTTTATGCCCTCAAGACTGAAATTTATATTGCCTGAAGAGTGACAAATGTTCTAAACTGGAAGTGTTTTTGTTGTGATTCATCTTGTTATAATCAGTCATTGTTTTATTTCAGGCATTTCTGTATGTCTCCATGCTTCAAATAATGTTGAAAAACTTCAAGAATGCTTTCCTGTCATTTCTGTGTATAGTAAATACAGTGTACCAAATTATACCGGAATTTTAAAGGAGCAGATGAAAGGGGAACTGGAGGAATAAATCTGAAGTCAAGTCATTGATGCAATTAGCAAGGAGTCATTGCATACTCAACTTGCAGGACTATTCATCCTTTCTTTTCCAAGAAAGTAGAGGCTGTTATAGATCCCCAAAAGCCCTCAGTAGAAGAGGAAGTGATGGGAAAATGCACTTATGAAATGCTGCATATCAGATATTTTAAAAACCCACAATCTGTCTGCATGGGCATCTGGTGAGCAGAAGGAAGGGAAGAACTGCACTTGAAAAGCCCT
Organism: Edolisoma coerulescens; assembly: GCA_013397115.1. NCBI lineage: Eukaryota > Metazoa > Chordata > Aves > Passeriformes > Campephagidae > Edolisoma > Edolisoma coerulescens. Next base: position 10,826,038 of record VWZW01006289.1, read on the forward strand.
AGTATTGCTTTCTGTGTCAGGGGATCTCCAAATTGATTTAATAGTGATAGTTCCAAAAAATTAATGACTGGAAAAAAATGTCACTAGTTCTCTGTAAGAGTGTTCAAATATAATGTGACTTCCAATTGTCTTCTTTTTGTGTCTAGAATTTCTTTCCAGAACAAATGGTTGCCTGGTGCCAGCAAACGAATGGCAGTATCCCACAGTCACAACTTTTGCAGGTACTGTAAATTATCTGTATGGACAAAGAAAGTTTTGGAGCTGGAGGGGAGGGGTTGAGAGGAAGGAAGGAAGGGAATTCAAAGGTCTCGAAAACAGCTGGTCAGAGAAAGACCAGTGTAGTGAGTTGGCATATGGGGCTAATGTTGAAAATATCTAACAAAGATCTTAGCCAGTGGCATTGAGGTGTAAATTGTAAACACAAAGTATTCATAGCTATGGTCATACATATTTGTTCCATTAATACTCAACTTACTCTGTGGGAATCTGGTTTAGCTACCTAATGTTACTCCCAAACAGTCTTGGCAGATATATTTCTAGAAAAACAAATATACCTTTTATAAAAGGCAGAACAGAAGTACTCTTCTATACTCCACATCATAGTACAGGAGAAAGTGTAAAAATGCAAGTGGATATTAGAAGATGAGTTTGAGATGATGAGAGGTTTTGCTTTTGCTTTTTGTGTCCCATGTTTGTGCCTGGCAAGAATTAACAATAAGGACCAACTTCCCCATGTTTCAGCCAACTAGAAGCTCTTTTGTATAGAAAAATAATGCCCTAAGAAGTAAGTGCAAGAAGAAATCCGTACACAGTATTTGCAAAGTAATCCCATATATAGCTCCCCAGGTTAAATTGGAGGGGTGTGTTCCTTATGCGTATGTGGTGGTAGAGTTGTGCAGTCTGAGTGGTGGTGGTGGTGGTATGTGTGCTGCATTTATGCTGTAGTTCTGGTGTCACTGTACAGTTTCTTGCTTGCTCATAAAGGAACCGTGGTGGTGGCACAGTTGGTTGGCCTTCAAGGATGGTGCTGAAGGGTGGCCTACCTCTCTGACCATCAACTGATTCACTTAGCCCCATAGTCTAAGCCCCATAGTCTAAATCCTTTTCTCTTCTCTTGTTTTCCTAAACTGTGGACATTCAACTCTGGAGCCAAATTAAAACACACTTTATTGAAAGAGCACTGTACTAAGAACATAAAACCATGATGCCTGGAAGACAGTGCCATGAATAACAGGCAAATTATAAAGCAGAAGCAAGAATAGATGAAGAATATATACGTACAAATAACTGATTTTAGCTTGATTTCTGTCATTTTGCATGTTTGCAAATATGCGCTGACTTTCTGTTTAAAGACGACAAGTTTCTACTAACTTTTGAAGCGGTGCACTCATTTTGTCCCATAACCATATCAAAGTCCACTAAATTCTGGTTCCACATTCACTGAGAAAATTTAAAACATTAGCATCCACTTTCAGCTGGGAAACAAGCAAACAAAAAAATCAAGCCAATTTCTGGAATTATAAATGAAAGTCATGTGCAATGAGGTTGTAATCAGGAACCAAAACTGGCATAGACTGGCATTGCCACAGACTGGTAGGGAGAGGACCTACCCTGTTCCTACCCTGGACCCTTTTTCCTGTAGTTAAAGTGGAGAATTGAATTTGCTTGTTAATACAAGCAGCAGGACTCCCCAAAAGAGCAAGATGTTCTTGAAGATGGAAAAGTTTTGAGGGTTACTCAAATGGTAGCAAAAGGAAAACCTTACAACTTCATGAGGTATGAGAGTTTGCTTCTGGGAAGGCTCAGAAAGGTACAGTCCTGGAGAAGCATAAGCCATGGGGGTTAACAACACAAGAGGGTGGGGGAAAGAGGGTGAATATATTCTCTCTAGTTCATCGTTTAGCCATAAAAGACTTATCTTCGTTAAAGTATTTATATTAAGTACTTCTTTTCTTTTAAAAAACACACAACCATTTTTCAGAATTTCAGTGGCAGTTGTAATTTATTGAAGGTAAACCTCCTTAACCATGTTGCATCTGAGGCCACCTGAAACACTGAGCAATTCTGCTGGTTTTAATTACACACATAACAGGGAAGAATATTAAATACCATCTCATGATATCAAATACTGCATTAAGAGCTAGTATTTTTAGTCATGACAATAGCATTAAAACCAGTGGGATCTGTTTTTCCTAGTCCCAACCTGGCTCAGACATGCAGAAAAGCTTGCCATCTTAGTTTACTTTTGTTTTAGCTGACTGGACAAAAAGAATCTGTTCTCCTTTTGGTCTTTCCCTTTCACAGCTGAGAAGTGGATTCATAGTACAAATAGCAAGAAAATTGATTGTTCTTTCCCATTCTGTTAGATGAGATGAGGAGGAAGACTGGAAAAAAAAAATAGAGTTTAATGTGAGTAAGAATTCTGATACAGGACACTGTTTTTGGTTTTGTTTCCTGTGGGCATTGTCCACCAAATAACACCAAAACACAACTTTGAAGAATTGCAGAGACATCTAGGCCGACCAGGTTTATGGATTTTTCTTCATACTTGTTGAATTTATTAATTTGGCATTTAACTTACTGATCAAGCCCTCTGTCATGTAGAAATCTGGCCTGTTGTAATAAGGGAGCAATCCATCAGTTCTCCTACCATAATTAATGCTTCTTTCCTGTGATATATCACAAATTATTCTGTATGTGGTCCCTCTACTTATGTCAAGAACTTAAATGCTTCTGAATCTTGAACTCTGGTATAATTGTTGGCACTTACTTGACTGCTCTCCATTTCATTTTCAGTTAAATACTCTGTGGTCTGTTATACCTCTTGTCTTGGAAAAACTTGAAATCCTGAAATAGGCTCTTCCCTTTCAAAAACTTTAGGATAAAGATGGAAATTTTGGCCAATGTTTCCAAGTTAGACAATTTGCCAGAATTGCTGTGACAAGGTATTATTTTAAGAAGTAATAAGGTTACTTTCTCTCCCTTCAGGCCAAGTGCAAGACGAATGGGGATACAGAGAAGCGATAGTTTTTTTGAGATTTAAATCTTGACAGAGAATAGGAAGGTGTCAGTTGCAGGAGGAGATGGCCAGGTAGACGTAATGGGAGGAGCAGGAATATCCATTTTGGTCGTAAATCAGATTAAACATCTAGGTCACTTTAAGCCTAGTGTGAAACTGCGCCTCAAGTCAGCAAAGTGATTTGCCATTTTCTTCTCTGTTCTGCAAATACAGTGATCATTTTATAATTCATCCATAGGATACAATGTTCATCTACATTTTCCTCTCCAACAGAACTTTTTAAACTCCAGTAGCTGCCCTGAAATTCAAGGTTTCTTGCATGTGAAAGAGCTGGGTAGGAAATCATGGAAGAAACTGTTTATGTGTTTGAGGAGATCAGGCCTTTATTGTTCTACAAAAGGAACTTCAAAGGTAAGATTAAAAAAGAAGTTGCACAGTAGTAGCATATGAAAGCATTTCCTGCTTTTACAGTGTGTATTTTTTGCTGTTTTTTAAAAATCTCCACACAGTGTTCCCTTTTTTTATTCCATAGAAAAAGATAAGTAAGGCATGATCAAACAACAGTCAAGCCCTGGGCTCTCAATGCATGAACACAGCCATACAGTTTCATTATAAAATAAAAACAAACCAGCTAGGCAACATCATTGTGGCCACTGAAGTTGTGCTAACCTTCAGATTTCTGTGGAGCAATGTAATAGGCCAGGCCATTTTTAATGTGATGTGTTTGCCAAAGTATTTTGTGAGCTTCCTGTACCAAGCACCTTCTGCTGGTAGGCTGATATTTAGGGGATGTGTGCCATGTCCAGTCGAGGGCTGCCTGGGAGAGGAGCAGTGTTTGTGCACTGCCCTCTGTTGGAGGCTGGGCTTGAGAAACTGCAGAGCTTGCACAGCATCTTCCAAAATCTTTCACTCACCTGTGTTAAATCATGTTATTTCCCCAGGAGCCAAGACATTTGCAATTGTTGGCTGACCTAGAAGACAGCAATATCTTCTCGCTGATAGCAGGCAAGAAGTTGTACAATGCCCCTGCAGAGTATGGATTTTGTATAAAGGTAAATCTTCTCACCGAGTTCTTCCAAAGTTCCAGACGGTGTTGGTAGCTCAGAGTCACCCCAACCCCCAGCTAAATGGGATTTGTATGTAAAACTCTGCAAGCCTTTTCTGTCACGAGGACTTGATCTTTAACATCTTTCATTTGGCAGGCATGTCCTGTGAATCTTGTCATCATTTTATGTGACACTTTTAACACTTTATCTGGTGCTCTTTGGTTTGGGAAATTTTTGTGCAAGAGCAGCTCAGTGCTGAAGCATGGTGTGCTTGTGAGGTGGCCTTGGTTCACCTCACAGATGAAAGCTTTTCCAAATTCTCTAATCAAATAGTTTCTGTGGACAGCAAGCACCAAAACTATATATCAGCAAAGGATCAAGCTCTGATGGGGTGCAATATTACCATTATTGTGGGCCAGAGGTTTGCCTTTATTTAAAGAGGAGGACTGTCTTGGAAAAATGAATATAAGAATAACCAGTTGCCTTTGAAGATTTTTAAAACTGTTGTGCTGAAAGATTCATTTGGAAAGTATTTTAAAGCTTTGAAAAGTGTAATTGTCTGAGAAGAAAATAAAGCTGGGAGCTGGTTTTATGACAGTAGTGAAGTAGTTTCCTTCCTAGCAGCTGTTCCAGAGCTAGACAAGAGTTTGCATCAAAGAGTCTGGCTGCAGGACAGAACCTGAACTGATGGAAGCAAAATTTCAGCTACCCTCAGTTATGGAAACTTCCATCCTTCATCTCAAAATGGGAGTTTATAAAACTTCTCACAGATTTGAAAAAAAAACCCCACAACAAAACCCAAACCACCAAAAAACCCCCTCCAAGGACCAAAACCAACAAAACTAAGTACCTAGGTCTCATTCTGAGTTCTCAGCATGGCCTGAGTACCTTGTTCCTATAAACTGGTAGGACTGCAGGTTATTTCAAACCATAGAATCATAGAATATCCTGAGTTGGAGGGGACCCACAAGGATCAATGAGCCCAGCTTCTGAAAGTCAGGACACACCAACGTTTTATCTTGCTGGACCCAGCTGAGAAAGTGATTTCTTTCAAAGCATGCTCAGCCTCTCCTGAACTTTAAATTCAGTGTGGTGGGAGCTTTTCTGGCTAATCCTTTTGACTAATACTGTACCTGCCTTTACCTTGCAGTAAGGTTGCAGTGTTGTTGGTTTTCTAATGAATGTATCTGACTTCCCTCTACTACTTTAAAGCCAAACAGAGTGAGAAATGAAACTAAGGAACTGCGGCTGTTGTGTGCTGAAGATGAGCAAAGCAGGACGTGCTGGATGACTGCCTTTCGACTCCTCAAGGTATCTAATCTCTTCTAGTTTTGCAAAGCTACACCTATAGTTAAGTGGCATTTGTTATTTTGTTCATGAGAAATTACCTATATGTTCTTAAATATCATCTGCTCTGAAACAATATGGACAAGAGCAAAATGCCAAGCAGACGTGTCCCACCTAAGAATTTAAGCACAAAACAGAGATCTGTTCCTTCCATATATGAATGAAATACAATTTTAGTTTTGGATCCAAATTTGAGATATGTGAATGAATTAAAAAAACTGCTTAACAAGGTATTTTCAAGTTATCATAAAGCTAAAGAAAATGTTTTCATAATGGTAAGTGGTTCTCTTAGCTAGAACAGAATGCCTTTTGCCATTTTTTTTTTTTTGATTTTTCTGAAAGTTCTATTAGAAGTAACAAAAATAAGTAACCCTATATCTGTGTGGGTGAAAGTTACTCATACTGAGAGCAAACAATGAAATTTCTTGATAATGTGATAGGAGGCTTCACTGCTTTTTGAAACAAAATCAGGATGGAGGGAACTGAGGAGAAAGTGGACTATTTTGAACTAGAGAATTTCCTGATCTTCATAGGAAAATGTGCATAAAATCTGGTTTGGTTCTAAGTCTTTTTCTGAATGTTCTGCCTTGAAAACTGCAGTGTTCTTCTGTACCTTCCTATGTCCTACATACAGAAAAAAAAAGTTTGTTTTTAAGACACACCAAAAGATGATTAAAGGTGTACAGTCAGCAAAAATTAAGGCTGTGCCCCAAGGCTGTGTCCATAACCCTCCTTTTTATTCACCATCTCATTTAGCTTTCCATAGTCCTATATTACCCTGTTCAGAAATTGTATAAACCATTTCAGTTAGAACATTCAGTAATCAATGTTGCTATACTTCAGCACTGTGCCTCGAGGGAAGGCACTGAGTAGGTGTTTTCCTACCATCCTAGCTACTAGTGTTGCTAAAATTTATCATGTTCAACCACGAGCATGACTGGAATTCAAGCACCTTATTTTTTTAAGGATGAGAAAAGTACCAAGTGATATTTCCTGGTGAAATTTATTGAAAGAGCTAGTGAATTAGAAAGGTTCTTATTTTTTTCATTATGGAAACCAGGTTTGAATGTCTTGTGCAGAATTTTTTTAAGTTCTAGAGGGTAAAAAGAAGGGAATTAATGTGTGTGTTCCAACCTCAACTGAAAGCTTGTGTTCTACAAGGAAAACATGGTGGTAGCTGAGAGTGGCAGAAATAACCCGTATATATCACTCAAGCTTGTATTTTTTAAAATAAAACTTGTTGTACATATTTACTCTTTGATTGCCACTGCCAATCACTGTTACTCAATGCAAATGGCTTTGGGACAGCTTCTGATCAGGAAAATAATAAACTGGTGGCACCTTGCTCCAGTGTAAGTGGTATTATGAAATCACTACAGGTTTTTTTCCTAGGGCATACATTTGAATAATAATGTCCTTGTGTTTCTGTTGGCAGTATGGAATGCTACTGTATCAGAATTATAGAATTCCCCAGCAGCGAAAAGCCATGCTTCCACACTTTTCCACTCCAGTAGTAAGTAATGAACTTTACCTCACTGATGAATGATGTTGGAAAAGATACATTTGCTTTTGCATTTTAAAAGTGGAAAAATTTTACGTTAAGAAATGTAAATTCAGCATTGTGTAGCAAATCAATGTAAAGTTCATGTTTTGCATGAGTACAGTTTCTGTGGTTGGCTCTCCATTATCTTAGGCTTACATGATCCACATGATTGAAAAATCTTGGCTACGTCATGCTCTTTGAGATGTACGGTACAGAGACATCTGGCTGTCTCTGCAGAAGCCAGCTTAGGTCTGGCAAAACTAACACGTAAATTTCCTAAAATATGTTGGGCCAAGAGCTGACTGTTAACTACCTAAAACGGAAGATCCTATATTTGGATCCCAACTGGCCCTGAAAATGACTGGAATATTGTAATAGGGCAACTTGAGCAAACAGGTTTTATTCTGAGCCTTTGAATCGTCTCCCTCCCCTACGGTCAAACAAGAAAAAACATCTATTTTTGTGTCTGTGAATCTTTTGAAAGGGGAAAAAAATAATACATATTTTCTGTGCTTTCGAAGGAGGACTTTGGACAGTCTTCTGAAACCAAAACAGTCTGAAATGAAACTCTCAAGCTGGTTTTTTGTTTCCCTGTTTTTTGAAACAAGTGAAAATTCCTTTTCAGAGAAGTGTATCTGAAAACTCACTAGTAGCAATGGATTTTTCGGGGCAAATAGGAAGAGTTATTGAAAATCCTGCTGAAGCACAGAGTGCTGCCTTGGAAGAAGGACATGCTTGGAGGGTAGCTATCTTCTCTTCTTTTCTATTTTTGCAATCAGTAAGTGTCTGTTGAGAGCCAAAACACAGAGTGTGCTATGATGTTAGTGCAGTGCTGGTCACAGTATAGCTTAGCTCCGACCTGAAGCAATCACACTGCAAGCATGCAGATCTGAAAGTCAATATCCATCTTTAGCAAAACTGTCACATTCACAACAACCTTCTACCACTGCTTCTCTGTCCCCCTAGTGTCCAGAGGAAAGTTGAGGGGGAAAGCAGACCCACCAGAACTTTACTGCCAGTTTGCAAAACCAGTCTCTGAGGAGGAATATGTCAAATTAAATGCTTCCCCACATGGAAGAGGCTGGGGCTCTGACTAATGGCTTGCTCCCAGTAAGTTTAATTGCAGAATATACAAGAGGCAGGACCTCTTGCAATGAAAACTGATGTAACTTGTTTATAGTGTCTTGTGGACAGACAGCTGCAGTACAAGTTTTCCCACATGCTCGTCTTTTAGGGAAAAGGAGTCATTACTGAAGCATTAGCTGGTGCTTTATGTACGGGAGGGAAATACTGCTTGATTTACTGAGTGCCTGGTGTTTTGCCTGAGCAGAAACATATCAGACTTTTCTTTTTTTCTGTCTTTTTTTTCCTTTTTTTTTTTTTTTGTTAAGATACTGAGCTTTCATCATTAACATCTGGCTTGTGTTTTAAGCCAACTGAAATTAGCTGCTGCTTGTAGATTAGCCCCCTTCAAAGTTGCATTTCTTTTTCTCATCCTTGCATTAAATCTGCCCAGCCCCCAGTTTCCTGTAAATTAAGTCTGTATTGCATGTGCACTAATTCTCTTCTCCTGAGGCGTTAGTGTGGATTTAACGGTAATTCATTTTCTCTATAGAAACGTAGCACAAGAATGAACATCTTGGGTAGCCAAAGTCCACTCCATCCTTCCACACTGAGTACAGGTAAATTCTGATGGTTTGTAACCATAGTATCAGAGGCCTCTGTGGGTAAAGAAAAGGTACATTTCATATCCACACAGAGTGCAGCCATGTAGTACGAATGCCTTGATGTCAAATACAATCTTAATCAGTAGCTTCTGTGTCATTAATATGCCTACCCATACGGACGTTGTAGAAGGAACTTTTTTTCCTTTGATGGCCCACTCAAGCTTTTCTTTGTGACTAGTCTTTTGAAACTCAGATTTTGTAAAAGCAGACACTCCATAAATGTTTCCATTTAAAAGAATCCAGCAGTTAATTCGCTGTTTGGGACAAGGAAAGTCAATGAGTGATCTTTTAATCTTTGAAGAGTAGAAATGGGAGTTTTCAAAGCAGAATTCATTCCATAATAACTGAAAAATGTAAAATATGCAAGTCCTGAGCATTTCTTTGAAATTGTAAGTTTAATAAAACAACAGGACATTTCATATTAATATCCTAGACTTCTTGGAGGAAACACAGCTATTCTCTTTTGCTATTCTGTTAACAGAATTTTAAAATACCATTCAAAAAACAAAACAATAAAGATAAAAATACTTGGGAGTAACTCACCTCTTGAAAGCAGCATCTAAAGTGCTTTTCTTTATTTGAGAGTTAGAGAGACTTATTTCTAACTTGTTCACTTACACATAGTGTTCTAAGAATTTTTAGTCCCAAGATTTTCAAGAAGCTGTGAGAAGGCAGTATTATAAGATACATTCTCTTATATTTTCTTATAAGTATATATAAGATATATTCTCTTACATATTCTTGTAAGTATATATAAGGTATATATTCTCTTGTTTACCTAATTGTGTATCTGCAAATTGGAAATACATGGAGATAATGCCTATCTACTTGGTATATTAAGTAGATGCATTTTTAAATACTAATTCTTTTTTTATGTAGGTTGATGGAAGATACTTTATATTCTGTAAGAGAACTATACCCACTTTTAAAATGTTTAAATAATTAGTATGTGGACTAAATGGTTGCACAAGTAACTGTTTTTAACCATCCCCTCCCCTTTTTTCCTCTCTCCTCCAGTTATTCATAGGACACAGCACTGGTTTCATGGCAGAATCTCTAGAGAAGAATCTCACAGGATTATTAAGCAACAAGGACTTGTAGATGGGTAGGTATTCTTGTTGTTCAGTATTTATGATCTGATAGTCTAATCTTTATAGATGAGAGCACAACATCTGCTGTAATGGTTTACAGGTTTCTGCGCACTTCTGAGTAACCTGATTGCCGAGTAGCCCCGTTATAACCTGCCTGGATTCCATAAAGTCAGAGTGTGTGTTTGTAGGAGTGGGTCCTAACTTTTAATTTGAAAAGTAAAATCTTAAGAATACACTTAAATGTCTTTCTTTTTTTCCAACAGAGGCAATCAAGTTTTCGTCAATGTTAGAATTTGAAAACAGTTAATTCCTGTAATCTGCATTGAGGACATATTTTTCAGGCAAAGCTGTACCTAACCATTTGTCCCCAAATTTATAATCAGCCATCCATGCCCTTTTGCATGAATCAGAGCAGCTAATGGTGCTTGCTCACTATTTATTTCTGTTCTAGAGCAAAGAAATGGAAGTACCTGTTCCAGCACTCTCTAAAATGTCTGTAGTTCCGATTTAAGTATCTTCTGAGCATCTGTTTTCCTTATTTATATGGAGGTATGGTTATTCAAGGGAAGTTGCTTGAACTGCATTCAGCATTGTTTATTTGTACGATGGGAAAGGCATGGTTGCTTTTGGTTCACTATCCTCACTGCTCTCAGGGTTAAGGTAGAAATGGATGCATGGTGGCTTCACAGGAGACAGTGAAATTCAAACCTTTCTTCATCATTTTCTGATTCAGAAGCAACACTAATCTTTCTGAAAACTAAAATACATTAGGGAAGTAGAAATTGCATGTATGTATTCATCAAGCAGTGTTTGCTTATTTTTGGGGGGTCTTGTCTAGGCTAAGGCTATTGGGTTTTAGCTTAGCAGGTCCAATAAAGAAGAAAAGCTGAGAAAGCAAAGGAGCACTGCTGACTTTTTGGGTTTCTGGTTTTCTCACACTACATATCGTTATAATCTGGGGCTCATTTTGTATTGTTGCCTTAGGAGTCCGGTGGCCCATCCTTCTTGAGGTCTTCATAAATGTGTTCACGTGTTTGAGGCTGTGTTAAATTTGTGCCTGATCAGCTTACTCACTGTGGAAGGTGAAAACTGGTTAGTTCGGCCATAGTAAGGTCCATCAGCAGTGACAAAAAAACCTTGTTACCTATGTGCTCTGAGATCTAAGGATCATGATTTTCAGGGTGGAAAACTCCTGCCTATGTTTTCCTGCTCTGTGTATTCTTGAACAAAAGAAGGCAGAAAGTTAACAGTTTCCTGATGGTTCATGGAAGAGGCTCAACAATGTATACAAGCAACTGATGCTGCTATCTTTGATATGTCTTGAAGCTCTTGTTGAGGATGCATCTATCTTTGTAGTCATTGTTTGTGTGGTAGCTGGTTGCTTGCCAGAGGTTGAGTAAACAGTTGCAGCATCAGTTGTGGAGAGCTTTGCTTTGTGCCACCAGCTTATGATACCATGCATTATCTGAAACAGATAGATAAAAAATACTTGAGAGCTATCTGCATGAACTGCAGTAACCACAGGGCAGGTAAGGTCTTTCTCCCTCACATGGATCCTAATTTATAAAGGCTTTTGCCCCTTTTCCACACATCTGGTCTTCCTAGGATTATAAAGGAATGTTCAAGTACCCTGCATGGTTTCTGAGGGTGGCAAGACGTGCCTGTCCCTGACTACTGAACTGACCCTGGTTATGATGGTGCATTTTTGTGGTACTGACATTTCTCAATCAGTTCTGAGGAGCTGGAGTAAATTCTTTTGGGTTCTTAAGACTACAAGCAGTTCTTGCAACTGCGCCTTGGAAAAGTGTGTTCCTGGCTTAGTGGTCAGCAATTAAGAGGCCTGCCCCAGTCCTGTGCTCAGCCATCTCACAAATCCACTGATTAGTGCTATAAGCCTTGTGCCAAAGGTATATTCTTGTTTCCTGTGGCATGGAGAGGATCTGCTTCCTTAGTTCATAAATGGGGAGGAAACACAGGGTTTCTTATCTAGCTTTTTTCCTCCTCTTCCCAGTATGGATGTTAAATAAAGTCCATTTGGGGTAGGACTTCAGTTTTGTGGGTTAACTTAAAAGTGACAGCTACATAGTGTATGATGTTGGTAGCTGTACACCTAGAGTAAATTTTTTTCCATAACGCTGAGGGAAAAATACTGTGAGTGTTCTAGAGGAAAAATCAGTTCCCCATCTTGATAATGTGGAAGATACGTAACTGGGAAATAATTTTAAGAAAGTATTGAGCTGTTTCTGTGCAACTGCACCCATTTAACCTACACAGAATTTTGCTGACACTGGATTTTTGTGAACTGATGCAAGATATTGTAGATATGGGAACAGAGTCCCATATATTACTTTCCCATCTACAGAAATTCAGATTTTCTCTAGATTTAAATGATACCATTTTCTTCATGAGAGTACATATTATTAATGGAAAGCGGAGTTAGAGGGAACCTTTAAAAAAACCTCATAGGTACATTCTTAGGGGAAGAACTATCGTCATGTATCTTGCACCTCTTGTTTCTTCATCTGTTAATGTTGCAGAGCCATGGTAAAATAATTGAAAGCAAATTGCCAGTTACAGAATCACCTCTTAAAGCAACTAAAGAAGAGATTGACAGTGGCAAAAAATTACTTAGTAGTTCTGATTATTTAAGAACAAATAGATGGGGATATTCAATTTGTTCTTAAAAATGTTCTCTCCTAGGTTATTTCTTCTCCGGGACAGCCAAAGCAATCCAAAGGCATTTGTACTTACATTATGCCATCATCAAAAAATAAAGCATTTTCAGATCTTGCCGGTAAGTAGATTATTTTTCATACTGATAACAAAATCCGAAATTTTAAACCATGAAGCTTTTGCCAGCATCTGAGGAGACCTCTTATTAATTACGGATGTAACTAACAAGGATGTTTCCATTAGCAAGGATATAAGCAAATAATCTTTAGAATTGTCAAATGTCTGATTAAAATTATTGATTAACATTGCTGGAAAACTAGTGTAAGTCACTACATTACACAAGTCTGTGTACTGCACAGACCTTGTCCTCTGTGACTGGCAGCAACAACAGCAGCTGTTGTCTCCCTTGTCACTAAAACAAACATAGAATAACTTTGGGAAACTTTAAAAAGTTGTATTCTGGAGGTTTTCCAATAATGTTGAGCTTCAACTAACGTTACACTGAGATGTTGGAAAACAATTTTATTTTTATCTTGATTAAAAAAAGCATGAAAAATTTAAGGTTATATAGACCTTTTTATTGTTGCAAACCCTCTTCCCTTGTTTAGCCTGCCAATTTTATAAACAGCTAACAAATCCTTCTGGGGTATTTTTGTTTTATCTAATGAATGCCAGTGCTGTCTGTCTGTACAACTTTCAATTGCTCTGCCCACAAGCTTTCACTTTCATAAGCAAAATGTTACAAGTTGGGTTAAGGTATGTTTTTTCTAGCGCTGTGCATGGTTTCACAAAGAACTGTAGGCACTGGGTTGTTTGGGCAACCAAGTGCCAACCAAGTGCCCATCACTTATTTATGTCACACACTGGTGGTACTCTCTAAGTTTTTCTGTGCTTCTATCTCTTCATGCGCAGCCTAACTTGAAAAGGGTGTTTTGTTTTCCTAGTGTGAAGATGATGGACAGATATTTTTCAGTCTGGATGATGGGAACACCAAATTCAGTGATCTAATCCAGCTTGTTGAATTCTATCAACTAAACAAAGGAGTCTTGCCCTGCAAACTCAAACACCACTGCATCCGAGTGGCCTTATGACCTCAAATCTGACTCTCACTGAAGACTGGATTTGATAGAAGAGTAATTGTAAGAGAACGTTGACACTGGGGAATTGGCAGATTTGTAAGTTGGTTAAAAAAAAAAAAATATTATGCACCTTGGGACTCTGAAAGGGATGGATTCGACAGGTGCCAACAGACCAAGATTGCTGGTTTGTCTAACACCTAAGAGTGATTGCTGCTGAGTGTCCCAGCATCCCAAAAATGGGGGGAGGGTCTGTAAAACAATGAGTAAATTTAAAACAAAACTGGAAACTATCTTGGCTGGGCCACTTAACAGGAACAAGTGTGAAGAGAAATCTTTGAAAAGAACTCTTGCCCTGGAATAATCTTGACAATTAAGACTAGTGTGTTTACTTTTTGTATTGATCACTTTTTTTGCACTCCTACTTTGTTTCGGATATTGTATGCAGCCTATATTAGGAGCTGATGTGGCTTTTAAAATTCATGCAGGAGTTGGGTATTAATCTGCACCCTAAAATGTATGGAATGCTTCAGCCTAAAAGGATCTAGAAGAAAATCAAGAAGTGTGTGTGTGTGCGCGCGCGTGTCTCAGTACTTCTCTGGAGACCTGAGGTTCAATGATCTGCAGATGTCTTTGAAGAAGCAATGAGGATACAATTCTAAAAGAACATACCACCAATATACGTACTCTTAAAACTGTTGACTTGTAGCATTATGGCTGTAGTATGTTGATGGCATATTAGTGGCATCCAGTCATGCAGAGACTGTATTAGATTCTATGCACAAATTTTTATTATTGGAGTGGTGGTTTGTTTTTTACAGCCTTTTGACTGTTTTCCTGAGGAAACTTACTGTTACGAAATAGAGTAGGACTGAATGACTACACTTGTATTTGAAACCACCATTTTTTGTGAGAAGATTCTTCTGCAGGTAGTCTTAGTATGACAAAAAAAAAAAATTTAAAAAACAGTGTTTTTAGCTTTATAGCTCCTTGAATTTTCAGACTGTTTCAAAGAGCTCTTTCGATATAGTAAAGCTACAGTGACACAAAGCTCTCCTGGGGATAGGGCATAAGAAGAACTGTACCCCTTCTGCTTTTTGTAGGGCCATGAAAGTTTACATGGTGAGAAGGAACATGCTGGGAATAGAAACAGATTTGATTGTGAAGTAGCTGCTGGCAATATCATCCATCAAGGTACCTGGTGATCCCTGTGTCATGTGTGCTACTGCACGCCAGTACCTGTGGCAGACAAGCATGTGTCTTGCTCTAGTGCTGGTTTGTCATCAGAACTACTTTATTGTTAATGTTTAAATGAATTATTTAATGTTTACACAATAACTCTTTCTGATGATAAATCAGTATTAAAGTCAGACAAGTCCGACCTTGATCCTGCAATTGCAACTAACCATTTTTTCAGCAACTGTTTGAACTGAAGTAATTTCCCAGTGCTTGGTGCCATTAGCCACAGTGAGAAGTATTCCACCCTGGGAACTTGCAGAGCGTAGTGCGGAATGGAGCATTCGTAAAATGGTAAATTATTTACACAGGCTAGTTAATCCTTAATATTTGCCACTGGGTTTGAAATCCTAGCCATCTGAAAGGGTAAAGAAGGAAAACTAATCCTACACTTTTAGATCTTCATGTAGTGTTAAGAATAGCTTAAGACAAACCATAACCTGCCTGAGTCGTCCATATCAGCTTAAACTATGTCAATGGTATAGAAACACTGTATTTTAGTTTACAGAACACATTTAGTATTTTTTTCCATTTAATGTCTAGATACTAAAAATGAAGAATTGATTTTGTTTTTAGTAGAAGCCTTTTTTATTTTGTTTTGTTTTGCTTTTTTTAATTGTACATAGTGAAATGAGTGTTCCTGCTTTCTAGACAATGTATTTTAAAACCTTGAAATTAAGCTAACTTAAGTCTGACTTCACTTTGCATGCTTCTATTTGGCCCCTATTAGGAGAAAAAAGATACTTGTATTGACTACATTACCAGTTTAATAAGACCATTTATGCTGTAGTTTTAAGTTTTTCTGTTTACATAGCTTAGTGACAACCATGCATTTTTCCCAGTAGGCGGATAGTATTTGCAGTGTTTCATATTTATAAAAAAAAAAAACCTTGCATCTTATTTAAATTGAGAATAAAAGTTTTGACTATGAACCATGATTTTTGTATGTAGATGGTTGACTTAGTATTTTGTACTCTTCCCAGCTAAAGTGAGCTGTTTTGAGAAAGTGACCACCTTCAAAGTGGCAACAATCTTACTTAAGCAGATCACTGCTTTGTCTTCTTTCTGCTGGAAAACAGTCAATACCACCTTAGTTTTCCAACAGATTCAGCTGGCTGCCAGCTCAGAATACCAAGGACTGAAGGACATTTGACTCTTATTTTTGTATTTAAATGACATGAATGTAAAGGGGATGCTCAGGGTTGTTTTGGAGCCTGTTGAATTTTTATCTTTTTGCCTGTGATTTTATTTTCTAAATAAATACTTCATGTAGCAATCTTGAATATGTTGAGAAGGAAAATGCCAAACCATTTTGGTAATGAGGTTACTAGTTAAGTTATGTTACGATAGGTGTTAAAGTACAAAAAACTTTTTATTTGTTAATTAATCTTGAAGAAACACGTGCCTCAGTTTAGATGTTTTGTCTTATCTTTTCTGCACTAAATACCTGACAGTTTGACCAATCAATGCACCTTTCCAGTGGCAAGACTTGCTTATCGTAAATTATATTGTCACAATGCAAGATTTAGTGACTGTAAAATGGAATAAAGTTTAAAGTTTCAGGGAATGCAAAAGGTATTAACTTAAGAGACAAAACCTTTATTCAATATGCTTTGCTTCATACTGTAAATAGCTTTTTGGCTTGTGAACCTAATTGTAATCTTTCAGGTATTTTTGTACAAATAAGGGACTGATATTCTGTTTCTTGTAATTAGAAATAAACGTTAATACAATGCTATTCATTTTATATTGGAATGAATGTATAGTCTTTTGGATATATCAGTACATGGTGTATCTCTTGCCTTAATTCAGGTTAATTGGGTGGATCATGTTAAACAGCTTTTAAGAAGCATGAATAGGAAAACACAATCCCCAGGTTACCTTTATTCTGGCTGTTCTGTCTAAAGATTCCTATTAGGATAGACTGCATTTTATTTAAAAAGAACTTGTTCACCCCTTTTGTTTGAGGAAAATTACTGGGGATATTCTGCTATGAAATTTACAGTATTCATTTGGGAAGGCTACTAGAATCATATCAGACCAACATACCATGACCATCTTTCAGGTCATAAAGTTATAACTCATTGAAAATGCACACTCTGCATAAAACACTTCATTGGCCTGATAGCTGTTGGATCAGAAAACTTTTCAACAGTACTTCCAGAAAGCAATTATTTAGCCCTGTAATCCTTGTATTCGAATGGTCTATCAGCATTTGGGTGGAAAAGCACCATCTGCACAAAACACGTCTTTACTTTAAAAATCCAGGGGGTTGGAGGGGTGGGGTGGAGGGATTGGTGGTTTTTCTAGCAGATGGAAAAATAGAAGGTTGGGAATATTTCACTTTAATTTTTTTGGACACAATCTTTTCCTGTTAATGCCTTGCTTATCCACAGAAGCCATCAAATGCATTCCACTTCAAAACTCTGTTACACTCTGGCTTCTGCATGCTACGTCTCAAATTGCACTACAGCATGAGTTAATTAATATGTTAGCATGATCAAATTCATTCATCAGCACGTAGAGGCAGAGTACTTCCTTTGGATTTTGATATTCCTCAAGTTTCTTTCTATCTGGACATGCATATTAAAGTGCTTAGAATTCACTATCCTGCATGCAGTAACTTTTTCACTAAGTTAACAAAGGGGAGTGCTTGCTTACAAAAGGTTTGAGGATACCTATTTCCTGCTTGGCTAGAGGAGGCCATGCTAACATTGAAACTGACTCCCTCTATAATCATTAAAATTCAAGGACAATAATTCTACACAAACCTGTAAAAAAAAACCAACAGAAAAACCAACAAAAAAAAAACCCCAAACCCAAACAATAAAAATCAACACCAACCCCCCACCTTACTTTATTAGATATATTGCATTTGGAACAGACAAGATGGCATTAAAAAAAAGCAACATGGTAAGAAGATCTCAGTAAGCCTCCCCAGTGGCAGGGTAGTGCTGTCTGCATGTTTGTCCGAACTGCCCACCTCTGTGGCAGATGCAAAATACCTGTGAAATCTGGCCTTTGGCATTAGCAGTGGGTACTTGGGCTATCAGAACATCACCAGTACAAAATTAGTCTGGGCCAGAAGTGGGTCTGTGGTACAGATTTTAATTACTTGTCTGATAGCTTTTTGCTTCTTTTACATTAGTTGCAGAAAAACAGACATGATCAGACATCTGATCCCACATAAACCATTCTGGCATGAAGTTCTCCTGGCAAAACAGCTTAAATGCATTTGGACCTATAAGCAAATTCCTAGCAGACTCATGGTTTACAGCATGTGGCTGCAGGACTTTCATCCTGATACAAAGAACACTCAAATTAGGATTACTTCAACACTAAATTGTTGCTTCAGCCTGTACCTGCAAAACCAGATGAGAAAAACACCAGATGAGCCATTTCCCTTCAAGTTGAACTTTAGATGACTTTTGATCTTTGTTATTACTAATTTAGTAATGCTTTAATCTGGTTTGTCAATGTCCAGTCTGTAGATTGCTTTGTGTCTTGGACATTGTTTGTCTGACATCTTGGAAACTTCAATAACAATGTCAGCAGATGGACAAAAGATCTTCCTCTGAAATATCCATGTTGCCTTGATTTGGGTTGCTTCTGCGTCCTAAATCTTAGGTCTTCCTTCATTAACTTGAAGCACAATTTAATCAGTATTTGAAAACCCAACATAACCACAACTATGTCCAAGAGCTATATGATTTTCATTAGATACTGCAATTAGTCATATCTGAGACTTGAAAATGAATTCGTTTGTGTAACATTCATATTGCAAACCCTTAGCCCAAAGACAGTTCTGCTCTAATTGCTTGTCATTTTGCACAGATACCAGCAGATGTTTTAGCAAAAAACATAGGTTCACACAAGACACTAAGCTGTGATTAACAGGATCTTACAACACTTGTTAGTTGCCCAGGTTTGTATGCTTTGCTATAATCAGTGTTTTCCATCCCTTGGCTGCAAGACTCTGGTGCCACAATTGGGGAATAGGAGGGTGAAATTACAAACAGCTGTTGTCCCTGAGCCAAAATACAGCCTGGGTTTATGGGCCCTGAAGCTCAGCTCAGCTGTGCTCCGAGGTGCAACTCCTTAGAGCTCAGAAGAGAGACAGGGAGGGAAGTGGAAGGGAGAAAAAAATGACTCTTGGGCAGTATTGTCCAAGGGATGGTTTGGGTGTGACTAGGAACACGGTGAAAACAGTGCTGTGATGCCCTGAGTGCTGCTCACCGCTCCCTAAGAGTCAGTTTCCCTTCCTCTTCCCTCAAACTTGTGAAGACACTTCTACAAAAAGACTTCCATTTTATTTGCCTTTTGAAAAACATTCTCCAGCGTGTGAGGACTGGCATCTTGTGTTATCAAGGAGAGAAACAGCAGTGGAATTGGTGTTCTCTACAACCTGCCCATTTCCAAAACAGCCTGTCCAACTGCCATTAGAAGAAAAGGAAGGTGAAAGTATGGTAGTATGGTTCTGCCAAGAACAACGATGGTTAAAGCAACTGGCTAAGCACAGCCCTGAAAGTGTACGATATCACTGCTCCCCAAAGAATCCTAGATACAGCCTATTTTTAAAAATTTTAATTATTCAGATCTTTTCATTATTTGATTTCCTCCATATTACTTCTCTTTGCTGCTGAATTTGTGCATAATAATGTAATAATGTGCTCTGTGTGATTCTTACCAACTCCTAGTTTTCAGGTTGCTCTCAGAATCAAAAGTAAATACAGAAACGAGGCAAGCTTTGAGGATTATTCCTGAAAAATAACTCCACAATACATCTCATGGAAGTCATGGAAGAACGTAAATTGGTAATTACAGAATTGGTGGATAGAAGACTTATTTTGGGGTTTTTTTTCACTAGACAGTAAGGTTTGTGAAAACAGCTGTCTAAACAAGGGTGAAAGTCACTTAAGGTTCACAAAATTTGCCTCAAAATACTTAAAATCAATTGCTGGAACAAGCATTTGACCTGCTCTAGAAAACAGAGTGTTTCAGAGAAGAGCATGTACCTAGGAAGGAATTGCATCCTCTCTCCTTAAAAGTATAAGAGAGCAGGAACTCCTATGACAGCAGAAAAGGACACTTAGGATGCAATAGAAATGGAAGAGGAAACATGAGGGTCAATTAGTCAAGACTGGCAAAAGGATCAAGAGCAAACATGGGTCAAAACAGTTCAGTGAGGTAGGATAATAGATTTATAGATAAACATAGGCAGCTAAACAGAATACAAAACAGTTAATTATGAGATTTTTCAATGCATAAGTCACCTGAAGTATATAGAGGACCAGTTCAGGAAAACCAGAAATTTCTTCATAAACTGCTCATATAATCTCTTGCATTGTCCACCACAAAATGCAGCGCGTGGCAAAAGTTCACATGGGTTCACAAAGGGCTTCTATCACATCATGACAGAGAAAACTCAGCTGATGGATGATAACTACAAAAATACCATCTTCTTCTCTGAAAGTCCATTGGTCACATGTCACCAAGTGCCAGGAGCAGTCTTCAGGGGAAAAATCATTACTTGACAGCACATATATAAATACATCTTCCTTAATACATGTCCACTAAGACAAGGGCTAGAGATACTTTTTATCTGATCCAGTAATGTGCCCACATGAGGGCTGGCTCATACAGAAGTGACTGAAGGTAGCACTTAAGAGCTGAGGAACGACCAAGAATACCTGCTCTACAGTCAACTGGAGGCTCCCTTTGACTGAATTAAGGCTGCCCTTAGCGAAACAGCCATGTAAGTATGGAATTTGCTTCCTACCACCCCACCCCAGGAAGTGATGCCTCCAGGGTCTGCAACAGCTGTCCTGTCCTCGTGCCTTCCCCAACTCCAGCCTGCCACTGGGAGGGTTTGCTGCGGGGGTGGAGGCTGCCACAGCAGAGCTGACTCCATCAGGGCTCTGAAGTTATTCAAGAGTAGTGTCTGGCTTTATTCAGCCTCAAAACTGGGTCCTAAATGACAGAGACTGAGCCGAGCTTTTGAAGTGTCCTCTAAAATGAGCTCTAAACAGAGAATAGGAGCTACTTCCTCTCAAGTCAGAAATGGGTATCCTAGAAGTTGTGTATAAGTGGGTATCTCTGGGCATTTTTGTTCAGTGGTGCACAGGGATGTGTTGTGAAGGGTTCTCCTGGGTGAAACGCAGCTTTTCCTTACACCATTGATATCTGAGGAACAGAAAGGGGCATGCACCTGCTGAAGGCAGGTGATTTTTCTCACTGAAAGTTAAGGTGCAGCCAGAGGCAGAGCGCTGTGCTGGAAGGGCAGGCCAGGTGTGGGGGGCACATGGGGAACTGTCGAGGCTCTCCCCAGCCACCCACTGCTGCTCAGGCAGGGAGAGAATGAGAGAGCAAACCGCAGAATTTTTAGGGTTGGAAGGGATCTCTGGAGATCATCCAGTCCAACCCCCCTGCCATGGCAAAGTCACCTAGATCAGGTTACACAGAAACATGCCCAGTTGGGTTTTGAATGGCTCTAGACAGGGAGACTCCATGACCTCTTTCCACCCTCAATGTAAGGAAGCTCTTCTTGAGGTGGAACTTGTGTTTTAGTTTATGGCCATTGCTCCTCATCCTGTCTCTGGGCACCACTGAAAAGTCTGGCACCATCCTCTTGACATCTCTTGACAAAGGTAGGTACCTTTGAGACATTTATATGCATAGATGAGATCAGATGCTGGTGCCCAGCCTGGTTCCATCCCGCCCTGGAGGATCCTGCTGCCGGATGATCACCCAGCAGCCGCCGTCAGAACGCGGCTGGGCTCTGTCCTGCCCCAGTGAGGGGCTCGCCCGGGCTGGCCCCAGGCAGCTGCTGCCCTGCGAGGGGCCGGGGACCGCCTCTATCAAACAGGAGCTGGTGACCATGGAACTCCGTTTTGCTGATTTCCAGTCTCCGATTCTGACAAGTCTAAATCCTGGAGTAAGTCGCATCAGCGCGGGCCAGCTGACATAAAGCCCGGGCTGTGCCCGGCCCCGCAGCTGGAACAGGCCGGGGTGGCGAGGCCGGCGGGCCGCGGGCACGGCCCGCTCCCGTTCCCTGCCCCGGGCCGGCAGAGGGCGCGGCGCCCGGGCCTGCCCTACACAGGCGGGTGCGGGGTTTTCCCTCGCTTGGGGTTCCTTTGTTTTATGGCGGCACCCTGGGCCTCATCTCCTGTGAAACTGCTGTAAAGCAGCTCTAAGCGCAGGCGGGGTGCCCCCAGCGGGGCGACTGCTGCAAATGGCAGCGCTGGCACACGGCTGGCAGGGGCGCCCACCCCGCCCCGTCCCGGCCCAGGGGAGCACGTCCCGGTTTGTGGACATGAGGGTTTCCCCCCCCCCGGCAGTGCCCCCGCGGCACCGGCAGCTCTGGCTCTGGGGTTTCCCAAATTGTCCCACTCGCTTCCTCGTGTGACCCGCCAGACGTCGCCGTGGCGTGGGTATCCTCCTCGGCTTAACACCGGCAGAGGCAGGATCTGCCGGGGCTGCAGGCTCGCTCCATCCTACGTCTCGTTGGATTTTTCACTTAAGGCTCTGTGAATAAGGGAGAAATCCCACGTCCCTCCCGTCCCAATGGCTGCGAATTGGGGCTGAATGAGCCCACAGGTTCTCTGGTTTCCCCGTGTTGAGAAAGAGTGGCTGATAAAGCTGACATAGGGCCACGCCTGGTTAATGGTTAACGAAGAAGTGCAGGGCGAGCACAGTACCAGTGAAGACCCGATAGTTGCTGGGAAAGCCTCAGAAATTTCTTGAGATTAAAATCCCTTAGCCACTTCTGGTGACCTCTTCTTCACAGGGCGACTGTGAGCTACAGGGAACTGTAGGGAACTAAAGAAAATACCTGTTTCCAAGATATCTGGAAAAGGAGTGAAATCCCCGAAGAGGTAAGGATAAATTCCGTAATGTCTGAAAGTGAAGTCACCTGTGCACTTTCACCAAATAATCTGAGCCAACAAATCCACATAATTTGTTATGTATTAAGCTAGTCAGTGTTTAGAAGTGCAGCATAATATGCTAAGTGTAAATATTTTAATTGACACGTGCTTAAGCCAGTTTTGGTGAAATAGTCAAGAGTTCATGGAGTATTTTGAAATCAAAACTTTTCAATTCACTACATTTTTAAGAGAACCTCTTCTTAACTGCTTCTAAAAATTGATTTGAGGGCACTGCTGCTAAAGGGAAACAGTCTGGAGGGATGGCAGTATCTCAAAATGATGGTGTACTATGCAGTCTTGGAGCTGGATCCCAGCTGACTAGGTAATTTTATTAAACTTTTCAAATTTGGTCAGAAAAAAGGTTCTTATTTGTTTGAAAATTTTGTGCTCCTAGTCCTTGAGCTTGGTTTCATTGTAAAAGTGTCACATGAGGTGTATCCTCTTGTAGAGATCCTGTTTATGGCACAGGGGCTTGAGTGATCCTTGTATGTTGATACTGCAATTTTATGTGGGGCTAAACGTGAAACAGCAAAAATTATTACAGTGCTGCTGGGATTCAAAGAGCAAGAAGATGCTGAAACTGGAAAAGGAAAAGTGAAATAAAATGACAGTCACCATTTCCATTACAGAAATTTACTGCTTATGTCAATGGTAAATAAAAGGGAAAAGAGATACTCTAATGAAAGTTCAGTGAAAAACAGGTTTGCAGTATAATTGTGATATGTGCTGAAAGGTTTCCTTGTGTGAATGACACCTCAAGGAAGAGCATCCTGGAATTCTGATGTTCAAGGTGTGCATCCCCCACCAGCAACACAAAGTGAGGAAACTGGAATTTCTTGCTAAAATTGCTGAAGATTGTTTAAAGTTGTAAGAGAGTTTCTTTGACTGGTCACTTGATACACATCCATGGGAGATTTCTGTGGTGCTTTAGTGTATGTTTCTTACTCTGTTCCTTCTATTATGCTGCGTCCAGTTCTGGGCCCCTCCATTCAGGAAGGACACTGAGATGCTCAAACGCGTTCAGAGGAATGCTAGTGAAGGCTAGTGAAGGGCTTGGAACACAAGCCCTATGAAGAATGGCTGAGGGAGCTGGGGTTGTTTAGCCTGGAAGAAAGGAGGCTTATGGGAGCCCTTTTACTCTCTACAACTACCTGGAAGGTGGCTGTAGCTAGGTGAGGGTTGGTCTCTTCTCCCAGGCAGCCACTGACAGAATTAGAGGACACAGGCTTAAGCTGTGCCAAGGGACATCAGGAAAAAATTCTTCACTGAAAGAATGATTGGGCACTGGAATCATCTGCCCAGGGAGGTGGTGGAGTCACTGTCCCTGGACGTGTTTACAGAAAGACTGGACGTGGCACTCAGTGCCATGGTTTAGTTGATGAGGAGATGTTAGGTCATGGGTTGGACTTGATGATCTCAAAGGTCTTTTCCAACCTAGTTCATTCTATGCTTCTGTGAAGAAATGTTCACCTCATTCTTCTGAAGCACAAAAAATGGTATATTTTTTCAATCACAGATAATATATTGTATAATCAGAAAAATACATGGCCAACACTATTTTGTCATTGGTAAGTGAAAAAAAAGACTAGTCCAACCTATGCAACAAACTCAATTTACTTCCAGTGTATCCTAATCACAATCCTTTTATTCACCTCAACCAAGTCTGTTGCCTCTGCATGTCCACAGTTCTCCAGTGTTCCTCTGATGAGTGTCTCCCCATTTAGCCAGTGTTTGTCTTGATTACATTTTTTCTTCTAGCAATGGTATCCTTCCTGTAGAAAATGTTTGGAATAAAACAACTATTTTGTTGTACATTTTTCACCTTCTTTCTTGATCCTGTGTGGATTGTATCTCTGTCTATTTAAAATCAAATGAATAAACAGGAGAAGAAATATTATGATAAATAGTCATTACTTGGGAAGTAAATTGGGATTTTAGTGTTAGGCTTTGTCAGAGAGCTGGCAAGAGCACTGTATGCTTAAAAGGTTGCTCTTACAGTTTACAATTAAATAATACTATCTCATTCCCCCTTCTCCCCCCCACTCCCTGCTTGTTTTTGAAAGGAACATTTGGTTTGAAAATTCAGGGAAAGTTCGCTAAGCTTTATGAAGGTGTAAATATCTTTCCTGGTTGTATGTTTTCAGAGGAATTGGATGGTTTACATGGAGTCAAATGTTTAATGTTATTATTCTTGTATTATGTCAGACCTACTACTTTATTCCTGAATTTATTTTTTACAGCTTCAAAGGCAGACGGAGATTCTGTCCCTATGAACCTGATGACTGATGCAAGGATTAATCGCAGCACATGATTTTTTTTTTTTTCATTGATTCTCCCTCAGTGAAGTGCTGTGCTGTGAGTCTCAGTGTAGGCACACGGGATGACTTGGAGGCAAAGATGTGACTCCAGTACTGTGTCACCTATCAAACAGCCTCTACAGAGGATATGTCTCCCCATCTGTTAGGTGCAGCCTATCTCTGCAAGACTGGATATGAAGCAGAGAGGTTAGGAAGGTTTTGAAGTGTTTTGAACAAAGATTAGGTGGAAAGGTTTCAGTCACTGAAAGGAGTATAAGGAGAGAGGACATGGGACTCATCAGATCTTAATGCTGGAGGCAATCGAAGCCATAGTAGCAGCAACTGTGCATTCCAGTAGAAGCTGGAATATGTATAACCCTAAGTCAGGGTTATTATTAGCATTTCAGACTTTCAAGCCAGTCGTGCCAAACTTGGGTTTGTGACATTCCTTATGCTTCAGAATTTTTTTTTTTTTTTATACCAAGTACCATCTACTGTCTGATTGCTAGGGCAACGTCAAGCGCTGGTGTCAGCAATACTGTCATATAATTTGGAGTTCACTTTAAAAAAAGGAAGGGAATTTTCTCTTCCTGCTCTGTAGACAGGATGTAAGTAACAGACTAAAATTGGTGGAAAAAGAGGTGCCAAAAAAATGCACTGGAGTGTATTGTTTAGGAAGGCTATAAATTCAGCATCAGACTAATGCTGCTGCTGAGTTGATTATAACACCTCCCTGTGTTTTGGCCTCACTTGCACTCAGTTATGCTGTTGACAAACTGTTTCATTTAAATGAATAAACCTCACAGTTTTTAGATTTTCTTTTCTCTGACAGTGCAGGTACAGTTAGTGCAGCATAACAAGAGGGAAGCATCATTACTGTGACTACTTAGTCATGCAAAAAAGCGAGATGGGAAATTACAGATATACTACATATGGTGCTTTCTGCTTTTAAAAACCGTCTGAGTTCAGAAAAGTAGAAAGGATCCAGCTAATTGTAGAACCAGCTCTCTGAATTTCAAGGCAAATATACATCTCCAGACACATGGCACAAGCTGAAGACTGCTGAAATGCCAGCATGCTGGGGGAATGGCTGGCAGACACCTTTTCATCTCGGACAGTACCCTAAAGGAAGTGGCCTTTCGCTGTGGCAGATATTGTCCCTTTCTGTGCTGCTCCTTTAAAGGGAGGGAGAGAGAATGAATGCAAAGGATTTCAGAGGAGGTGTCATTTCTTTAACGGCATCCTGTGGGTGCATTGTCTTGCAGAGACCTTTTTTCTTTGTCTCTCACTCTGATTAGCACATGTCTTTGTGCAGTTTTAAAATGCTTGGACAGTTTTCCCTGAAGAAATACATGTGCCTTCCAGCAGTTTTAAATTGCTCTTGATATGTTTGATATCCTTAATACATCTGCAAACCCATCAGAATCTTGCTGAGTTCTTGACTGTAGTTCTTCCTGTGGTAATTATATTTTCTGCAGTTTTAACCACACATGATGTGAAAAAAGCCTTTCCTTCTGTCTGTTTTTAATGTGCTATCTCTAATTTCCCAGAGTAGTCCCTCTTGGGCTTTTAGAATTTGAAAAACAGAAAGAAGTTCTTTGTCTTCTCCCTGTACTCTTTTGTTCACTTATCCTTTCCTTGGTTTCCCTCATGTTGTTCTGTTTTCAAAGCTAACCAGGCCCACTCATTTGAATCTTCCCTAGAGGACAGCATAAGTGCCTTTGAAGAGAAATCTTCTCTTACACTTCAGGAGGGCACTGAAGTCTTTTTGAAAGTGAAAATCTGAGAGAATATTGAATATTCCAGAAATGTTCCAACAATTGATCAAAAGTCACTAGAATATTTTTCCTGTAATTCTCCATCTTGTTCTTAGTGGCTCCAAACTTTTTGCTATTCTTGATCATGCTGCTTATTAAACAGAGGTTTTCATCCAACAGTGCCACCAAGATTGGTTAGACTAAGTTTGACTCTTAGGACTTGCTAACCCTCTCTGTACCTTGTGTTGCTTCAGATTATTTGTAATGAGCTTCCTGCAACTCTGTACTGACTATTCAAGGTGTGACATTCCTAACTCTCCTCTCCAGTTCCTATGGCCGCATCTTTAATAGGAAAAAAGAGGAGGGGGGAGGGGGATGATGGGATGGTGGAATGATATCCTTTCACTGCAAGTTTTCCTTTCTCACAAATATAAAAGGCCCCAGGTATTGCAGCTTTCATATATTTTAGGCAGCTGAAGTAGAGGACTCTGAGACCTCCTTGGCAGGAACTATGATTAACATGGGACATAGAAAGAATGGACCAGGAGGAGTACGCGCTGTAGTGATGGGTAATGACAGGTCTGAGATGGGAGATGATGAGTAAGCCTGTACTCTAATAAAAGATAAACTAACATCTAAGAGAATTTGTGGGAGAGAAAGAGGAATATTGTGTGTATCTCTCTTATGAGGATAGGCTGAGGGAGCTGGGCCTGTTCAGTCATAAGAAGAGACAAGTGAGAGGGGACCTCATTAATGTGTATAAATATCTGAAAGGAGGGTGTCAAGAGGATGGATCCATGTTCTTTTCAGTGGCGCCCAGCAATAGGACAAGAGGCAACAGGCAGAAATGGATGTACAGGAAGTTCCACCTGAATGTGAGGAAGAACTTCTTTCCTGTGCAGGTGTCCAAGCACTGGAACAGGTTGTCCAGAGAGGTTGTGGAGTCTCCCTCACTGGAGATATTCACGAACCATCTGGACACAATCCTGTGCCGTGTGCTCTGGGATGACCCTCCTTGAGCAGGGAGGTTGGACCCGATGACCCCTTGATGTCCCTTCCAACCTGACCCATTCTGTGATTCTGTTGCCCATGGTTATTAACACATACTGAAGATGTTCCATAAGATGATAATATTTACTGCCCAAGTATAAGAGACCAGCTAATTTTACCGATTTTGGATTGCAAGTGGAAACACCCAGGGAACAAAAGAATTGATTTTTGGAAAGAAATAAATTATGGCTAGAGAATAGTTTTTTGAGACATCTCTTACGAAAAGTAGAAACTAGGAAGGTGTTACACATGTCTTCATATTAAACAGTAAAAGTTTAATAATTAAAAGCAACTTAGTGATGATCTTAATGTATGAGGAAAATCCCTTCATATCAATAAGTTTCCAAAATAATGGGTAAATAAAATTTAATATCACAATGCAAAATCAGAGGAAATACTTGATTGTGAGAGCTTGAAAACCTCTTCATGACTGCTTAACACTATTGTTATTAAGGACCAATGATAAACTGATGTACGGAGTCAAACTTCATAACAAATGTAGATACAGAACTATAATTGCCCAGAAATAGAAATCCTGAGACCAAATACATTTTTTGGCATTCATTCACCTTAATTAACCAATTCAACTGATTAATTCAAAGTAACCTATTAAGCGATAGAAAGCACTTGGGAAGCTTTGCAAACAATAACAGCACAAGCCTAGCTTTGAGGAATGTGCACACTCAAACAGAAAGCATTTTGCACCCCAGCTAGAGCGCCAGTACAGGCATCCCCAGGCAGTCACCAGCCAGCAGCAGGGCCCTGGCCTGAGCCAGTGGGAAAAGCCAGCAACCTCTGACTGGATGCACACATTGTGCTTACTGCCATGGTTTTCCTTTTTTAGTGTTTTTTTAGCATTTTAATCCTTTTTATTATGGCATAATCTTCTGTTTATTCACTATTCTTTTCCCTCCAAGGAAATTTATATTTAATGTTGGCATCTGTCCCTAGAATCCTTCTTTTTATCATCATACTAGAATTTATTTAATTATTTAGCCATACGTTCCTGGTTTGTTGAGGCTAATGACATACAGCCTTTACTCAGATGGGTGTGTAAGTACGTGCTTATATGTGCTAAGCTTCTCTTACAAGATCTTTTCAGACTCTTAGAAGTCCTTTATTTGCTGGTTGCTAACATGACAGGTGCCTCATGCGCTCTCTCTCCTGTTTTCTGTTGCCTCGCACATGCCAGGATTTTTTTCTTGGCACTGCTCACGGAGGCAACGACTTGTCTCCTCATGTGCCTGCCCTGCCAGCTTTTAAACGAACCCGTATTGTGCCATTCTCTTTGGGTACCTGGAGACCAGGTACAAAGGTGTTGATTCCTGAGCAAGTATTGCAGGACCACATCCTGAGGCCTGCCACGCCTGCCAGGATTGGGGCCTATTGTTGTGCTAGGCTGCTGAAAATGACTTTTGTTATAATGAAAAGTTTAAATTCAGTAAGTAAAACCCAGAGCCTTTCAAATGTGTTTTGTGCTAATGAAAGATAAGGCACAAAAAATAGAATGCATTATTATGGTTGTATGTAAGTGTGAGGATTCTCTGTAGCTGCATCAGCAGCTCAGCTAGTTATAAGGCTGATCTCAAGAATATCTGCCCACGGTGCACAACTGTTGTGTGAATTCATGCCCTGGATTGTTCTTACACCTACCTCTGCCTCCTCCTTTTCAAGGTTATTGATACATATTTCTATTGTACGTCCTAATGAGTATGTTCCTGCCTTTAGGTGACTTCCATTCTAGCTCTATCCAAAAATCTGAGATGCAAACATATTTTTTGTCTGTTTAATTTTCCTTTGTCAAAAAAAAAAAAGAAAAAAAAATTTTTTTTTTACCATTGCAGTAATTTGTTACCATGTTGACTGCTGTTCTGTTCAGCCCAGTAATTACTTAATTGCGTACTAGTCCTTAAATGACTTTGAGTGGTGAACTACTCATTAGCTACTTTTGTGGCTTTCTCACATGTTTCCTTTCAAGGTTAAAAAGAAAATAAGACAAAAAAATGTCAGTCTTCTTTGCTACAGCTTTTGCTTTATTCTGAAGGTTCCTTTGGACAATGTTTTTTTAATTTTTCAAGAGCAGATTTCTTATGCTTTTGAATATATATTTCTTAAAAATATATTATGCCCTTTTGGAGCAACAATTTTTGATGTAATACCTCTTTATGAATTGTCATTTTAAAGGCATATAATTTTGGGCAAAATTTCATAGCTGGAAGAAGGAGTAAGATACTAAGGGTGGTATAGGGAAGCCAGTGTTATTCATTTTACAAAATAAAAAATGTTATTACAGATCAGTAAGTACTGTGTGTTAGTGTCTTCTTTCTCACCTGTTCTTATTTATCCTGCTCTTGATAATGGCTGTTTAAAAACCACTTTTTGGTTACCGTTTTATTTAGAAAATCATCCCTGGTTTGAATGTTTCATTGGTTTTGAAACTTAAAATGATCTTGATGTTCTGCAGGTTCTTTGGTGGATGTACAGGCTTGTTTGTGCTGCTTTACTAGGAAAGCCAAATTGACACATCTTTAATTTGTCGTGCTTGTTTTGAGGATCAAGTTCCATCACAAGAATGAGGCTATGGAGGCTATTTGCTGCAAATTGCTTTTAAGTGTTTATTTTTAGTGTAGGTATGTTTGGTACGTAAATTGCAAAAAGAAGTTGTGTGAAGGAAGGTGTTTGCTATTCTGAAGCTTTGAATGTTATTACGTCATGTTGTTACAACATAATTACAATACAAAGATTATCACATCTAGTACAGCTGACCTTGCTGCCAGGTTCTGATTTGTCATCTTTTTATGGTTTCTGCTGCTCAGCACAACTCCATGTTAGAAGTGAATCCAGTACTTGTTTTCAGGAGAGGATTAGGGTTTTTTTGAAAAAATACAGTTCCTACAGACAACTGGTAGTTACTTTAGCAGCAGAAGCCTGTGATAAGTAGTGAAGATGTTTTGAAATTGCTAAGTTGATGAATCAAAATTTATTGTATCCAAAGCAGGCTAAAACATTCTTTTGCTCAAGAAAAGTACCTGTTAAAGGAAACTGGAAGGAAGACAGAACTAACGTAAATGTAGAAGCACCATTCATTTATTTGAAAAACAGCAGGAAGGTTATCTTTTCAACCAGACAGGAATTGTTATGAACATGAATGGCTTATTCAATAGATGTTTAACAGGACAAACCTAAAGAGAAGTATGATTAAGGTAGTGCTAGATGATGGAGTGTAACTAAGCTGTGAGTACAGGAAGTTGTGTCCCCTGCTGTAATTTGTACATCATTCCCTTCTTCACTGTACAGTGCCTCTACACTCCCATTTCAATCCCAGGCACAATATTCAGCCCATTTTTCGTGGAAGAAAAAAATTGATTTTAGATGCCTGATGAGGATGTGGACAGCTTCACTGTAAGAAAACCCACAGCTCCACCTATCTCTATTTCAAATTCAACAGGCAGAACCATAGCAAATGTTTTGAGTCTTAACACAGGTTCTGGATCCCTTATTCCCCAATCTTCTTCCACATGCTAATTGAGGATGCTTCTGGTCACCTTGTCATCACAGTTTTACGGCTTGTCTTCCTGGATAGCAGCAGTAGCAGCCAGCAGAGCTGAAAGCTGCAGAGCTGAAGAGAACTATATTGTCTTGAGCATCCAGAAATACTGCCAGGCTTTTTGTGACAGCTTGCTGTTCTAGAATTGGTAAAAACCAACTCTTCTTTGTAAGTATCCATTGAATATAGTGTAACACTATTTTTCATGGGGTTTTTTTCAGTGAATGGGAAGTAAAGAGATCATGTAATTCATCCTTTGTCTAACATTGCTTTGAGTTATTTCCTTTATCTCAGCAGTGTTGCAGGATTGGAATGTAGTTGATATGCATTGTACTCACAGCTGAAGAATCTTGAGTTAGGCTTTATTTTTTTTATATAGTAAATTAATTTCCACAATTATTCTTCTTGAAGACTACTGTCACATAAAATGTAGACTACTGACCTGGGTTGTATGAGCTTATTATTGTGTAAGATAAAGTAAATAAATCATAATTTTGATGAAAGATTAGCGTGATTTTACATGCTGAGCATACATATTAAGAAAGAAAATTAGAAACCAATGTAAAATATTAACTGCTTTTAAATCATTCACAAGTCAGAGAATGTAGATACATAGCAGTTTTCTTACTTTTCGCTTCAATGTGCAACAGTAATAGGTTTAGATTGGTGTGTTGTTGAATGAGAGAAACTGAAAATATCCCCTAGAATTCAGCAGAAGCTGTGGGCAGGTAAGTTATTGTGCTTCATTATATTTTGCAATGTATGTAACATAAAATGTGGTAGTGATTCTCCTTCCCTAAGCATACTTTCACACTATTCTGTGTTCTCTGAGCACTGAAAAATAGTGAAAAATGACATTTCTTAACCACTTCCTGCTGACAATAGTTAGCCTGGTGGTAGAGGAGGAGGAGATGTCTCTTAAGGCTACACAGATCAAGATCACTCCGAAATAAAAGAGAGAGTGCTTTTTTAAGAGTTGGCAGGAAGGAAGAAAACAGAAATCTCAAAATTTCCAAAACTGTCCTAGACTGTCTTTCAGAGAGCTATGCAGAATATCAGACTGCTGTAAAAACAGTTTGCTTCTAGACTGGCACCATCTGACCTCAGCACAGAGAGGTTCAAAATTTGTCCTCTGACCAGAGACAAACACTGCCAGAGTTCTGACAGAGGGTGCTGCCACTTTAAACCTGGCTTAGATTTAGGCTGTTTGGATTCCAAATCCAGCTGGAGCCAAACATGGTAGCACAGAAAAATAAGCTGGAAGAGAACAACCCTTTCTAGCAAAATATTTTATGGAAAATTCCTCTCAGAACTTACCCAGAATTTCACAGCATATGTCAAAGACTTGCATCTGTACTTGAAAGCAAGAGCTTGAACTAAGGCCTCTGAGCACAAATGTAATGAATACATTGGACTGTGCTTCTTATTTAACTGCCTGTCTCTGCCAGTAAATCCTGGCTAAATGAGAGCCTGTCTCTCCTAATGATAACGTGGAAGCTGTGATTATCTCAGGTGTGGAAGTGAACAAGATCATAAGGAGAACAGATGGCAAGCAGTTCTGAGTGGGGAGATGGCTGGCTGCACTGTGGTGGAGCTACCTGCAGCAGCTTAAGCTGTTATTCTTCCTGGCTCACTGTTTTCCCTCCTTGCTGGAGATGATTGCCTTTCTTATGGAGTTGGCAGGATGAAGCCTGTGAACACTTGGTGGCTCTGTCACCTAATGTCACAGGGACGGGCAGATTCTTTTAGGGATCCTTGGTAGAATGAGAATTTGCCACAGGGCTTTAGGTACAATTAGACCTTTATTACTACAATTAAACACTTAATTTTCAGCATAGTTTATTATTATCTACAATTTTTAGCATTTAATGTAGTTCATTGTTGCACAGTTTTTATGAATTATACGTTCACTTAAGCAAAATTTCTAGTAATGATTGTAGCTTTCTTACTATCGAGAGTCTTTAATTACCTACACTTTTAGTCACTTGAACCCTCTGCAGATCATGTCAAATTCTCATTATTGAGTGCATGATACAGTAATCATAATCTGGACTCAGACTTTACCCAGGAGAACATGATTCACTCAGTCTTCAGAGGAAGAAGACAGCAGTGGCTGTGTCCCAGACCACTGGGGGATCACGGCTTTTGCTGTCCAGCATCAGGACTTGCAGCTGTTTGATCTTATAGGCAGTATCTCATGTACGGTTACATTTCTGTGTTCCATAACAGGTGTCACCACACCCTGGCAGCGGTCCTGCATGGGAAAATAGTTTTTTCACAGTGCTGACAGGGGATCTGGCTGTTCTGTCATGGAGGTCATCACATCTTGGTGACAACTACAGTGTTGAAAAGGGGAAAAGAGAAGGAGGTGATATGTGACCAGCACACTTACATGTTATGACGGTTTGTCTTAGGAAATGGCGTTGGTTATGCTAACCATATTGCCAGGAGTCAGGAGCAGGGTCACATAGATACAATGGAAAGCCTCATCTTAGTGTAAATGCATCTTCTGCACTCCAGGAGGTGGGCTGTGTACATACATCGCTCCCAGCTCTGAGATGAAGACAATAACCCAGAGCAGAAGGGAGCAAACATTACCTTACTCATTGCTTCAGCTGTGAATGTGTGTCCATGACCAGGCAGACTTGTGCATGTGGAAGATCTGGTTCCCTATCAGTTCTCCAGAGCTCTCATTTTGTGATATGTGTGTAGTGAGTTGACCCTGACTGGATGCCAGCACCCACCAAAGCCTCTCTGTCACTCTCCTCCACAGCTTGACAGGGGAGAGAAAATATAACCACGGGTTCATGGGTTGAGATAAGGACTGGGAGAGATCATTCATCAAATATCATTACAGGCAAAATGGGCTTGAATTTGGGATATTAACTGAATTCATTACTAACAAAATCAGAGCAGAATAATGAGAAGTAAAATAAAGCTTTAAAACACCTTCACCACACTCCTCCCTCCTTCCCAAGCTGTACCTCCTCCTTCCCCAGCGGTGATGGGAGACAGGGAATTGGGCCTATGGCCAGGTCATCACAGGTTGTTTCTCCGGCTGCTCAGGGAGAGGAGTCCTTCCCCTGCTCCAGCATGGGATCCCTTGCACAGGACACAGTCCTCCATGAACTTCTCCAACATGCTTCATTAAGCATAAAGTCTCCTGAAGGTTTGCATTGGTCTTTCCTGGAAAGGTTCATGTGCTAGCACAGACTGAAGGGGAGCCAAAGACATCTTTGCAGAAAAGCTGATAGGGAGGAAGGGCAAGAAACACTGGTGTGCCCCCTTGCCATAGTACTTGCTGTAATCTCAGACAACTAGACACCAACATGCTTTTTGTGAAGAGACTCTAGTGATGTTCTCATCCTTTAAAGAATGACTCAAGTCTTATGGTGGTGGCAAATGCTCTTCCAAGTTTATTGCAAATAGGGCATGGTAGTGCACGGCCCTCGTGACAAGGCATTAATCACAGTCAGTAGCAAAATACCTTCTCAACCAAGCATTATATGTTCTTTGAGATCTTTGTAAACAATGATCCAAACAAATCACTTGCTCAAGAACAAGCACTGCATTGTGTTCCCTCTGTATCTCAAGCCATCTTTGTTCCTCATGCCTCTCCTGGGTCTGTCTTTTCATCCACACAGGGGTTATTCCATTCATAAACTAAATGCTCCAACTTGCTTTTCTAACATGAGGTCTTCACAGCACGTTTAATGCCTCATAGCAGTTCATCTATCAGCCACAGCTTCTGTGAAGCTCACAGTAGTCAATGCTTGAGAACACTGTCTCTGTGAGCAATACATGGCTGGACGAGTGCCCTGGCAATGCCTACGCCCCTAGGTAAGCACATAGCTCACAGCAGAAGCTATTCCTATCTGTATTGGAAGACTCTGCCTACTGTGATTGCAGCCTGCTCTCACTGTCTCTGTGACTCTTCACAGCCTGTCAGTTTTTCTGTTGACACTTTTTCAGTTCATCACAACCTCTCTTTTCTGTAGGCTTGCTTCCATAAGAGTAATATGCTCAGGCTGCCTCGAACCAGCAAATGGTACATTAACTCCTCTGAAATTGTGTGTGTGAGTCTGTGTCCATGTTCACTTCATTAGCAGTTCCTTTTTCTCCTTCTTTGGTTTACCTTCACATGTTCACACAGCCAGCAATAGGAACTGAACAGGGAAAAGCAGTCACACATAAAATATTTATAAAAAAGAGGATAGTTACTTTCCCAGTTTGTCAGCTCTGTCTCAGATTCATCTCCTGGCTAATCTGTTGCAAAGTCTACTTATGTTCTGCAGGAGACTTAGGTTTTATCCTCATACGTTGCAAGTAATCCATCTATTTGTGTCTGAAGGCTTTATTTAATTCTTACTTTCCTTTCCAAAGGAAATAACCCTTTGTTTTAAATAGAAAATTATTAGTTGCACATTTTACCTAAAATATTCTCTTCTTTCTTGTCTCATCTTTGTGCTTACACAGATTTGGACCTTGTTTATGGAACATACAAGGACTTTTCATTCCATTCTCATTTTTTTGTCTTTTTTTTACCTTCTTGTAGACAATTTTCTGTTACTAGTATTTTTATGTTAATGGAAGAATATATTGGGGGGAAGAAGAAAGACAAAGAGGGGGTTCTACTACTGGGGTTTTTTTTGAAGGAGCAACAGCAAGGAAAACGGGAAAAAAATGCCTGCAGTCTCCAAATAACATCCTCAAACTACAGACACAGAGTAAACCAAATAAAACAAACCAGTGTTTTTTCTTATGCACAGGCAACAGTGACTGTTCCTTTGACACCAAATGTGGAAAGCAGGCACAAATGTTTTGCTAGATCCCTAATTAATTGTTTCAAATTATTTTCTCAATATCTAAGACATTGAGTATATCTGAGTCAATTCAAAGCCCTTCACATTATAGCTCAGGAAAGGTTTAGTCAAATAATGTTAGGCTCAGTGAACTACAGCACAAACACATCATCAAATTTAGTACCTAGAGCCACACTACGAGGTTAGCCTGAGAAGAGGGTCAGGCCATTCGGGTGAGGGAAAAACAAAGTTGGGAGTAGAACCATCCAATAATAACTAGACTAAAAACCTGGGGACACTGCCTTTTGATTTCTAACCTGCATTGTACAATGGTGGAAGAGGTGAAAGCTGTTAGAAAGTGGGTACAAACTTTTAATCCCTTCTGCTTTGATCCATGTCTTTGCACATGGACTGGCAATGGGACTGCAGTGACTGATAACACATTGTCTGCTTCATTTTCTGGTGCTGTGCTGGAGCCTCCTGTTCAAACACAGCCTCTGTCCCACCTTGTTTGCAAACCAAAGAGTTCAGTTAATGGTAATAAATTGGTGCCATTACTGCATGGGCACAGCATCGTATATATATCATCATCAGGGTGACTTCCTTGTGCAAAAACATACTGAAGCTTGTCTCTTGTTAGCTGTGAATAATAGGTCTGGTGGGTGCTTACCAACAAGCCCCAGCCTTTAAACCTCTTGGGATCATCTGTTATTTCTCACACACTGGTATCCTGAATTTTGGAACAGTTTGGCACTAAAGGTGGGATCTCTATTCATTGTGTTTCAGCAGTAAAAGAAGGTGTTCTTTGTGAAAGAGACAGCAGCCTGAAGGGTCTGGAACAAATTCACAGGGTCACATCAGATATGACTTAGCCAGCACCTATGATAGAAAACTTAGTGAGCTTCCTTTTGTCCACCACAGAAAGATTCTGTTAAACAAAGATTTGTGTATTGCCAACAGTTGATGATGAGAATTATGAAACTAGTACAAACCAGAAGAATTTCTAGAATTGTAGGAGAGAACATGGAACATGTTATTAGAAGGGCATTTAATCCCCCTTTTCCAGCTTGCCTGTTGTACTTTCACACTTTATTTCCTTTATCTTCCTGAGAAATTACAAAAAGAGATATTTTAATGGAAAATGTGACTATTGCCTCTTCACAGCAAGCTTTACAGGTACAGCAGAGAAATAAAAACACATCAGATGACTTTGAGGTTGTATTTCAACACTGATTAAACCAGCATTTTAATACTCTAATCTTAACTTTAGTTTCCATTTTTAATTTCCTTTGAAAGTTATTTACCCTTTGCAAGCCATTTGGATGAAACATTGAAGTGACATTTCAGTTGTCTTTAAGTCTATAAGAGAAAACTTCAATTTTTGCATCTCTTACACCCTCGCAACAAATTTTGAATTTTCAGCCTTTTTCAGTCAAATTCAGGGAGAAAGAAGAAGATAGGAAAAGTCTCCAAAACACTTGCTTTCCTGTGGGGTCCCAATATGTCCAGGTTGTAACCCTGTGCACTCAGGAGTTGATTTGACGTGGAAAACGTCTCAGAGCCTGTGGCAGCTGACTCTGGGATTCCTTGATGCTTTTCAAGATTGCGGACTAATCATTACATCAGCCAGCACAGGCATTGGAAATGCAAGTCAGATCATAGAATAACATCTGGCACAAGAAGTGCAATGACACCAGCAAGCTCACCTGGGGAGTTTAGGTCCTGTTTTTGTTTTGATTAGACTCTTCCAGAATTGTAGCAGAGTTGCCATTGGTCTTGTAGTGTTAGAGGAGCAAACACAGCCGTGACAATTTAAAAAAGCTGGGACTTTCTCCTCCTTCACAAAAAGGTTGGCTCTAATACAATACTGCAGTGGACTGGAGACTCATCTGAGAGCAATGACTGCCCCAAATCTGCCACACTACCTGGCTCTAAGCTGTTAAGGACTATGAAATGCTGATAGTATTTTTTTTTTAGATTAACTTGAACGAAATAAAAATGACAGGAAGTCACCTGGATTCATCTAGGAAAGAGAACTCCCCATGAAGCGTCTAGAATAGGAAAAAAAATCTTGAACACTTAGTATTGCTTTTAAGTGTACATATGATTAAAGAGAGAAACTGGAAAAAGTTGGATAAAGCTTATCTGGGAATGTTAATTCCACAGCTATATACCTGCTCAGAGCTTGCAGTCACTTGAGTGGTACTTCAGCCATATCCGTTGTAGCTTTCCTGGCAATAATATTTCACAGAAGTGGATCAAAGCACTTGCTTTTACTGCAGCAGCCTCAGCAGAAATGTCCCGGAGTGTGCAGCACAGACGGGGAGCATGTGATCAGACATTCACTGCTAATGAACTTGTGAATGGAGCCCGTGGAAGAAAACACAGCACTGCACAGTTAACCTAGGCAGTGTCTGTTTCTCGGCTAGATCCAGCTGCCTTTCGGGGAGCTTTCTTTGCGAAGTATATTTTGGAGGAGCTGTGGGAGGAGGGGGAGATGCTGCTGCTGCACGTTCAGTGCAAAGCCCGTGGCTGTGATAGGCTGAAGGGACATGGATACTCTGCGTATATATGCTGGCAACTGCATCCTCTCCGTTTTATAGCTGTCACTGAGGAGCAAAGAAAGACAGTGAGAAGGGCAGGGGAGAAGGAAAAACCTTATCAACTCGCTGTAAGTAACATTCTTTGTCCTTAAGGCTTTATGGTTATTAAATTGAAGTAGGTACATTTGGATTAATGCAACAATTGGTTATGGAGAGTGGGAGCTCAGTTAATAAACAGCCAGCTTGTGTTATTTTAGGGATAATAATAATAATAAAAAGAAGCATTGTTTTTAATCTAAGTTTGCACAATGTAGTGTGCACCTCTTGTTTTGTGTTTGCTGGTTTTTGCATCTGATGTATGTCAGCTGTAACTGTTTATATACATTTATGCAGAATCCCATGTATACAAAAGTTTGTATCTTGTCTTTCCAAGTACAGCAGTGCTTGCAATAACCAAGCAGCACTTGAGAAATTCTTTGCCAAATATTCTGAATAATAAAATTCCAAGATAAATTAAATGCATGACTTTCTAGGGTGAAGTTTTCCTCAGAAATAGCCCTTTCCCATCACTGTAGTAAGACCTCAACAGGGAAAATTACAAAGTTGCAGACTCTGTGCCAGTGACAGTAAATGAATACAGCCAGCAACTTCTGCAAAATGTAATTCTTTAAATAAAATGTAGGGACTGTAACTTGACTTGTGGAAAGGTAGAAGTACAGAGTAGATCCAGTTCATTTTACTCGTGCTGAAATAAAATTCATCCTATGGCCCTTTTTCTGGCAATATCCTATTGCCAGCAGGGGAAGTTCAGCTTAACAGTGGCAACAGCTGCAAAAACCTTCAGTTTGGTTCAGTAGCAGGAAGTTCTCATGGCTTCAGTGGTGTCAGTGAAGCACCGCAAGTCCTTAAATTACATTTTGTTCTGCAACAATCAGTTGGTAGAACAGAAAATGCACTTGACTCATGTATTGGAAAGATACACAGTTATTACTTTTTTTGAGCAAATACAGCTATTAGTTTTAGGTGCTACTAATGTGTCTATGCATTCTTCTTGTCTGTGTTTAATAACAGGAGCTGCTAAAAGATTTTATTTTGTTAGCTGTTGTTTATTTTACTTTGATGAACTGGAGAAGAGGCAGATATAAAATTATAATGCATCAAATATATCATCTCTCATTTGTTCTGCTTTTCCTCTTTTCCCTCTTTTTTCTCCTTTTTCATCCTTTTTCTCTTTTTCTTTCTCATAACAAATTTCCTGGTAGCATTTAGATATATTTTACATTTATATTTAGTAAATATGAAAAAACCCCACCCAGATTCTAAAATTATAGGCAATACTTTTTAACAGAAATAATGAATAAGCTGAATGTTATCAACATAATATCATACCTATAAATATCTTTAATAGTTACGTGTCATTTGTATGGTTCAGTTACAGATAAAGTAGAAAACTGCTTGCAAATGAACATATGCAATCTAAAGACTAGCAACAATTTTTGGTAACTTCACTAAAATAAAATGTGGCTATATTCTAATTTCAGTGCACTGAGGTAAAAGGAGTGGATTAAAAAAATGGCAACGGATATGTCAACTTTAGTGTACTTGTCCTCTGACAAATTACAGCAAAATCAAAGACCAAGGAGTTTATATATGAATAAATAAAAAAGATACACTGATATAATTTAAGGTTTAACATGATTTTTTTTGTTTTACCTGCATTTTAGAGCAGAACTCAATCTTCTCCAGTAAAGTAGGATTTGATCTGAAGTATGCAGTGGTGACAATAGTCATTGATTCTTGCTGGGAACAAAAATGGTCAGGCAGAATATATGCTTGGTAAAAGTGTATTTTATCAATCAGAGTGAGGCTGTCAATGAATTTGCATACAGACTACCCACAGTGTGGTAGAGGTTGATAATTAGGCAGGACACCTCCTGAGAAGCTGTGCTCTCCTCATCTGGGGTTCAGCTGGCAGATACTGAATATGCTGAAACTCATCCTGGGGATCTCTGAAGGCATGGAGCCTTTCTCACTCTTTAGGGGCCTTCAAGAAGATAGACCACTATTGAATACTTTAGAGAGAGGCTTAGTTTCTCTGAAATTTCCATTTAGTTTTGGAAACTTGGCTTGCATTGTTTTGCAGTTTAAGTTCCTTCGAGTTAAGTGGATATTTTGAGTGCATGCGGACTGTAACACTCATCTCTTTGGAAAATACATATTCTCTTAAACAGTGTTTTCATTTTAAACCCCAAGGCCTGAAGTACTTTGCTTTTTAGAAAATATATATATATTTTAAGATATACTGGCGTAGAGGTAAGGTCTCTCCCTATGCATTGTGTTGTTGCATTGTACATGAGTTTTATGTGCGTGCAAGAATTAGAGATATTCTGTACTGGTAGAGACATGAAGTAATTTGCATTTCGATAGTACTCACTGGTGAGCATTACAATTGTCTGCTGGAGATGGCTTCCATAGCAAGTAGTACTTTCAAGCAGATGAAGTGAGATCTATAGTGAACAGTTCAGGAAGAGAATAAAAATAGGGATGAAAGTGTAAGTGTAAGTAGGTATTGTCACTCACAGAAGAACAGATATAAAATAGGAGGTGAAAAGGATGACCACCATGTTCCTGCAAGGAGTGTGCCTTCACAGTTCCCCTGTGAGATATATATATTACTGTAGGTATGGAATTTTCAGGGAAGGACTTTTAGGAAGGAAGATGCATGGATAGAAAAAAAAGAAAGATTTTTAATTTCTTGGTATTGTCTTTGGAGGAAAGAAGAATTAAATACTTTGCTTCAGATTGAAGCAGATTGACATATGTCACTGGATCAAACTGAATTGTAAGAATCGTCGAGGTTAAGTAAATACTATTTCATATCAATTTATAACACTGCAGCCACTGTAGCACATTTGGGATGGAAGGCTCAACCTTCGATTTCTAATGCTTAAGTTTCCTGATTCAGTTACTTCTTCCATGCAAAACAGTGGGTTTCCCCTGTAATTTAATCCTTTACCTGAATTTTGCTATTGCAACAGTGATTTAGGACAGAAGCAGTGCAGCCAAAACAATGCTAGGATGAGCCAGTAGACCTCCCATTCCTGAGAAGAAGTAAAGTTAGCCAATAACGAACAAGATCTCAGTGATTATACAAAATGTGTATTTTGTCAAATTGAGTTCTACAGCAATAGGCTGAAACCATGGAATGTATACCTGATATTTAGATATAAAATTTATTTGCTTATCCTGATATCCAAAAAGAACTTTGTCCAAACTTCTAATAATAAAAATGACAATAAATTGTATCGGCATACTGTGTAGCAACAAGATGATGTAAATGTTACTTGTAATACAAATTTCAGGTAAAAAAAAAATAGGTGGTGGAAAAATGGTCACAAGCTATGAAATGTACCATCTATGTTCCAGTAATATGATAAAGTAAATTCATTTTTTTCTGCATGTTTGGGAGCTGTTTTGAGCTTACACACAATGTGATTTAAGTTATGCCATTTGATTTGTATTTTAAGAAAAGAACAAATGATCCACAGAAGTTTTTATGTTAAGTGGTGCCCTATATTTGATTACTACACAGTAAAGCTAGAGAGTAGTTTAGTGATGCTCTTATACAGTGATACTCTTTCCTGTCTTGATGCTGTACTTAGGGTTCACTGGAACCACAGATGTGGAACGCGATACTCAGCTGAACTGATCCGCATGTAAAGGTCTTTAGGAAAAACTAACACAGTGGTGAGCAACAGTAGTGCTGGAAACACCAGTCCTCGTGTTCTGAGTCAGTTCAGTCTGAGGCATCTCCCACTAATTGGTCAGTTGTGTGTTAAATTCTTTTTT
This sequence comes from Edolisoma coerulescens, assembly GCA_013397115.1. NCBI lineage: Eukaryota > Metazoa > Chordata > Aves > Passeriformes > Campephagidae > Edolisoma > Edolisoma coerulescens. The sequence goes on from VWZW01006289.1 coordinate 10,868,566, forward strand.
TCACAGCTGTCTTCTCTGAAACCAGAGAAAAAAATAACAGATTACCTCATGCAACTTCTTTAGAGCATGCTACAGCAATGAACCCATGAATGAAGTAGTATAAAAGAAGTAATAATAGAATAAGTTAAGGTTTAAGTTAGAGATGCATTGAAAAAGAAGTGCAACAGTACAATATTTAGATTTCTTCTGGCAAAAATATCTAAACCAAAGAACAGAGCCTTGGAGTGTAATTAGACTGCTGCCACAGAGATGCATATTGATTGCTGCAGTTCATGCTGATTCCTTTAGAAAGTTTATTAAAATTTTGAACAGTGAACAAAGATGTGTTAAGAGAAAACGCACATAAGATTTAGGGGATATGGAAGAAATTGAATCATCCTGATTTTATAGGAGTAGAAACAAAACTGCTCGCTTAAACACAGCTTTTCAAAAGGGAGGTGACACACAAAGCTGTCCACGGGAAACTGTAAGTACTGTAATGAGCACTGGTAGTCTATTTCCAGCAACTTAGTAGCAAGATATGAGAAAGGTCCTAATACCCCTTTATGAAAGGCATAGACAGCCAAATAACCATTTACATGATGATTAAAGAGAATACTAAAACTCTAGTAAAATAGCAACAGGAACAGCCATTCTCAGGGGAGTCTAGAAGTCCCTACTGTGCAGATCCTTGCTCTCTCAAGTGTTTCGTGACCTACAGCAGCACCCTGCCTTCTTAAGTAGCAGCAGCAGCAGCTGCTCCACACAAAACCCAGATCCTCTATATGTAGCAGCAGAGATGTCTCTAGGACAGTGCTTATTAATGATGTCTTTCTTTTGTGATGTTACAGTTACTAATGCAAATATAATAAAGCCCAGCAGGTTATCTTTTCTCAAAATGGTGTCCTCTGTTATAAATGCTTATCACAAATACTTGATATCTGAAAAATTGTCTCCTAATTATCTAAAATTCACATTGTGCTTAATGTAATTATTTCCTTACAAAGTGAAGATCTAAAGGTATGTGAGCTAAGCACAGTAGTTCTTGACACCAGCAAGTCCTTTTTTCATTTGCCAATCTTCTTACTAGATCCCAAGGAACAGTATTCCTCAATCTGAATTTATAAAGACTCTGGGACACTTTTTAAGTACTTAGTAAGTGAATACAAAGTTTCAACAGTATATTCACTGAGTACTCAAAATGCACAGCTACATAGAATAAAAAAGTAGGGTGGGCCAGGGTGGCAGGAGCAGACACCCCAGTATCGTGAATTTGTGTTTGCAGAGCACTTTGCAGGTGAACTCCAGCTCATCTCAGCTGAGCCGTAGATCACCCTGGGTGTTCTCACACAATCTGCCTATCTCAAAGTACACCTGGAGCTGCAGCCCAACATCTTGGAAATATGGACAGCCCCAGACAGAGCTTCCTCACATTCTCCTGCAAAACACAGTAAAGATCAACTTGCAGTGAATTCTGTTTGAAACCTCACTAAGAAACAAAGTTTTGTAGATGACACAGCATATCCTTTTACAGTGAAAGAGTAAAGAAGCTAAATCTTGAGGCAAGACAGGAGTCAAGGAGCAGATAAAATGACAGGCAGCACAGTGGATCACTGTGATAACTGTGATTGTTATAGCTTGTTGTTACCGATTATAATAGAGACACACAGCAGGCTATTTTCTTAGACCTGTTCTTTGTAAGGCAGGAGGGAGTGGATTATGTGCCACTTAACAGTGCCACATCCTTGTGTCAATCAGCAGCTGTAGGGATTAAATCTGTAATTTTTGAATCTTCATCAATCTGCTTCTACTGTTCTTCAGTGCTAAACTTACCGTTTATCTGTATTAAGCTAATCTATATCATGAATATATGAGTCTTCCTATAAATCATCTGAATAAGAGTTCTAAAAATAGTAAAATTTTCTTTCAAAAATGACTGGTTTTTCCCTCTTTTTTAAAGTGTTTTTCTGAGAATAAGACCTAAACGCTGATACCCATGGATGCTGCAGAATTTCGCAAGAGAGGGAAGGAGATGGTGGACTATGTTGCGGATTACCTGGAGAAGATAGAAAAACGACAGGTCTTCCCAGATGTGGAACCAGGATACCTAAGGCCCCTCATCGCAGACTCTGCACCCCAGGATCCTGAGAGCTTTGAGGATGTCTTTAAAGACATTGAGAAGATCATTATGCCAGGGGTAAGAAAAATGGAACTGTAATACATTGTTCGATACTGCATTTAAGTTTTCGAAGACCTCAAAGAAAGTGTGGGTTGAAGGCTGTGCAGCTAGACTTTACCAACATAAATACCCACACTGATTAACTTTTAGAAGGCAGGAGTTAGCTTTACATGTTAAATATGGTCTAACTAATATTTTCTGTTCTTCCTAGAAATAATCAAATCATTAGTTCCCTTCATGCATAGCTTACTTTTGGAAATAATTCCCTTTCCACCCTTGAACTGGTTAAGGCAAAACTTCATAACTTTCAATTTCATGTGATATTTTTACTACATTCATAGCACAGTAAATATTTTACAAAATAGTATTTTTATTAGTCTGCTGTGCCCAAAGTGCTCCTTCAAGCTGATCTTTAAATGTTAAAATTCTCTTACGAGACTTCTTTTTATTACAGAGTTGACTAGAAAGGATTCTCCCCAATACTTGTTCTGTTGACTTACTCTCCTAAATGTCAAGTACTTCTCGTAGCTTTTAAGGCAGACGGCCACTGCCTAAATATTAGTCCTTGAACAGATCAGTATTGGGCAGACAATGCAGAACAAAGCATCTGGCATTTCTCCAGGCCTGAATCTTTCTTGTTTTTCCACTCATGGTACACCTTTTTTGTTTTAAGTATATGCTTGTCTCCTAAGGCCTCTAGGTAGCTTGAAGAGGACTGAATTATTGGTACACGTTAATGAGGAATCTCTCCTTTGGATCTCTGCAATAAACACTTTGGGTTTCTTCTCTAGGTCCAGATAGGTGATATGATTGTGATGGGAGTGGACATCGCAATCTGGAAATGGCTTTAGTCAGTGTACTATAGTACCAATTCCTTTTTGTTGACCAATGTAAATATTTGATATTCAATTTGACTTTATCTTGTTTTCCTTGGAGCCAGCCCTCCTGTCCTTTAACAGGCAAAAGCTCCACTAAAGTCAATTGAAATCTCTGTACTCTTTTCAAAGGTTTGTGGATGAAGCCTTAAATCCAAGAGAATTGAATCAATGCAGATTAGATAAGAGAATTATGTCCAACACATGCAAATACTTTAATTGCTGCTCATAGATATAATTGCCTTTTCTTTTTCATTGGAGGAAAATAGTAATGTCTGTGAAGTAGAAGAGCAAACACTTTGAACACTTAGGAACTTTCAATAAAATAATAATGGATTAAAAAATAAGAGATGAATCATTTGAGAATAGAAAGTGAGACATTGAATTCCAATTATGTCATCAACATGTCATGTTCCCTCTTAACTAAATTGACTTTTTCTTGATATTTACGTGCCCTGCAAACAAATTTACTTTTACAATGTGATACATTCTGAAAAAAAAGTTCTATCCTAATTTTTTCCACCGGTGTGATATGTTAGTGACACAAAGAGCATGATATAAATCCCAGTTCTTATAGTAACTCTGATTCTACCCGTGTTGTTTATACTCAATTCTGAAGACTCACATGAGCACAGAATCATGAGGTCATGGTATAGTAGAGATTGGATGGTATCTCTGGAGATCATTTAGTCCATCCCCACTGCTCAATGCTGAGTCAGCTAGAGCAGGTTCAGGACTATGTCCAACTGGTCATGAATATCTATAAGGATTAACTCTGCTGTCCTGTTCCAAAGCTGGATCACCCTTACAGTAAAAAAGCTTTTTCTTATGTTTAAGTGGAGTTTTGTGTATTTCGATTTGTGCACATTTCTTGTTGTCTTGTCACTGGGTACTTCTGAGAAGAATCTGGCTTCATCTTCCATACACCCTCCCAAGAAGTGTTTATACACATTAAAAAGATACCCCCTGAGCTTCCTGCAGGCTGAACAACCCCAGCTCTTTCAGCTGCTTATCATATGACAGATGCAGCAATTAATCATCTTCATGGTCTTTCAGTGGCATCACTCCAGTACAGCCATGTCTTTGTTCCTTGAACTGGAGAGCCCAGACCTGGATGTGGCATTCCAGGTGTGGCCTTACCAGTGCTGCGTAGAAGGGAAGGATCACCTCTTTTGACCTTCTGGCAACAGTTTTTTTACCATGGCCCAGGATGGTCTTGGGTCACAGTGTTTGCTGCCAGGGCACATTGCTGTTCAGCTTGGCCACCAGGATCCCCAGGTCCATTTCTTCAGAGCAACGCTGCTGAGGGTGCACTCTATCCCATCATCGAGGTATTTAATGAAGATCTTAAACAGTACTGGCCTTTCCCCTTCATTCTCCATCTGACCTAGCCTTGAATGCTTCCAGGGATGGAGCGCCCACAACCTCCCCGGGCAATTGTTCCAGTGCCTCACCACCCTCACAGTAAAGAATTTTTTTTTTTCCAATATATAATCTAAAGCTACTCTCAGTTCAAAACCATTCCCTTGTGTCCTATCACTACATGCCCTTGAAGAGAGTCTCTCTTCATCTTTCTTGTAGGCTCCCTTCTGGTACTGGAAGGCCACAGTTACATCACGCCAAAGCCTTCTCTTTTCCAGGCTGAGCAATCCCAATTCTCTCAGCCTTTCTTCACCAGGAGAGGTGCTCCATTCCTCTGATCATCCTGATGTCCCTCCTCTGGACTCGTTCCAACAGCTCCATGTCCTCCCTGTGCTGAGGACCCCAGAGCTGGCTGTAGCACTGCAGGTGGAGTCTAACCAGAGTGGAGCAGAGGGGCAGAATCCCCTCTCTTGCCCTGCTGGCCACGCTGCTTTGGATGCAGCCCAGGACACTGCCTTCACCAGTTCTTTCCTGTTGCTAAATGTGCAGTCCCACACCATGTCCCACACTTTCATCAGTTCCTCCACAGTTTCCCATGTTAGGTAATTATCAATGCACTCCAGAACCCTCCTCGACTGATTGTGTCCTGCTGTGTTTTCTGTCCAGCAGATGTAAGGGCTATGACCTGTGAACATGAGGTTTCTTCCAGCTGTCTGAATGCTGTACTCCTGTGCTTCTTCTGATTACGTGGTCTGTAGCAGACATGCACCCCCAAATGTTGCCCATCTTGAGATCTTCACCAGTCCTGACTCACAAGTTCTTGACTGGCTCATTGTCCATTCTTAGGCAGAGGCCAGTGCATTCCTGCTGTTCTCTTGCATAAAGGACCGCTCCTCTGCCTCGCCTTCTTGGTCTGACCTTCCTGAAGAGCCTGTCCTCATCTGCTGCAGCACTTCAGTCATGTGAGCAATCCCACAGCATCTCTGTGATCCCATTGAAATCACAGCCCCGTACCTGCACACAGCCTTCTGTTTCCTCCTGTTTTTTCCCCATGTGCTGCTTCAGAGAGGCACCCGTTTGTCTTGATTTCCCAGAAAAGATGTGAGAGCTCCTCTGTCCCACCCCTGCCCTAATGCTGCCCTCTCAGCACTTCCTTATTTATGTGGATACACTGGGGATCAGTCTGCCTTAGCCTTAGCTTCTTTTTGAATTCGCTCATGTCCACATTACCCTTCACCCTTTGCTTGCCAGTTTGGTCCATCTTCCTCCCTTGACTGTGGGTTTTCGTCTCCTTCCCCTATCATTCCTAGTTTAAAGCTCTCCTTACCAGGTTATCCAGCCAGTCTGCAAAGACATTTTTTGCCTAATTTTTCAGGTTATATTTTCCTTTAATCTTCTTCCCATGTTTTTCCTGACAAGAATAACATTTAAAAGTACATCTAGTGTTTTTCAGCTATAGCATTTTCCCACTGTTTCACCAGGGAATGTCTTATATCCATTTTATAAATGAAGAACTTCAGAAAGGGCTTCTTCAGAAAGAATAAGTAATATGACATATCATAAACCCTTGTTTTGCCTCTAAGCTATTAGTGGCCCATAAGTGGTTCTTGTTTCATTCATGCTGACATCTTTACTGTGTTAATTGTGTTCAGATATTTGCTGCTTATTGCATGACTAAAAATGTGAAAATGGTGTTCCTTCAGAAGAGCAGGGATCAATTAATTGTGTGAAGCAATAATAATGCAGTATCTATTGCTGTCTTAACCCTGTAGGACAGGGTTCATGCATTCATGAATGGTGAAACTTCTTTATGGGGACTTACTGTGAAATGTAAGGTAGACGTTCAAAGGGCAGTCCACCAAATGATAATGACAATGATGGTGGTAAGTTCCTGATACTAACACAGAGACAGAGGGAAGAACTGCAGAACTCTGATCTCTACAGCAGGTGGACAACATGGAAAGGATCTGCATGTAAAAATATCAATCAGAGTCGCCTTTCTCTCTTAGATTTGCTTTGTTCTCCTCCTTTTTTAGAGCCAAAAATGATCCAGTGTAGTTGTAACTGCAAACAGCAGTACTAAAGATGCTAATTTTCCTCACATTGGATCCATTAATCTATGAACTTCCAGCTGAAGTACCTATCCTTAGTGTGTGGTAAAGGAAGACTATTGCTTAGACTAAGCAAGCCAGAGAAAGACATCCGTAGAAGAAATCTTGGAAATAAAATGTCTCTGAGAAGCACTAGAGTGGTGATTAGAGTGAACCCAAGACACTTGTGTATCATTATTTATTAGCAGAGGGCTAAAAAAACAGGCAGGCTGACCAGACAGGTCAGGCTCCTTGCAATATCTGACTAAGTGTGTCTGTTCCAACATGGTGAAAGAAATGAATTTTACAGCTGCTTCAAGGGACGGGGGAAGGGGAGGCAGGAGGAAGAAGCGCAGCTGCGCTTGCCCCAGGGCTTTTAGCTTTTTCGCTTTGTGTGAGTGGTGCAACTGGAATCTGCTGTGTTTCATCAAACAAATGGCTCCCAGCAAGCAGTCAGTTTAACTTGATTAACCCGAGATGAATGTCACAAGTCTTACAGATCACAGAGGATTAGAGCTGGGGAGATGAACAGTGGCAGCTCTGGCTCGTTATGGACATCAGTGAAAGTCTGTGCATGTGGATCCTATTGGGGACCACTGCTTCTTGAATATTTTATTGTTTTCCTGTGAAGTACCATGTCCCATCCAGGGGTTTTTTTTCTGATTTGTGAAGGAAGACATTTGCCACAAGTGCTCTAAAACTTTGTTACAGCAAAGAAAGATATCCTGACCCCATATGAAATAGAACTGAAACTGTTCACAGTGGCATTTGGATAACTGATTTGACAGGTTTGAACCTAGTGACCAGTAAAAATGAAATCTTGAATATACCAGGTACAGGGCTAGTTTAGACAGTGGAAAATTGTAATGGATAGGAGATGTTTTCATGTGAAAGAGATGGGGGCATCTCTTTCACAATTGGTACACTGCAGCAGGGAAAGTGATACCTGATTCACTCTGTCAAGACTTAAGACAGTTTCCCCTTAACATGGACCACATCCCTTAAATAAGAGCTGGTTGTTGGCATGAGAAAGATTAGAAGAGGAAAGAAAGGGATTATTTGCAGCATGCAGCACAGTGTGGTACAGCAATCCACGAGTTAGCTCCAGAACCAGAAACCTTACCACAGACTGGGAGAGAACAGTGTAAAAGGTAAAATTCATCAGAGGTGGGAATGCAGAACAAAACAGCACAGAAACACTGAACTCAGGCAAGAGAGAATGTATATTCTTACTATCCTCCAGTTGTAACAGAAGAATTCCAGTATTTAAAAAAAAAAAAGTAAACAAAATGGTGTAAGAAAAGGCTAGCCTTCAATAACTCAGCAGCCTCTTGATTTCCAGCCATGAAAAAGATCTTACATAGATCCTGCTGAATTCTTGCTTACAGCTGTAGAAGTACTTTTTCAAAAACTTGCCTTTTACCTTGAATGTGAAAGCTGTTTTTGCCAAACATATCACATATCCCATTATTTCCACTGAACATTTCAGCGTGGCTGTACATTTCCTGCTTTCGAATTTTATTAGATTTGAGTTGTGGAGCACCATCAAGTATCTCACAGATCCTTAAAATTGCTTGGATGTTACTTAAGATAATTCTAAATATCGCTTTGGCAAGACAATTGACTACCATTTATGCATATTGTTCTCTCATATTAGTACATATGAAGTGAAATTGTATATAAATCACAACTTGTTAAAGGGAGATAAGAGTATAATTTTGTACAAAAGGTATTGTACACTGGGATGGGTTGTTTTTGTGAGGGATGGGATTTTGTGGTGAGGAGCTGCTTGGCCAGATTCAGTGCTTTAGTATTAACAAATAACACGAGGGTGTGGGCAAGAGAGTTCTGTGGACCTCTTCTGCACTAAAGACACTCTTCCTATGTCAGTTGCATGACAGAGATGGAAAAACAAAATACCAGAGAGTCCCTGACGGTAGAGGCTTAAGAACAGTGCCCTGCACAGAAGCTCAGGCTGCCATGGCCCACACAATTCTTGTCTTCTAGGAACATAAATGGAGAACTCTGATTTTGGAGCTGTTGGGGGGGTTGGGATGACAACTTATTTATTTTTAATTTGAGTAAAAGATAGGTAACAATTCATGAAAAAAAAAAGCTAAGTTTTTCTAAAAAATTGGATCCTATGTTATAGCCACATAGTCAAGAACTGTTGGCTTGTCACAACCTCTAACCTTTTATTGATTTTGTGACAATTTGTTTCTGCTTCCTGTATTAGTTAAAAATAACTATTTTCCCCTTCATACAGGTGACTCACTGGCACAGTCCGTACTTTTTTGCCTACTTCCCTGCAGCCTCATCCTTCCCAGCTCTTCTTGCAGATATGTTGTGTGGCGGAATAGGATGTGTGGGCTTCTCTTGGGTGAGTTTACTCTGGTGTGTGGTAATGGCACTTCACTTTGCCAAGATTTTAAGCATTTCAGTAACGTTCTACAATCAAATTATTGATAAATAGCAGTGAAGTCACAGGAGTATTTTTGTAGGTAAATTTCCTTGATTAATAAAGGGTTTGTACATAGACACCCTGAATGATTCCAGGAATAAAAGGCTATTTCCTCTTGCAAGTTTTGTTCTTGAAAAATCACCAACATTTAGAATTAGTTGTAGCAATGCAAACATACTGATAATCCAGTAAGAAGTATGACTGTTGTTTAGCACCCAGTATTATTGTTTCTCTTTTCATCTGGATGAATGGAAAATTGTCTTAAAACCCCCACATTCATAGGAGGTATACTCTTCTCAAAAGAGGCTGGTATTTGATGTTGAAAAAAAATATGCAAGATGCAAATCCTAGCTTTGACATTTGTTCTATGTAAGGCCTATTTTGACTTTTTTCTAGTAAATGTTAGAAACTACAGGCACAAAATGGTCTTCAGGTCCCTAACTTGGCTTGTGACATTGATCATCTAGTCTCTTCCTTTATAGTCGAAAGAGAGAGAGAAAGAATTATTCTTGCTCTGGTAGATCTGATTTCTCTTCATGGTCTAGTGAGATTATTCCCTCTGCCCTGTTTTTCCACACAGGCTTCAAGTCCAGCTTGCACTGAGCTGGAGACTGTCATGCTGGATTGGCTAGGGAAGATGGTCAATTTGCCTGAAGAGTTTTTAGCTGGGAAGGATGGCCAAGGTGGAGGAGTCATTCAGGTAAGAGGGGACATGAAAAAAAAAAAATGGATTGAGTTTGTGAATTCATGATTTTTTAAAGTCTTTATACGAGGACACTAATGACGGAATTTTTTTTTTTTTTTTTTGCTGCCACATGGGTTCCTTTCAAATTTGCAGAAAGACTGATGGTCTGTGAGAATGTCTATAGGTGGGCAGGATCATTCATGAAAGTAATGCTTTTGTTTTTAGAGCAGCTGATTTCTAAAACACTTCTCAGTGAAGAATTGCTAGTAGTTCAATTTAAAATTTAGGCCTAAAACTTAAATCGGAATCATTTAGGATGGAGACTTTGTTACTCAGTGAATTGAGCTCATACTTAACAACAGTATGCAGCAATGTTTCATAGCTGAGGTTAGAAGTCTGCCTTTTACATGTGCAATTGCTTACTTCAGTCAGTTTCCACAGAACACTGGAGATAAACTTCGATAAATAGAAATAGCAGCATGTAGTAGAAAGTCTATCAATTTTTGCCAAAGAGGTTGAAATTATTTTAAGTTTTTCTTCTATAACAAAAGAAAATATCAGAATATTATAAGAAAATGAAGAGCTGCTTAAAATTTTAACCTAAGCATTTCTATCAATAGATGATACAATTTTGAGACTACACTGCATATCCAAACTAGAAAAAAACCCCAAACTTTGATATTGACTGCTTAATGAAACTTACAATTTCTGAACAGACAACCTGAATAATGACTATATCATCAATGGGCAATCTTCCATGCATAATAAAGCTGTATTGTTTGTCAGCCATGGCTCCACTAGCACATGGTCATTCTGCAAATGCAACTCTGGTCACAGCTATTAATCTATCTAAAATAGATCTCTACTCTGAAGAAGATTTAAATTTAAATAATTGTTCTGTGCTCCTTTGATAATCTTTGGAGTCTGGTCATTGGTGGCCGGGGCACAATCCATTTTATCCTAAGACAGGCTTCTAATATACATCTGAATTAGATGCTAGAACTAGGGGCTTCTTTCTTTGATCTCAGCTGCAAATGCCTACAGCATATTCCAGTGAATTCTTTCCAGCATCTTCCTAGGCAAGAATGATTTTAACGCAAATGCTGTCATTGTCCTAGATGGAGCTGGACATACACCAGTGTATTTCCAGTGTAGTTCCTTACTCATCTGCTTGCTCTGTTAGTATCTTTATCATTACAATTGCCAGGGAGGGCTTTATGTTCAAGAAATCAAGCTTCCCCCATGCATCTTAGCAGCATCTATTTTGTACCAGTGAAAGCAAGCAATTATGCCTGATTGTTATCAGCAGGAAATATTGCCCCTCCAGGCTGACAGTGCTGAATTGCCCATAATTTTCATCAGAAATCAGTCAGTTTCAAAATCGAAAGTGGGCTCTGTGTTCGTGCTTATGATGCAGTCATATGGGCTGCAGATCCTCTTGTCTTGCTCTTGAAACAATAATGATCCAGGCAAGAGAGCGTGAGGCAAAGACAACGTGAGTGTGTAAAAGTGCCAGTCATTCTGTTCATAAATGCCAAGTAATTATTGTGCTATTGGGTAAAACTGAACCTGTGAAAATTGCCTCTTAATTACATTTGAAAGTCTATGTCAATATGAAGCACTTTGTTGTTTTGTGCAAGATGGCACTTCAAAATGGCAAAAGATGAAAGAAAATTTCAGTTCAGAGCTCTGGTGGACATGAACATCAGCTCTTGCTGATATTTCTTCCGCCTCTTGAGCCCGCTTGCCATGGCAACCTTTGTTTGCCTGTGGTAAAAGCAAAGGTATCATCATCCTTCACTTAATGCAGAATACAGCATTCAAGAGGAGAAAAAACAGCTTTCAAAAATAAGTGAGAAAGCAACTTTCTTCCTGAAGTTTGTATCCTGCTGTTCATTCTAGATAAATTGCTGGAAAGTGTACTTGCTTTGAATTTTAAAGAGTTTTCTTGCTCTGCAAAGAAAAAGTATTTTAGGGGTGAGACAAAAATATCTTTGGCCTGGCAAAGAACACTGCTGATTTATCTTACTTGTCAGTTAGCCAAGTAGTTCAAGAACCGAGGCGGTTTTTTTCCTCAAAAATTTTTAGCACAAGACTTCGGTGCCAAGTGTATAGAAGAGTGTTGCAAACCAGGATCTGCAAGCAGTGTAAAAAGCTTCAGTGTAAAAAAGGTGACTTAGTATAAAAAAAGTGATTTATGGAAACTGAGGCAAGGGGAAAATACCTGTGTCTATCATGAGACATCCAAAAACATTTCCAGGTTGCTGGATTCAGGTGCCTTTAGGCTATGTCCCAGCTGTATATCAGGAGGCAAAATTCAGCTGGGCAATAGGCCCGTTTCTTTTCATCCTTGTTCCTGTAAAAGGAAATTCATACAAGCACTATTGTATACATTGACTACTCACCAGCGTAGATGAAGACCCAGGATATCTTGTGGCACTCCTTAGAAAGCTGAGGCTATTCTTCAGTCAAAGTCATTTGCCCACTCAGCCAGGCTGTCACCAGAATAGTGGAGCCTAAATTTCCAGATCTCAAATTAATGCCTTAACCTTTGAAATTTCTTACAGCCATTTTCTTTTATATATTAATGCCCATTTTTGTAACGTGTATTCGATACATGTCCTGGAAATACACTAACAGTGTGAACACTTATTTTGTTTCAGCTATTTTGACTTTTTAGACAGAAAAAGTAGGATGATTTCTCCATGTTCTGATATTTCGATGAGATCTCTGTCCAGCTACAGACCATATACAGAAAAACATTAAATGAGATTGCCAAATTATGTTTTCTGTAATTAATAGACCGAATTTCCTTCACCCCTTGCTTCCACATGGAAGTTCTACCTTACTTGACCAAAAGGAGTATTTGTATCCTTATTCCATACTGTATCTGTAATATTTCCCTCAGTTGCCATAATACTGTATGCAGCATCAGCGGCTATAAAAAATGCACAAAAAATTCAGAAAAGTACACAAAACTGTCTCCAGCTTGTCTTGGGGTCTACATTCCCCAAATCTCACACTACCAGAAAGGCAGATAAAATATATTCATCATTGGCAATACATTCAGTGAATGTTCAGGGACTGTCCTTTTCCCTATTTACTCCATTGATGAGGCTGTTGAATTTCAGCTGGATTGCATTCATTCACTGTTGAGATGTTGACATGTGTAGAAGGCAGCTCAGTCTCATATGAATAGCTCAGCTAACTTCAGTATAGGAGAAAGTCTGAATTTACTGGGATCATTCTCACATGTGACATCTGTCAGATCAGGCCCACCTCCAGGGAAATAAAAATATTTCCCAAATATTGAAAAATTTGTTGTAATTAGTAAGTATATGCAGGTCTTCAACAGAGGGAGGAGAGAATTTTGGTACAGGACAAGAAACATCACTCCAAAATCAGTTTGTTCACACTGGGGGTATTTCTGAGACATAGATATTAATCTAAGTGACTCTATTCATTGCACTGTTATGATTCACATGATGTTTGATCAACTTTGAAAGTATCTAAAAACTTCATCTTGCATGGAGACACCCCAATGCACTGACATTTAAAAGCGTGTATTTACAAACTGCTACTTATAGTTTAAACGAGCAGTTTAGGGCATGTTTCAGGTGCCTGTTCTAGATGAAAACTGTATAAAAAATTTCTGGGAAGTTCTGTATTCTGTGACATTTACTGATAAATTGATACAAAAAATTCTCCTTTTGTTGTTACAGAGTAACATCTTTGTTGGTGATGAAGAAAACATACATAACTAATACTTTGAAGTGCAGTTAGCTATATTGAATCATAGCAGTTCTGGTTTTTCAGTGTTTTTTTCTCTTTTAGCCACAATAATGTACTTGCCCAAGGTAATTCTAATATGAAAGAAGGCATATAATTAGGCATGTTGCTTGGTAGAAGTGAGAGTTGGCATTCGGGTTCTGATGGAACTTAAATGTGCAGAAATCCAGAGTAACAGAAATCAACAATTACTCTGACATTGTTATGAGTTAACATCAGATTGGTGCCTGGTTTGAGAGCCTTTTCACATACATTTGAGTCTGTGAGTCCAGCTTTCTAGCACTGATTGCAAGGCTGTTGGCTAAACTGAACAAGCATAGAGATTAAAGAGAACAGGCAGAGACATTGGGAAGGAGGAAACCAAGATCAAACAGAGATTCCTCCCTTGCTGTCAGACATATTTTTAAAAAACATGAGATTGCACAGTTTCTCATCTGCAGTTTCTGTTAACAACTTCGCAGATTCATGCAGAATGAATGTTGCTTTTCTTCTTCTGCAATGTTTTCATTTTGAATCTTCCCTCAATTTGTCCCACAGGGGAGTGCAAGCGAGGCCACCCTGATTGCACTGCTCGCTGCAAGAACAAAGACTATCAGACGAGTGCAGTCAGAACAGCCTGAGCTAACAGAAGCAGAGATAATGGGCAGGCTGGTGGCTTATGCTTCTGATCAGGTGAGTACCTCTCATTAACATGGAAACACAGTGTCTATACTTAACAATTTCAGCCATCTGAATAGGTAGGTGAATTTAGTATAAACTCTTTGGATTGGTGACTATTTGATTTTGGTTGTTTAAATCTTACTGTTCATCATAAGTGTGTTCCACAGGGGTCCGTATTGGGAACAGTGTTGTTTAATATCTTCATTAATGGCATAGACAAAGGGATTGAGTGCACCCTCAGCAAATTTGGATATGACACCGAGCTGAGTGGTGCAGTTGACACACCTGAGGATGGGATGCCATCCAGAGGGACCTGGACAAACTCAAAAATTTGGCCCATGGGAATCTCATGAGGTTTAACAAGATCAAGTTCAAGGTGCTGCACCTGGGTCAGGGCAACCCCCAGTACCAACACAGGCTGGGGGATGAACAGATCGAGAGCAGCCCTGCCCAGAAGGACTTGGGAGTGCTGGTGGATGAGAGGCTGGACATGAGCTGGCAAAGTGTGTTTACAGCCCAGAAAGCCAAACGTGTCCTGGGCTGCATCCAAAGCAGCAGGGCAAGGGAGGGGATTCTGCCCCTCTGCTCTGCTCTGGTGAGACCCCACCTGCAGTGCTGCATCCAGCTCTGGGGTCCCCAGCACAGGAGGACATGGAGCTGTTGGAGTAAGTCCAGAGGAGGGACATCAGGATGATCAGAGGAATGGAGCGCCTCTTCTATGAGGAAAGTCTGAGAGAATCAGGATTGTTCATCCTGGAGAAGAGAAGGCTTTGGGGTGACATAATTGCGACCTAAAGCAGCCTACAAGAAAGACAGAGAGGGACTTTTTACAAGAGCATGTAGTGGCAGGACAAGGGGGAATGTTTTAAAACTGCTAGTAGGTGATTATATTAAAGAAATTCTTTACTGTGAGGGTGGTGAGGTACTGGAACAGCTTGCCTGCAGAAGTTGTGGATGTCCCACCCCTGGAGGTGTTCAAGGCCAGGATGGATGGAGCTCTGTGCAACTTGGTCTAGTGGAAGGTGTCCCTGCCCGTGACAATGGGGTTTGCACTGGGTGATCTGTAAGGTGCCTTCCAACCCAGGCCGTTCTATGACTCTGTGATAAGTGAACTGGAATTTCTTGTGTGCTATCATAATATAAAGGATAAATATCCAGATGTCAGTGTTAAATATCTTTTTAAAGAGCTTGTTGGAAGTAAATAAAGATAATTAAATAAGGTATTAATTTCAGTTATGTTTAGTAAGTCTAGGCCATCTTTTGTTACATCCAGTCTTCTGTGTCCATCTGTGCACACAGTATTTTCTTCCTACCAGCACATGTGCAAACAAACACACATACATCCTCCCCCTGTATGCACGCATGGGTACAGATGCATGTACACAGAAAAACCTAATGCGTGAATATAAAGCAAATTGGTCACAGTACTTGAAGAAGCCAAAACATTATTTTTTTTTAAAAAAGAAAACCTTTAAGATATCCATCTGTCAATCTAACTAAAAAATCTTATAAGGAAACAAAAAATGCAATCCTTGATTTCTGACTGTGAGTGGTATTTAGCAGACTGAGTTACACTAAATTCACAGCAGGCCAAGACTATGAGAGGCTTTTAATGTTAATGAAAACAAATTCTGCTCATGTGAGTTCTGCTGCTGCTACATTTCTGACACAGTAATCCTACTGAAGGGCCATCCAATGTTGTTTCTCTTAATATCTGTGACATTTTCTCACCTACATGTCAATGAGACAGAAAATAACCCCTCTCTTAGTACTTAATGTTTATTTTAAAGTAATATCTGATACACATAGTAAAATGGCCAGGTTTCAGCCTTACTTTGATTTACTACTAAGTGTATGTTAGAAAGCACAGTAGATGTTAACACTACACTTGCTCTTTGCTGGTGGGAAGAGGGACTATACTTGCATGGTGAGATGATTCAGGACAGGAAAATATGAGAAAAGATGACTGCTTTCAAGAGGCACAAAGGATATTTATCCTTTTTTTTTTTTGCTTGGGACCCTAAGGTCAGTATTGTGCAGACCACCAGTCCCAGAGCTCTGACCGACCCAGTGATGCACAAAACCTTTTACTTGCTTTGATTTTTTTGTCCCATATAAGAGGCTGACCTGAAATGAGGACTGACAGTCCTTCCTGCCTACTGAAGGTCAGAGGATCTTATGTTTACAGAAGGATTTGCCTTAAGATAATGCTGACCTTTCCAAGCAGATTGTTGCCGAGCTCACCGTTCCTTCTGCGTTAAGAACAGACCTGTATGACTCATAGGCAATAATCCACAAAAGAAACTTAAACGTAAGCCATTCTGTGGGAGGGAAAACCATTCACTGATACAGCCCAGCAATGCAAGAATGCATTTGGAAAAGAAACTTGCTACGATTTTTGAGTCTAGATGAAGCAATCTGGGGGTTCTGACGGGCTAACAGCCTCAGTGTATTATTATAGTTTGCTTATTTGCAATTGTAGTATAAGTAAGCGCTAAAATACATTTTTCCATTGTACACTTGAGTGAAGTATGGCATTGCTATGCCACACACCTTGTTTTCCACTTAAAAAGTTACTTTGCAAGTCTAGGCTTCCAAATTTTCTCAAGTTGGTTCCTAATTAGTTACCAAAGCACTTTGACAAGAGGCACTGCTGAGATACAAATTAGTGGTACATCTGTCTTTAAAACATGTAATTCCAGGGATATGTGAAGTTGAAAGGCAAAAACTTGATCTGGTCTAGTTGAACAAAATTCTGGATTGTTACTTTTGTGATTATATGCTAAATTAAAATAGAATTAATAAGCAGTCTTATAGGCACTGCCAAGAATCAACAAGGCGATTGTGAATGAGAATAGTCATGATGTGAAAAGGTGAGGAATTTTCCTCTTTCAAATTAATGATGATTAATGAAACTGTAGAAGGGAGAAGGTCAAATAGCTTTTATGTTTGTTTGTTTGTTTTAATCATGCTTTAAAGGAGAGTATTTTGTGGCTAAATGTATCTTTCATTGTCAGTGGAGTTTTTATTCCTGTTATTATTCTATTGTACTTCACAAATTTATAAGAATTTCTTAGTGATATCTTGTTTTTATTTACTGAGATGTGCTTTATTTTCTAAAACAATATTATTTCAGGGGAATTCAAATGAAGTGGGTTGTAAATAAAATAACATACTGGGAATGATTCTTACTTGCCTAAAAAAGGGAATGAATGATCGAACCACAATTTAGTCAGTATGTAATCTGAAAAAAATGGTCTTGTAAGAAAATACCTGTCTGTACCATACTGTGACGTGTAATTTTGGAGTTCAGCAAAGCTACACACCATAAAAATATGCTAGCGAGCACCTGAATCATTATCAGACAAGATGATTGTCTGCACGTCTTTTGATTGATTTAGAGCCAAATCCTGAAGCTCTACATCAATCCTACCATGTAAATTAATGCTCTCACTAATGTTAATGGAACTCTTGTCTGAATGGTGTCATGGCAATGGTCTCAAGGATATGTCAGGGTTGCTATTAGTTTATTGTGTGTATGTATTTATGTATATACATGTATGTGTCCATCTGTCTATATGAAAGGCAGAGAAGTATGTATCTGTTACATATCATCAACAGTCCCAGGATCTCAAGTATAGCTTTACTTGGAAGGACTTAATTTTTTTCTTTGTAAATTCAGATGAACGTCTTACGTTCCAGTAGAAGGTGTTGGTCTTAAAACTTGCCCATTTCCTTGTAGGCTCATTCATCTGTGGAAAGGGCTGCACTAATTGGCGCTGTGAAGATTAAAAATGTTCCTTCAGATGACACATATAGTGTTTGTGGTTCAGCCCTGAAGAAAGTCCTGGATGAAGACAAAGCTGCTGGTCTTATACCATTCTTTGTGAGTACTGGATTTTAATAAATCAGTGGATTTAATGCTTCTGATAAGATGCTTTTGACATGAATAGATGATCTCATCCCTAACAGAGGCACTGATAGGCAGCTGAGCTAGAATACTAGGAGAGGTTCCATGAGTGTTCTTCACATGCCTTTCTGTGCAGGAGGAGAAACTAATTGGAGCAGCTGGTTGCACTTCTCAGCAAAATGATGTTTGGGGTCAATTTTTTAGTTGCATGTAGTCCTGCAGTGTTATAATCTCCTAACCCCTGAATTCTGAACTGTTTATTTTTCAGGTTCCAACTTACTTACAAATAAAACAAGTTTAAAGGCAATAAATTAAATGATGCTATCTCAAGCTTAAGTGTCTTCAAGAAACAATAGTTTCCCCTTGATACTATTTTAGCAAAGAAATGAACTTCCATAATATACCCCAAATGTCATTGAAATCTGACATTGTCAGTCAGGTACTTATGAGTATGTAACTAATCTCTAGCAAGTGAGCTATAGGGAATCCAGCTGTGGAAATTTTAGGTGTCACCATTTCTTGTTATCTGTCCGCTTTCTTTTCCAGAGATTCCTGCTTCCACAGCAGGACAGCAAAGGCAAAAATAGTTATGTCTCAGTAACTTAAGATCATAATCCCCCAATTTTTGACATAGAGCAGTGTTAGATTAGATAAAATTCTAAAGTTTGGTTCTACCATGATAAGTACCTGATCAAAAAGAACATTTGCTTATTCATCAGATCTACTCCTCCTGCCAGTTCAGAACACCATGTTATTACTTCAAGTTAAAACAAGATCTTGCAATTTGTTTTTTTTCCATGAAGTGGGTAGCTTCTGTTGTGGTTTTGTACATCATCAACAAAATTCTTTGCTCATTTCCAAGCATTATGCTCTACTAAACTTGATACAGACCACGGGCTGTATAGATCTATTAAGGGGTATAATATGCTACAAAGAATATGTTTTTACTGGCCTTCACTGAAGTACTGAAGAGAAAAACCCACACACAACTAATTTAGAAACTGAGAACTTCAGAAATGGTATTTTTTAAGAGATTGAAAAATAAGTCACTTTTTTTCCCAGAAAAGTCATGTCTGACAATGGTTGTTTCTTTTCTTTTGTGTTCTAACATTTTGAAAAGGGATAATGTGACTTAAATTTCTATGAACTGTTTTCAGAAGAATTAGAAGATTAAGCTTGCTTATGGTCATGGATAAGTGCCAAATGGGACAAAGAAGCTTAAATTTCACCAAGCTCTTTTGAAAATATAATCTTTTTACTCTTCTTGTTATTAACCTTTGGAGAATGTTTTTATGTAGTATGTGGATGACTAGAGTGAGAGTGGTTTTCATATGTGCAGAACGCTGCTAATTTCTAGGCTACCTAGAACTAGCGAGTCCTTAGAATGACCAAGCACATCCTGTCAATTGCTTTACAATATAACAAGATTGTGACTGAGAAATAAAGCATCTCTAGGGATTCCAAAAAGAACTTTTTTTCTGTGGGATGCACCTACTGAGGCGAAGAACATGCCACAAGGCATGTTTTATTACTCTGTGTTATGATCCCAGCTCATAATACCTTACACAGGATCCTGTTTGTATATCTCATTGTTAATTTTAACTAATTACAAGTACAGCATGATATCACATCTTCATGCAGTAACTATAAAGTTAATACGTTTTTTCCTGAGCTTTTGTCCATTAGAAAAAAAAAAAATACAGCTTGCCCCTCATAAATATTCATGCCTTGTTAATTTTTCTATGCAAGCAAGAGGAAATAAAAAATTCTAATTTATGTATTCAGTGACACCTTTAAAAAGGGTGATTTAACTGCTGTTTTTCTTCCTCTGTTTGTTTAGCTGTGCAAAACAGGCTTTCAAAGACAGTAGAGACTCTGACTAAGTTAATATAGCCTGTATCGAGTCTTCCATTTATTTGTATACATAAAGCACGTCCGCTTAGGTTAAACTAGATCTCATTATTGGTATGGTTGGCCTCTTAACTCAAAAGGTGTGTTGATTCTCTATCATGCTGAGCAGCAGTCCATGCACTGTATTAGTGCTCCCTTTTTTGGCTTGCAGATTTCAAAAGCCTTTCCATTTCTTTATTTCTTGAGTAATTTGGTGCTGTTGTATTTTGTTTTGGTGACAAAGATACGCACATTGCCAAGGAAACACCTTACAGCCACTTGATTCCTTGTCTCCCTGTATTCACTGATCCTTCGCTAAGGGGAGTGATTCAACATCAAAGCAACAAGTTTGATGGAAGAAATTCTGCCTGAAGAGACTTGTGACAGCAGAGACATCATTCCTAATGAAGATGTCTTGTTTGCATCCAAGCTGTTACAGTCTCCCTTAGCAACAAGAAAAAGTTTTGTGAGGGATTAAAAAGAAAATACAAGTAAATTGCAATGCCTTATAGGCATGTTTCTCCTCTTATACCTAATGAATAAATGAAGAATCATTATACTGAACTTGATAGCAGTGCTTTTCCTGGAGAGGTGAGTGGAGAATCAGGGTCAGGTTTGCTTGATGTGAAACAGGTTCTGTCATTACAGCAATCTGTTGATTAAAGGTTTGCTTTTCACGTACATAGGATTTGGCAGTCAGCCTTTTTTGGGGAGAGGCATTGTCTTTAAAAGGAATCTTTGCATTCCTACCCACCATCAATGTCTTGTAGCACTACTAATGTGTATATCATTTTGTTCAGTAAAAGCTGTTGCCACTAGGGTACCCAGATCTCTACTTTTGTTTTCTTTCTTTTATTTCTAAGTTCAGACTTGTGTTAATTTGTCTCTTTCAAAATCCTTCTGCAGAAACTGAAACAGAGGTATTTTCATATGCTAAAGCAAGCAGACTGTGCAAACAAAGCACTTAAGCATGTCAGGTGTTGAGGCACTGAAGTTGCCACAATTTACTGAGGAGCCATTTCCCAGCACGGATGATGTGCAGCCTTCAGCTGGCCCCGAGTTCAGGGGGAGCTTTAAAGCACGTGCACGTCCATTTCATTAATTGTAAACACACACTGGTGGTTAAGCCCGTGTGTAAATGCCTCTCTCAGTTGCGCCCTATGCTCCTGGTTTGAGACAGGCCTCTGTGCTGGCTGAATGTTGGCTGGGATGCTCAAAAGTGATGACCACTAAGTTAAGCACTTCTAAATTCAGATAGAGTGCCCACTGCTTTCAAGCTTAGCTCACCTAAATGTGTGTTAAGTGGGCTGTGAGCTTTGTGCTGTCTTTCATAAGTCAGCACTGATCGGTTGCAGCTGGCATATACAAGGTAAAATACGCTTCAACGGCCTCAACCACATAAAGCTGCTACAACACAATTGCCTGCTCCCAGCATGAAATCTCTCTGATTCTAGATGAAATGACTCTTCTGAACGATGATCCACAGGATATTAAGAAGCAGGCTGTTTGTATCCAGACTCACTCAGGAAACAATAAATCAGAATCAGACTGACAGAGGAGCCATCTTTTCAGTAGAAGTTAACAGTTAGATCATGACCACAGAGTTCCATTTGGAAGAAACATTCTTGAGACGTGTACAGATGTCTAGGGTGATGTTTCTTAACCCCCAGTTTGTGAATGATTGCTGTTCTGTAAAATACTGAATGGTGGTTTAGAGAACTGTTGCAGTTTTCTTCAGGCCACAGATATTCTTGTGAGTGCAAGCTGGCAAGAACTGAATAGGAGAAAATAAAAACAATAAGCGACCATTGAAAGTTCTGCCTCATTTTAGTTATTTGCAAATGAAAAGCTTTGTGATGGAACCATGCAAAATGTGTCCACATCTTTTTCAAAAGCTGTAGGAGGTCTTCCAGTTGAAAAGATTAAGAGTAATTGCTCTCAGGAATCATAAAGATTCATGCATGTTTCGTGACATAGCTCTCCATTTCAAGAAAGTAATACATGAGTTGACTGAGGCAAGCATTTCAGCTGCTTTGTATTCGCAGCCAAGGGCTGAGTCAACTTTGAAGTGCCCAGCCTGAACAGGAAAAGGCCTGCAGGCTATACTGAGCCATCAGTCCCATTTCTGTGATGCAGCCTGTCCCCTGCCCTTTGCGCAAATGTGATTTTTCTGGTGTTACACAGGCTACAAATTGAGTTAGATTGATTCTGTAGTACTGAGGCGGGGTAATGAGAGTCCTGACAAGAACAGACGCTGTCACTCTTAAATGGTTTTTGAGAATTAAAGCACGTAGCTTTGAGGCTTAGACACCTGCAGAGAGGAAAACAAAATTATTTTAGAAATTGAGGTATACTTTACAGAATAAGCCACGATTGAAACAACTAAGCATATGTTTTAACTCATATAATCTCTCACTGAAAAAAACATACTCCTCATCCTGATTAGAAGGAGAATACCTTAACTGCAGTACAACACTAATAACAATAATGTGTAACTTTTTGTTGTGAAATTTCTGTCATTATTTTAATTGCTGGACTAACCAAGGCTAATTTCACTCTAATCTTGTCAGAAAATTCATACCATATTACCATAAAATACATGTGTAAAAGCAGAGTTAAGTCTATAGTTCACTCTTTTTATTTATTTCCCAATCCAATGGGTTATACCTTTATGCATATAGAAAAACTGTCATTTTCATCATGATACTCTTCATTTCTTGTGGTCCAATGTATAGATTTGTAGTTCAGCCAAACATGAAATACAGGTTTCTCCGGGGAACATTCTAGGTAGACAACAATGTGATAAATATATTTTCACTCCGTACATATGTGCCTTCTTAGGAAAAATAGGGACCAAATTTATTCCTATTTAAAAAAATACCCTGCAATCTTTTCAAAGCAGCCTCTCTCAGAGGGTGATTAGTCTTCCAGAGAAGTCATAAATGTACCTCAAGGCACTTCAATTTTTCTGTTTTTCCCATGTGTTTCAGGAATATAGGAGGGCCCAGCATAGATAAAGATTAGATTATCTTGAGGGAAAAATATGTTAGCGCACAATTTTACTAACTATATACATGCATACATACAAAACACTTCTCATTTTCAGAATTGTATTTGTTTCAAACTCCGGTTCTTAGTAGCTTAATATACAAAAAATACTGAATTGTGCCTTTATTATTTTAATAATGAATTTTTTCAGGTTTTGCTGTGACAGAATGTTTGTTTCTTGAAAAGTCTAGTGGATGGACAAGTATCATTTAGGTATTCCTTTCTCTTCTTATTAGTCTCATCTTGAATTTGCTGAGGGACATGGGCACACATATACACAGGAAAATGCGGCTAGTTCCAGGTATATGGGGTAAAACTGTAGGAGCAAAATATGTTGCATTGACAGTGTACTTGGCATAAAAGGTAACCAGAAATACTAAAATAAAAAAGGCAAAATTCTGGGTTTGGCATTTTTATAATCATCTCCTTGCTGTACTATAGTTTATGTGTGACCTTGGATAAATTATCTAATTCTTTTGTACTTCAATACTCTGACTAAAACACAGCATACTTTATTTGTCTATTTAAGCTGTAAAGTGTTTATTATGTAAAAATCTAGTACGAGACAAAAACCAGAGTCAGCCTTTATTAGTGCCTTCAAAAAAAAGACAGGGTGTTTAAAACATAAGTGTAGCAATGAAAAATAAAATAATGTCAGTTTATATGCCCTTGGTAGTTGGGGTTTTTTTGGTAAAAATTCTACCTTCATATTCCCAGTAAATTACAATAGCTCATTTTCACCTGGTTATATTCTCTTTCTACTGTGAAACTTCAGCATTTATCTTGCCTCTGCTTTTGGCCCACTGGTCACACAGAAGGATACATTAAATGAGACATTAACAGAATGAAGGAAGAACTGTTCCAGTGTTTTAGGATGAATCTGGGAGAAGAAGTTTCTCTGGGAAAAAGTCTTGCAAGCCAAATAGTGAGCATATGCTACTAGTGAACAGGTTCCAGGTTGCAGATCTCTTGAGCATAAATTTGTTACAAATCTCTGTTGCAGAGCTGTGGCTCTGATCAAGACAGCAACATTTGTCTATCTATTCTGTCAACAACAATTCCAGCACCTTTGAGTGGCTCAAGTTCAGAACTTGCTTATATATTCTGAACTGCAAATCATTTTGATGGGATTTGCATATGTTAAGGTAGTATTGAGCCACAGGATAAGCATGTGGAACATATAGAAAATATATAAAATATAACATTAGCACAATACTGTGACTATATTACAGTACTTATCACTCAATTTTATATTAACATTTGATTTTATACGTCTGCTTCAATGGGCTGTTATGGGTGCTTTGAAAAAAACCTACCCACAGTCAAAAAGTTCCACTAAGGGTAGGTAAGGACTAACATCAGGTTTTTTGCCCTATAACATCTATTCTTTTTGTTTATTGCTGCCTTTGCAGACAGTTTTTCTCATTTGGTAATTTTCTATGCTGTAACACTTTTTTTTTTTTTTGGCTCTGCAGTTCTGTGCAACACTTGGAACCACCCCTTGCTGCTCCTTTGACAAACTGTTAGAACTGGGTCCTATTTGTAAGTCTTCACTGCTTCTTTCTAAAATTGCAGATACCAGTTTAAGTCATGCTGAGTCATTTCCAGGACATTATGCAGTGTCAGTGTCCAAATTCAATAAAGCTACTTATAGATGAGACCTTCAGTTATACTTTTATTTCTAATATTAGGTCAAGCAGCAAATGGGCATTCTCAAACTGTTAAAAGAGTTAGAGGATGTTGCCTCAAAGGTTTCTTTTCTGGGGGCGCATATTTTGGAACACTGTCAGTTAAGCATTACTATAAGTGCCTCAGTTTGTAACATTTTTCTTCAAGCCCTTCTACCTGCAAGTGCATCTAGAGCAATGCTGAATACAAGGGAAAAGTTGAACTCTTAATTCTGCTCTGCACAAAGTGTTTTGTTACTGTGTGGTTCTAACACCTATAAAAAGTAGGGAAATATGCACCGAAAATCCCCATGTATTCTTAATCCTTACTCTCCCCTCCCGAATTTCCTTCCTCTTTCAAGAAAATAGGACAAATGCCAGGGTGTTTAATACAGTGGTCAAATCATGGACTCTTCATAAGTATTTCTGTGTTATGGTTTGTTGTGTCAAGCTTTGATCTGCAGCAGGGCAAAAGCACACGTTTGCTGGCTGATGTAAATGCTACCAAAGTGCACCATATCTCTTCAAGTGTACATTTAGAACAGGAAATCTGTAGCTGTAAGCAACTGGAACAGCTTCACAGAAACACAGCTGGATTTGATGTCCTGTTAATTTATTCATGTGGAGTTTAAAACTCTGGAGCTTGTGTGGTGGTCACTTGCTCTGGGAGGTTTCCTGCCTTTCAGCACAAGCCCCAGAGACTCAGTTTCTCCCAGTCCTTCTTTTTAAACAGGTTCCTAATAGTCTGTTTAGCAGATTATTTTGCTGCTTGGGTTATTCCTATAGACCTGACCTGATAAAATAGTGACACCAATAAATTTAGGCATAGCAAGTAATCATGGGTTTCACCTCAATCATTCCCTGCTTATGCAGCAGAGCCCAGCAGAAGGATGGCAGTGAAGGCAGAAGTCTCATGCTAGCTTTTCTGTTTCATTTTCTCCTTAGCATACATGAGCAGTAGTCCTGTGATATAAAGGCAGTGTCTCAAACCAAGTATATTTGAAAATAGATAATCAGTTAAACTTTCAACATGTGTTCAAATAAACCTAAGTTGTGGATGCTGTGAATAATATTTTATTAGCTTTTCCCAGACATTCATGCAAAAAGAAAATTTTGTTCACAAGAATGCAAATTTCAGCATGAACTTGGTGCCCCGCTGCAGATCTCAATGGATATACCCCTGTATGTGGAAATAACCATCAGAATTATTTGGTGACCAGTGTAAAGATGTTATGTGGGCTTCAGCCGTCAACTGATAAACCAGAATTGTTACTGAGTGCATTAAAACAGTGATCTCTAGTAGTGTGAATACTAAATTACAGAGTAAATGTGAGCTGCTCATATGCCAAAATATTTCTGCAGAAACCATTCAGTGATTAATCAAAAGTAGCACTTTCTTAGCATTTCAGTGCATGCTTTTGCATAAGTTTCTCCGTCCTTGAAATAAATAGTTTGCTGCACATAGTTCAAAAGCATGTGCATGCACATTTATCAATATGTAAAAAAATACTGTTTAGAAACATGTTTGTGATTCATGAGTTAGAAGTGGGGAGCACAGCTAATACTCTAGCTCCTACTGCTAAAGTAGTTTTATTACCATAGATTTGATAGCTAAATCTCTAGATACATTTTTTTAAAGTGTATTTTATAATAGTTCTTAAATCAAAACCACAAAGTAATTTATGTTGCTTAATTTTAGTAAGAGAAACATAGAGAAGATGATCCTTTTGGGTCCTTTCCAACACAGGATATTCTATGATTCTATGGTTCTGTAACTTTGTTTCATTAGAAGTGGGAATGAAATATAATACTTTATATCTACATTTTTATATATTAATGAAAACCCAGATGGTGGAAACATTTAATCTTTTAATTTAATTTTAAATTGGGAAAATAATAACATCAAAGAGAAATCTCTCAGGCACTTGGTTTCATGCAAATTAATTGGGCTTTTTAATCTGCTGTTTAATTTATTTCCTTCAATTATTTTTTTAGGTAATAAGGAAAATATCTGGATGCATATTGATGCAGCCTATGCGGGGAGTGCTTTCATCTGCCCTGAATTCAGGCATCTTTTAAATGGAGTGGAGGTGAATGAGTGTTTTTTCTCTAGCAGCCTGCTGAAACCTTGCTCTTTCATAGAATTTGTGGGTTTCTTATGTACCCAAGATTAATGGCTCTTCTGGAATCTGCCCTGAATTCAGGCATCTTTTAAGCTGCACCTCAGTTTGCACTACAAATCCCTGTACATTCTATTACATTACTTAAATTTTTAAATTTTTACTGGTTTATACTGGGAGTATGCAAGTACCCCTGGATAAGAAGTTTGTCATTCAGAATAAAAAGTACTACTGAATCAACAAATAGAAAAGAGGAAGTTTTTCCCAAATATCACTAAAGACATATTTGTGACATCCTAATTCTACATTACACAAAGAAATAGGAAAAAAAAAAATTTTGACAAATTAATGAGCTCATTATGTCTTTTTTTTTCTTACATCCTGAAAGTCATATAGTATAGAGCCAGTAGCTGTATCTCAAACAGACAGGATTTAATAACCAGGAGACCTAAATGAAATATTCCCCCAACAGCACTGCTGTTCCTTTTCCCCCGCCTTGCTGAGCTACTTGGCATTCAGTTGCTTAGATAAGCATACTTCAATTTCCTGCTGCTCCCCTCAGACAGTCAGATAAGTCCTTGTCTTCCATGTCAGTGGAGAAAATATTACTGTTTGGTAAAGCCAGAAGTTTAAACACAGCACTGATAGGCAGTGACTAATGAAGAAGAGGAGGGAAAACCCCCTCACAAATAAAGCATTTCTTTCTGTCTCTTTTTTATCAGCAAATGAAGCTTGTTGTAATTTCCTGTGGGGGAATATTTTTTAAATTATTGTTATTGGCTCCTAAGGAAATGAAACAGCCTCCCTTGTCTGGTCCAGCATTTGTCATAAGAGTAAATATTTAACAACCATGAATAGGTTTCCTATCTTGCATAGCACAGGGTGATAGCTAGCTAGATGGATGGATAGATAGACAGAGAGACAGACAGATAATCTTCTCTTATTAGAGCAATTGTTAATTGTTTACAGGTGACAGGGAACGTTATGAGAATCAAATGAGAGCAGAAAAGCACTATATGAAATAGTCAGACCTTGGTGCTGCCAGGTCCCCATCCCTAGCTTTTTAAGGCTGGTGACTTCTGCCTTTGTTAAAACAGAAAGCATGGATGAAGCCTTTCCCACATGGTGTCCATCTTACCCACCTGGGTTTCTTCTGATGTCCCGCCTAAACATATGTCAAGTAAACCAGGCCAGGCACACCATGTATAACCATGGATTGCAAGTGCTTACTCTTTGGTCATTTTTCTTTTGATTTAGATGAAACAATAGTTTCTACTGAAAGAAAATACCCTGTCAGGGAAAAAAAAAGAAGAAAAATTCCTAGTCAGTTGTAATTTCTTGAAGGAATATGATGTGCAAATTCTGAATTACATATATAATTTATTGCTATATATGAATTTTGCATGTATTAGTTTAATATTCTTGGAAGTAGAAAGCTTAGGGTATTATTAGAAAACGTGATATGAACCCCAGTGAATGTTTCTGAATATGCAGGTTTACTTATTTATTTTACTTCACAGTAAGATATATACTTTTCCATAACATATGTATCTAGAAAGTACAATCGTAAACAAATGCTCAAAATGTTGATTATACCATGAGCCTAACTGCATACCTAACGTAAATTCCACTCCCAAAAGAAATGAAGACATAACTACAACAGTACTAAATAAGGTGACATCAATATGAACATTATAAAGACCCAGGTCAGGAACTGATTCATAGCTACACAGACAATTTGACAAAGTTATATCATTAACAGGTGGATCCTTTTCTCTTTCATAATTCTGTTTTTATTTATCCATTCTCAGTTTGCAGACTCATTTAACTTTAATCCTCACAAATGGCTCCTAGTGAATTTTGACTGCTCTGCTATGTGGTAAGTATTACAGTAAAGGGAAACACTACAAGAGGCAAAACTGAGGTTATTTTAGTCTTCCTTTCTAGCAGTAGACATTTATTTACATTTCTCTGTTGAAATGAGGAGAACTGGATCTTTTTAACTCTTATAAATTATTTACAGAATTCAAACTTTCATTTAATCCAAGTTTCAAAAACATGAAATTTAGAAATAGGCCTGAGTTCTGCATTATGTTCCAGAAAGAGGGAGACGTCCCAAAAAGTCTGCAGATTTATACTTGATCCATTTTGGGACTGTTTGAAACATAAATAAAAAAACTTATTTTAAAGATACCAGTGCAATGAACAGCATGCTAAACAGGGCTTTTTTTTCTTCCCTTGCTTTTCCATAAAATTTCTTTTGGTTTGAGCTTTGATTCTTTTAAAAGCCTTTCTAAAAATGTTTAAGATTTGGCTGATGAAAAGCAATTGATTTCAAAAAGGACTATTTATGTAATTTTGTACTGACTTTCAATTTTCCCAGCTGACAGCAGAGACAACATTTTGATATTAAAAGATGCCAAAATAGAAACCCATAGATATACTTTCAAACCAAGCAAAGTATCATGGCAGTAATAATAGCATGGGTTTGTTAAAAACATTCCATAGTAGATGATCCTATTTTGTCCCAAACTAAATGCCTACCAGCACCACAACTAATGATACTTATTAGTAAAGCAGCTATTCAACAAATGCAGACTATTTATCAAAATAAATGAAAACATTAATTTCAGTTATAATAGAACAAAATTTGCAAAAACAAAAAAAAAGAAGACTCCAAAACATCATCCAGAAATAGGTCACCTTATTTAAAAGAAGAATAAATGTAAGACAATGATCCCTCAGTTGCTTTTGGATAACCTTCATCTCTTTTAATTTCCCTGGCAAAGTAGACTTTTCAAGTTATATGTTATGGTTTTTACTTTAATATTTCAGCTGGTGCAGTCATTTCAAATCTTCCAAGACATTAAGGTTTTTTTTCTTTTCCTTAGGGTGAATGGCTTACATTTTGACTCTAATTCATCAGTAGTGGCAGCACCCCATAGTGTGCTGTGTCTCTGTGTATAAGGAAGTAGGAAGATGCTGAAACAAACTCAGTTGCTAGTTCCTCCCGTCTTTTTCTCATCACTCAAAGATACTGTTAAAAACATAGCCACTTGCAAATAAGACAATACACTATCATTCTCTTTGATATTTGTAGAACAATTAGGAACCACAGTCTAGTCCCTAACAGTTTAGTTTCTCATTAATGCTGCTTTCCCTGAAAACTCTGTGGAACTATGTTAAAGGCATTTTACCTGCCTTTCCAGTAAAACAAGGTATATACAATCACACTGTGAGTTCCCATCTCAGGTGATTTTAGGCTATTCCTAGTAAAGCTTAGACTTTAGACTTGGGAAAGTATTTTTCTTCATTTTGTTTCTTGTTGGTTTTTTTGGGGTTTTTTTTAGATAAGCCATTGCATAAAATGATCGTTTTCATAGGTAGGAAGATTCCAATACAAGGACTCTGAAGCAGAAGTTTCTCAACTATAGCCACTCGGGCTACAATTCAGCAAGGGATTTATGTATAGGGGTTTTTCACTTAATACAGAATAAATGTACACTTAAACTCTTTGACTTGAAGCCAAGTCCATTGCCCAGCTAATTCTAAGACCCATGTCCAAAATTTACCTGTCTTACCAACTGTTACACGCCCTGAGAAGGTGAAAAGTAACAATAAAGGATGAAGGATGGTAAGAAAAAGTAACTGTGAAGGATGCGTAGTCCTCTTAGGATCCATGAAAAGTATTAAGCATGATACTATGGTAATAGGGAAAGAGTCCAGCAAACACTGAACACCATTTCAGAATCAAAGTAATCTGAGTTCCACTGATGGGCAGACTTCAAAATATCCCAGACTCCTCAGCACTTTCCCCAATAAACACTCAGATTTCTTTTCGCTGTAAACTGATTAAAGTAATCTACCCATTAAATCTGTAATGTAATTATTAAACTACTCAGTGCAATATGTGGCACTGATGTCGTTTCAGATTTGGAGGCAATTTCATTAAAAACCTTTTGTAAAATATTCTCAGACTTCCTAATGTACAGAAAAGAGCAGTCAATTTCCTATAAAAAGGAATTTAATACAGCCAGTCCAAGAAGGGTGTATTTTCTATATTCAAATATTAGAGTCCTTTAGATACTTTGTCTTGAAACTACAGTCAGTTTTGCTGACTTGTTTAATTGATACTCTGGAATATTATGAAATAGGAAGAAGTGTCTGATTCCTTCAGAGAGAGTAAAAATAATAATTTTGCAAAGTCGTGGTATTTTTTACTTTTATTACTCTTGTCAGCGTTTAAGTGTTGACTTTTGATTGGGAAGGATGTTTCAATAACTGGAAGAAGGTGCTTACAGGAAATACTTATCTGTAGATCATAGGTCAGAATAGTTTGGGTTGAAAGGGAACTTAAAGGTCATCTACTTCCAACCCCACTGCCATGGGCTGGGACACCTTCCAGTAGCCCAAGTTGCTCAAAGCCCCATCCAGCCTGGCCTTGGAAACTGCTTGAAATGAAATTGTATTTCACTTCCTGACTTCAATTGAACAAACTTGAACAATCTACTTGAAAATAAACGGAAGTGAAATTTTCCTGTCGGTTCATAATATGAGGTCACCTTTTTATCTGCCATTAAAAATGCACAAAATAGAGTGAGGCAGTTAAAAGCTGCAGATGTACAATTCAAGTAAGTAACTTCTCACAGATTTTCATTACTTTATTCACCAGGACTTTTGTTGTGCATTTTGTATTATGAGTACTTAATATGTGAATCTGTGCTACTTAAGCTAGGTCTTGGTCTATTGGCATAACATCCAGCCTTAAAAAAATTCTACTTTACCAGTATCATTTGTGAAATACATATTCACAGGATCACAGATTCATTAGGGTTGGAAGAGACTTCTGGAGATCACTAGCCCTTTGATTTTCATCTTGAGAGGTAGTCAAGGAACATCTTTCAGGCTGGTGGATGGGTGCCTCAGAGCCCCTTAAAAGAGAATCGCCCACTACAGTCACTCAGCATTTCTTTTTACAGTAACCACCATGTGCTCCTGGTGCAGATTCTCCTTGTTTGCCTTGCTTACAGACATTGAAAACCTCTAAAGCACCATACCTGATTTTGGTCTGAATGTTGGAGGGTGGAGGTTGGAGCCCTGCTTTTGTCCAAGGTGTCTCAAGCTCAGTGTTATCCACTGTAGGTGTATGGTTCTGGAGCCACATACCTACCTCTGTTTCAGTCCCTCTTCTGCCACACAGCCTATTAGCTGTGTCTTGCAATGCAGCCACCTGCCACAACAGGTCACCCACCTGCACACACCTGGTGCAGGTCGCAGGCTTTTCTCCAGGAGGAGTATCTGGGCATCCATTGCAAGCTACCAGCTGTATTGATGTCTCCTTCCTTACCAGTTCGTCTGAGTGGCAGCATCAGACTTCTCAGGGGCTGCCTCCATAGCCACACTGGGATTTGGCTCTGAGGTGGGTGCCCACCATCATGGCAGAGACCTTGAGCACTCAGCACTCTGGTGTGGACCTCCTGAGCACTTAGGACTTGCCTGAGGTGTGGACCTACTTGCAGAATGCAGCAGCACCCTTCCTGCGTGCCTTGCCTACGGACACTTCCATGTCATTTTTGTGTCTTCTAAGCTAGATGTTCCTGCAGAATAGTTATCTGCTGTTTAATACAGCATCTTACAGGAGAAGAAATTAAGCTCTCGCAAAACAACTAAGCACATTGGTTGTAACTTGGATTACCTGCATACAGAATGAGCTACTGAAACACAAAAAATCAAAGTAATCAAATATTTCAAATAAACTACAGTAGAACAACTTAGAATTTGTTAAAAATATTTATCCTAATTAAACCTGTTTTCAGTTAATGTTTTCTTCCTTTTGTCCACAGGACATTTCTAGCCCTTAATTAGGTTATTAATTGTTTTTTATCGAGAGCAATCTGAAAATCTGTTGCTATTTTTCATGTGCATAAGTTTACTTATTTTCAGCTACGTACTTTCCATACCTGAAGGCAAATACTTAGCTGTTACCTTGGTATTTCCCTGACCATTAGGGAGAGGAAGGCTTTTTGTTTGTTTGAATAAGATGTTTTATGACCACAGTCTAGATGTGAATGAGAGTGGGAGTATGTACTGGCCTGTGCATTTATACATACACACTGAAATATTGGAAATTAGATTTTTACTTAGAAATTTACAATTCTACATAAAACCATTGAAACACAGAATAAAGCTTTGGACCTTTGTCATTTAGAGTATTCCTGTGTTGATACAATTTTTGCTTACTCTGTAATACATTTATAGGCATAGTATAATGATGTAGCAGTCTTACCCTCTTTGATTTATGGTTTCTTCTTCTTCTGCCTCTATAAACCCCAACATTTGTGGAGGTGAGTCAGTCTTACACAGCATGAAGCATGAACTAGAAAAATCTTGTTGTTAACCACTGGCAAAACATGGCTTATTCTCCCTAGAAGGGACACACTGGCTTTTGAACCTCAGTCCAGTCACACCACCCCTAGCTGGCAACAGTAAGTTATGCTTCTCAGTGTAACACCATGCTGTAGAATGCCTGCCAGGAATTGTGTACTGGATCCAGCTAATGGCAGGGGGGTACAAGAGGCGAGCCTGAGTCAGGACTGGGTGGCTTGTCCCTTCCGGTGGCTGCTGCTGCTGCTTCCATGGCAGCCTGGAGAGACAGTGGCCAGCACCCCCAAAGCCTCAGCGCGGCTCTGCGCGGTGTTTAGGAAGCAACAGCTCTTCCCACGCAGCTTTGTACTGCAGTAATTTCAAGACAACTTCTGTTGACTGCAAACATTAACATTGCTTCAGCTAGTCTCACATTCTGGTGTGAGTGTCTATCACCATAAAAAGATCCTCTATGTCTGTTTCTTGTCTGTTTTTAAATATGCAGTCGTGCAGTCATGCTGCCCGTTCCTGCTGAGCCTTACACTTAACTACTTGTAAGTACAGTACTGATATGGCTGTGAAAAAGCACTGAAAATGGCACAGGCTGTGCTCAGGAAATATGCCAGTTTAAACACATTCAATTTGACTTCACTTCTTGTGGAAATTTAATCCCTTAAGTCTTTATTCTTAAATTTCTCAATTTGATTTCTTTCTTTTTTTTATACAGGGTGAAAAAAAGATCAGATTTAATAGGTGCCTTTAAATTAGAACCTCTTTACCTGCAGCATCACCATCAGGAGTCTGGTAATTTTACAATTCAATGAAATTATTATTATTTTGTTTGCTCTCTGATATCTAATGAAAAAAAGGACTTAAGATGAAAACAGCAATTCTTAAACTACCCAAATTGTTTAGGAGGCTGTTTCCATTTCCTGAGCACTCTAGGGAGCTAAGCTCATTAAAGTGCAAATACATGTCTAGTGAGATTTTAGTTAGTTAAAAGCAATAGAAGGAAAGTAATTTCATAAAGCATTATATTACTACTTTTGTGTTGGGATTTCCCCAGTTTCAGACTTACCACTGATTGATTGCAGGAGTGTTGAGAAAATTCTTACGATCTTTTGACTGTCAGATAAACGTATTATTGGGTGTAATGTAACAAGTCCCTTAACCTGTCTTCCCCAACACATCTTTCTCCAGAATGATTTCAGGATCTGATTTGGTTCTAGAGTTTCTAAGGTCTGTGACTTTTTTTCTTAGTTATTCATGCAAGTTCTGATTCAAATTTTTCATAAACCCATGTAGGGAGCAAACACTCCCTGAAGCTACAAAGAAGGGATGAACTATGTTTGCTGTCTGTGCTCTGCTTTGGAGTGATAGCTTCCTGGGACATTATGCTGTAGCCCTCATGCTCTTACACTGGCTGTAGAGAAAGACAGTAAGAGCGGACTGTCTGTCTTGTACAAAATGCTCAGGAAAGCTCTTCACAAAATGCTCACAAAGAACTTACAAATCTCAGGCTCTGTACAAAGCTCCTTAATGGATTAGTGCTGGTCCTTGCACATACCTAGCAACTGCAGAGTGGTATTTGCCCTCCTGAAGCCCATTTTTACACATTTGTTTATTAACTGAGTAATTGTGAAGAAGGTCACAGCAGTGCAGTGTTAACATGTGGTGGAAGTTCAATCATGACTTTCTGAAGAGGCTGAATCATCTGTAGAAGGTCTTACGATATACTAAACCTCATCATTTTCCTGGAAATTGCTGGTGCTTATCTGTGTTCAGAAGTGTATCCTGTTACGGCTATGAACTCATTGACATTTAAATTAATACCATCCAGAATTCCACTATTCACTAAAAAGCCCTAGGAAAAATAGATTAATGTGCCTTAATCCTGAACTGCCATAAACCTTGCATTTTATTCCTTTTCTCCATTTTCAAGCAGTGTAAACATAAAACAGTGCAGCAAACAGGAACATGCAGTAATTCTGAAGCTGAGGTTCACCCTCTAAAAGCTCAAATTGTTAAGAAAAAAACATATACTATTTTTTCCTTTTTTAAATGAAAAATACAAGTTACAGCAAATACGCTTAAGGCACTAGCTTTTACTTAACATACATAAAAAATATTTCTCTTCAGGAGAAAAAAATCCAGCCCTAACTGAAATGAAAATATGTTCTTGAGACAACTGATAGTGCCGACACAAAAACTTTAGGTCTTACCCAGGTTAAATAACACTTGAAGAAAATCAAACCTTTCTTAAAAACAGGTGGTTTCAGTAAGGCCACCTCGTTGACCTGAAAACTTTATCACCCCAGTTGGATAAAGAGTTTTTTAGCCTTCATCTTGCCTTCAGAAGGGTGATAGCATAGTATATGGTCTAACATAATGATTTCAAAGAGATCAGCTGATTACTAGCAGTCTAGGAATGCTAATATTTTTTTCTATGCTCCATTCCCATTTGATATCAATTTTCCAGAGAGTTGGACAACACTTTTCAAATGCAAATGCCTCCGATTAAACTTCCAACCCACATTTACACCTTCAATAAACACAGTCAAATTTGCTACATGAAGGTGATGCAGTACTCATTGATCCCTGTGTGATTTATGGAATGTCAGCACTCCTGGAAATATGACTTGTATGGAGGATCTTGAATTCTCAGTATTCTCAGGTCTCAGAATTCCTATCCTGGTTTACTAAGTAAATGAAGTAGTATTTCTGAATTCGTCCATCTCTCACTCAAGAATTTAAATGAGCGGAAAAATATCTCTATCTGTGAGCAATTACTCTTAATAACCATATGGCAATTATATGTGTCCCCAAGGGGAGAGTCTTTATTTTGTCATTAATTATAATTTTATGTGATTTGCATCATCACACCAGGAAGATTATACTAGCTTGCCTGGCAACCCAGGATATAGGTCAAATCCTCATGGCCGTGTCAGAAGAATGCAGCTTTATACTCTATTGTGAACACCACATATGCTCCCACAATGCAATTCCTCCTGGTAAAATACAGATGTAAGACTAAGGCTTGTAATCAAGGAATCAAGGACTAATCATTGATTACATTCTGCTTCACAGCTTGTGAAAGGCGTTGTTGTGGATCATTAGACACAGCCCCTTACAGGAGCGTAGGATTATTTATCTGTCACCAGTTGCTTAACTCTTCTTGCTACCAGTCTTGCAGCTATCAAACAGAAATGGCTGCTACAATGCAGAAGAATATGAATGTTATCAATTTACCTTGTTACCAAGCAGAGACAACCACATTCATTTCCTGAAGTCCAGGAACAGGTTAATGATTGTTGATTGTTTTGTGGGTTTGGGGTTTTTTACCACCTGGAAACCAACATAGTAACAGGTTGAAGAACCCTATAGCCTTCTGTTACAGTGAAAGAAGGATCATGTTTTTTCCTGTGCTTTGGCTGTGTAAATAAGAGAACATTGGCAAGAGAGCTTGTAACACAGGAAAAAGTTGTTTTGGTTTTTTTTTTTCCTAGAAAACATAAAGGCTGAAAATTATGTAAATGGCATAGACTGGTCAAATTCAGAAGCTACAGTTCAACCTTCCAGTTGACAGTTCCACGGGTACTTACTATTTTCCCAAGGAATCCAAGTACATACTCTCCTATGAAGCTTATACTCCACTGCAGAGAAATAAAGCAGAATAAGGAAGCTAAGCAGATGCTTCCTAAAGAAGTGCTTTAAATATTACGTCAGTTTAATTTCTGTCACTGACTTACAGCAAGTAACTATGTTCAAGTTTCTTGTACTGTGAAATCAGTTTAATTCCTTGATTCAAAGAAAAGGTGGGTAAATCCTGACACTATGTGCTTCTATAAAGGATAACTAATAATGCCCTCTACTTGCCTCCCTGGACTGCTTTGTGTCTTAGTCCATCTGTATTTGTAAGGGGCTTTCACTACACCAGAAGAGAAGCCATAAAAAATTGCAGAATTCTATTCTCCAAGCAGGAACAGGTCAAATTTTGAGTCAATTTTTCCAGCCACGTATTAGACATGTTGAAGCATTAGCAACAAATATATGTATGAGTATAAAATGTATTTAGAAGTGGATTATTTTTAAAAGTGTTACCAGTACAGTAGGGTAAAGGTGATGACATTTCATAGCAGAGCATGAGTTATGAAGTGAGTCTGGGGATCCTGAAAATTGTTTAAACCAAAATTAATAACAGTTGTTTTATCTACTGTTTATTTTCCCTACAGGAAGAAAATAAACATAGTATTTCTTCTGTCATCTCCATAGTATCTGCAGTATAACAGAAAGGAAAATAGTGTTTCTTCTGTAAACTGTTTGTTAGTGGCATATTCCGACTAGCTAAGGAATGAAGGTTGTTACAAGCACCTTCATTTAACATGCTGCCAAGTAGCCAACTAGATATTTAGTGGTCCTGTTGACACTGATGATGCTGAAGTTTGTAGCAGATGTAAAGGATAGCTAAGATACAGCTTTTTCAATAGCATTAGAATGACTGAAGTCTTTGGCTGTTGTGATGATGATGCAATGTGAACATTTTTTCTTTAATTTCCAGGTCTTGTAACAGATTATCGGGTAAGTACAGTACCAATGTAATAATTAATACTATTACTTGTATATACTGGTATTTTTAGGATTTTTATTTTCCGTTACTATCATAAACCTCCAAGTGTTTCATGTTTCTTTCCAAGAAGGATGCAGTTTGCTAAATTTTTAACATTCCTCGAACAGAAATTTGGGTTTTTGTTTTTTGGGAAAAAAAATTGTTTAAAGGCAGAAAATGTCTTGCATGTGCAATATCTTTAGATTAAGACAGTAGAAAGAAATTTCCTAAAGTTCTGGGTTTGTTTTTCTTTTCTTTAACATAGTGAATAACACAATTTAAAAAAAAATTAAAAGCATCTCTATTTTAATCTTTTACCATGGAAACACTGTTGTTTTTAAATGGAAAATGTGCCTGTCTTTGTAGATGCTAGCCCCACAACTTTAAACAAGCCAATGTACATGAGTTTCTCAGATACTTGTTTTTCTAATGCCTTTGAGGAGAATTTAGGATGCACAAAGAAAATTTGGTTTGCCTCATGACCCTTCCATTCTGACTGCAACCTCCTTTGCCAATTTTAATTTGAAAATGTTGAGTGTTAAACGGTATTAATAAACAGGGATTAATAAACCAGGAATGGATATTTCTCCTATTATTTGACCCACCTCTGGCAACTGCCCATAGGATGTGGCAATGTGGTTCACTTCAAAACCATGGCAGAACATACTTTCTGCTGTGTCACTGCAATGGTGACTTCTGACACGGGCTCTTCTCTCTGGTTGCAGCACTGGCAAATCCCCCTGGGCAGGAGGTTCCGCTCCCTGAAGCTCTGGTTCGTGCTGAGGATGTATGGGGTCAAGGGGCTGCAGGAGCACATCCGCAAGGTGACTGGGAATTGCCTTCTTGGGTACCCTGTGGTGGGACGGCAAGGGAAAATGAGCTGGCCATCTACCCACTTTCCATGACATCAGAAAGCACAGGAAACAGTTTTAGGCAGCTCAGTTCAACAGGGGTGCTGCTCGTTTGCCCCATGTAAGGTCACAATTTCATATCATGGCAGGATTAAATGGCCATCCATTTTGCGCTCCTCTTTAAGAAAGAAAAATCTAGGAATTTGGAATTTCTAAAGTATGGTACCATAGCTCCCTCTCAAATTATGCCAGAGCACATCCATGGTTTTGTTGTGGAAACACATGGATACTAATTACTTCTTTATTTTATTAATGTACATGCATTGATAGCATGTTTAGATTATGATTAAGGGATACAGTGACTTATCTGGCATGTCTACGTCTGCTGTTGCTTTCTTTCCTGTTTAAAATACATTTTAAAAAAAAAAAAAGAAT
The DNA here is from genome assembly GCA_013397115.1 of Edolisoma coerulescens. Taxonomy (NCBI): domain Eukaryota; kingdom Metazoa; phylum Chordata; class Aves; order Passeriformes; family Campephagidae; genus Edolisoma; species Edolisoma coerulescens. The sequence goes on from VWZW01006289.1 coordinate 10,907,536, forward strand.
GTGTACAATTTACAGTTTCTTAATATTTTTATAAGTACTAAGTTTATTCTTGATGTAAAAAAGGGGGGTTTTTAATCACTAAAAAACAGATATGGCGCCAGTCTAAATTATATATATATACTTCCTCTGTAGCAGTAAAGTCAAATTCAAGCATACCTTTTATCTTTATGAAGTTCAGGGAAATCTCTAGTGAGGGAAGATCCATGACTTGGCTCTAAATATTTACAAAAGTATCCATTAGCTAAGGGCCTAGCCTAGCATACCAAATTCCCTGCAGACACACATTCCTTTCAATTGTGGTACTAAACAGAAGAATTCCTAAGAAAGGCTTTTTCCACTCTTGTAAAATCACTGTAGAAGGAAGTATCCTTTGATTTGGAAAGGTTATAGGACAGAGGGTACCCTCTTTGCTTCTTATTTTAATCACACTATAACTTTCAACTCTACAAATATCAAGACTAGACTTTTATCTTTAATGAGGCTTTCAGAAATAAATTTTGGCAGCTGTGTCAATCCTGATGTTCTTTTATCAATCATCCTTGTATCAATCTGATACATATCCTTCTGATGAAAGACTGATATGAGGTTTGTTGGTCCTTTATTAGTATTACCATTACCATTCCTGGTAGGATTCTCTCTCAGGTTAGATTTCTTGAGACTGCAATTATTGCACTATGATGCTGTTTTTAAGTAGGGCTAAATCTCTCACTGGGAAAATAGAGGGTTGGAAGACTCATATCAATTGCATGGCCTTTTGTCAGGCTGGTTCCCACAGGTTGATATTTACATTCAACAAATTCCCTCTTTCCCTGTCTCCCAGGTATTTCCCTGACTGTCCAGCCAAAAGCTGTTTGTCTTCATAGAATCATAGCTGAGGACCAAGCTTTGATATTTTTTATGACAATACAGTTCAGGAAGGCTAAGCAAATGAATCTTTTCTTAAAGGTATCGATCCCAAAGTAAAACCCTTGTATGTTTCCTCATTTGTAAAGGTAATTCAGACAGCTAAGATTTCCAAAGACTTGTTGAAATGAGTGTGTTTGGTTTATATTTCATTAAGGACTAAATTGTTCTTCAGTATAGATACAAAAATAAGTTATGAAAAGGAAAGAGGGATAATTAAGTGAAGAATTTGTCTCACTGTATACATCTTCAAACTGGAACCATTAAAGTCATTTCTCCTCATACCCCCTTGCCCACTCCCAGTGAATGCTGGTTCAGTTGGTTCCAAAGCATCTTTAAAAAAACCCATAATTTCTATCTCCAGCAAGCCTTAGTTGAACTTAAATTTCAAGAAATAATTGCATTTCATTTGCTCCCTGCTCTAGCAGAATTTAAGGTATCTCTTGTGAGTTTTCAGCTATGTAGGTAAAATTATATCACTAGCTGCAAAATAAAAATTTAAAATATATTTCATATCTTGTACTTTTTCCTCTCTTCTCAGGAATTACCATGCGCTCCAGGCAGATTATGTGTATGTAAACCAGCCTGACATTAGTTTAAATTTTCACACCTATATACAAGTTTCCAAATGAAAAATAATTTGGAATTTAGCTTCACTTGTTAACTGAACTTTAACATTGCCCATCCCTGTGCCTGGCCTTGAGAAGCTGCTTTCTTTTAAACATGCTGTAGCATCTTGCAAATAACAGTTTTCATATACCCATTGCTGGCCAAGGCAGTCCCAAGCAGTTCCTGGCTGGCACCGTCTCCTGCATACTTGGGACTTTTAGCTGGGTTTTAAGGGAAGCCCTGTAGGTGCCAGAATTATTTCTGAAGCTGTATATGAGGATTTGGAGATGCATTTGAGTGGGTGATTGAGTGGACAGAGGTAGGATGAGAAGAGACTTAGGAACAGTGGCAGAGGCAGGTATTGCAGCCTTCCAGTGGAGAGCAGAGGGGCTGGAGCTGGGGAAGCAGGACCAAGTGTTTCTCTCTCTCTCTCTCTCCCTCTCTCTCTCGTTATTAAGGAGTTGCCCCGGGGAAAGGGTAAAAAAGTTGGGCAGGAGAGTAGAGGTTTGAAACAGCTCCTTGGGCTGGAATCTGGGGAAGGAGATGCCTGTATTTGCTCCTAAGTCATGGAAAACTCTAGGAAGATCTGTGCAGTGTTTATAGATCTCTAGTTAGGCTTCTTTTGTGCAGCCTGGTGTTACTTACAAAGGGATTTGAGATTTTCAATAGTGATGAGCTTCTGACCTGATATAGAGGGAAAAACACTGTATATCCTTAAGAAGCCACCCTATTTGTTGTGTGCTTGCAAGTTTCTATGTGGAAGACCAAAGACATCTGTAACTATCTCTTCACAAACTTTTTTTTTCTTGATGTAAACTGTCACAAAAATTCTCCCCCCCCCCTCTTTTATTAGTATATTTTAAGGAAAAGATATTTTTTGTGTTTGCAGCCTTAAGGTCTTCATCAAAATGACTGGATAACCACTGCAACTTGGCATTTGCTTGAGGATGGCATTTAGGAACTAAAATATTTCCAGGAGATGAGAATGTGTGACTTGGATTTAGATACAGTAAATTTTTTTGTTTTCCAAACATTCTGGTTATGCACTCTTTTCACACACAGCATGTCATGTTAACCTATTGCAAAGTATAGGTTTTAAAGCAGTGGTAAAGGGGAGAGTAGTCATCTTTGAAGGATGTGGGGAGAGATAAATACAAATTTTGGAGGTAAGTCCCAAAGCCACAGAGCACATGTAAAAAGAGGGCAAAACCACCACCAACAACAACAGTCTTCTGGACTGATGCCAACCACTCAGGGTCCATATAAATGTGAAACCAAATAGCCCATTTGCAAACCACTTGACCATCTATTTATTATTCCTTTGTTGGTTTAAGTCCTCTCAAAGAGCTCAGAAGTAATTTGAGAAATTTAGGAGTTAGTGTGTTTTTGTATGCAATCCCTATGAACATTCTGACTCTGCTGAATCCTCCTTAGGACCAGAAGTAATCAGTATACTGAGGATAATGAATTCCATTAAAAATTAACAGTAGAGTCCAAGAAACTGGAACTGTAAAGAACAGCAGTGCTAGAGATAGCATTTAAACTGGAGAGTGGCATGGTCCAAGTGGCTGTTCAGAGGACTCTTTTGACAGCCTTTTCTTTCAGTGGGATGCAGGCTAAAGCAGGCAAAGAGGTGAAATCTATAGGAGAAAAAGTATGAAGTGATCAAGACCAGGCCAGTATGCTTATCTGCATATACACAGTCGTGTAACTCCAGTGCTTCAGAGAAGCTCCCTGCAATCAAAAACTATTTTAGCTCTTGAAGGCTTTGCCCAAAAATTAGAATTCATCCTAAACACTTCAATGCAGAAGCATTAATATTTATATTTATATCTTCACAGATATATTTACAAAAATACAGATTTTTTAAAATAGACACCACAGCCTAGTGCCTCACAAGTTTACTGCTCTTATTATTGATTATGTAAGACATTTCCCTTTATCCAGAATAACCAATTTAATTAGATCCCTTGTTTCCTTTCTCGCTGCAGAAAAGTGATGGTTATTTACCTGAGATAATAGTGACACATAAAAATTCCTTACAAGCCTCTTTTTCTCAATCAGCTAAATTTCACTGTAACAACTGGGGCTGTTACTCTGTTCCTATATACCAAGATATTTCAGGACACTAACACAGTCCATGTGATTCCACTTTGAGGACCCACATGATGAAGGGATTGCCCAAATGGTATTTCTAGAAACAGTATATGAGTTGGTTTGTGTATGTCCACATGCATAGTCATATAAATTAAATCATATGTTAAATCATATAACAGCTCTAGTTAAAATGATTTTGAAAAGTTAAATAATATTTGAATGCCAACTTTAAGTTAATGGTGCTAGGGACACAGCTTGACACATGTGTCAAAATCAAAAGCACTTGGAGATACACGATATCCATAGGTCAGGCTTGGTATGTACACATTCACCAGAAAACTGAGAACAGCCTGTCAGCCTTTTACTTCTCCTTTCCTGTCCTCAATTTCAGTGCCTGCAGTTTTCCAAACAGGACTTTATTTTCACAGTGTACCTGTCTGTCTTGAAAAGCTGAGGCACTAAAGCCGCGCGTATCCTCCTGTGAGTTATTGCCACGCTCATGTGCAGAGCGTGGGTACAGCTTTTGGACTTAGGAGAGGCACGTGTGATTCCTAAATGCCCTGCAGTTTTACAGAGCTTGAACTTCCAGGCTTAATAATATTTAACTTTACTGTTGCAGCGATCTTTGTAAGAGCAAATCAGGATAATAGCTTATGGTTCAAAGGTGCAGGGCCGTGGGTTACTGTACTTAGGCAAAGCTATACACGTGAAACTCCAGTTAAATCACCGCTTTCTCTCCTTCCAGTTCTGTAAAACCTAAAACGCTTGGTGCCCCCCAGTGTCTTTACCAGTTATTGCTGTTTGTTAAGACTTGCTGTGGATAAAAGTATTTGCATCCAGACATGAATGCAAAATACTTCTAGAATTTTGGTTTGTGACTTAACTAAAAAATTTTTATTTTCCCTTGCTTTTATTTCTTTCAAATTCCTGAAAAATCATTTAGTTCAAAAAGTGGACATAAGTACCTGCTATAAAATGCATGGCTTGGGTCTGGAGTTTTCTTGTACAACCTTCTCACAGTAAGCCAAATCTTAAATGTTTGTTTTATTCAGTTCTTACTCAGATAAATTTGGATGAAATTCAGCTGGTGATTACATTCAGCTGGACAGTTGTGAAATTCTTATCTCATTGAACATGATTTGTTTTATGGCTTTGATTTCCAAGACACGGTACATGTAGTGCAGAATTTTGCAGAGCTGTATAAAAGACATGTTTGGTTAAAGCTATAGAACGCGAGGACAGGAGGAGACAGTAAAAGACCATTACAACACCTGTGCCTATTTCACGTATGTTTTTCATGCACTTATTATGCATACAAGTATCTGTATGTATGCTGATGCTTCTGGTTGAATTTCACAGCTGTAAATTCATGCTCTTCATATTAGCAGAACATTCAAACGCCTTGGAAGCGATTGGGCATTTTACTGGTCTCATTCCTGACTCAAAGAGCTAATTTTAGAGGGAGATGATAAATGGATGTAACAAACAGCAGAGCGGAAGTGGTGACAACAGAAGAACTGGCTGGTTGCGTAGGGTACCAGTAAGCCCAATATGAAGGTTTTGAAGCAATGTTTTGATTCAATCTAAACTATGTTTTTCTATTTTAAGAAATAAAAAAACATCAGAAAGCTATGATTAAGATTGCAAAATGTGTTGGCTTTTTTCCTTCTTTTTTTTTCCCTTTTCTGTAATTTCTGTTTTGCCTTGTTTTTGTCCTTTTGGAAGAAATTCCTGTGAGATGAAACATTCCACATTTAGCCTTGACCCAAAGTGATATGTTTCATTTTTGTTTAATAGCTGTCCTTGAATTTACAAAAAGTCCAAGTGCAAAAGCATGGGCTTAGTTGTTTATTTTTGTAAAATTATTTGCAATCCTAAATATATAAAAGCTGAAGAATCTTTAAACATGATTTTTAGATGTTTCACATAATTTTTGATATAGACTGGCTATTGCATGAAGACAAACTATAATTCAAATGGCTGGTTGCTGTTGTCTTATCTTTTCTGTTTGTTTCTTTGGTTGGTTGGTTGGTTTTTTGGGTTTTTTTACGATAGTGAACACTAAGCTAATGATAAAGCCAGTAGGAGGGTGACTGGATAAAGTACTGCAGGTAGCTGATGAGGATATGGGTTGGTTTTTTGAAAGTGCTTTTAAATTCATTTTCTATTTGGAAGAAAGCAGAGCGAAACATGGTGTGAGTATGCAAGTATCACTGACTGATGTTAAGACTTCCCAGCTGGTTTTTAGTATGTCTGTTTGTATTTTTCCCATTTATTTGAATTTTGGTTTCATCTGCTTCAAAATAATTGCTCTGGCTTAGTGCCCAGTGTCACTCGTTTTTGCCTCAGTAACTTCTCAACAGGTTTGCTGAGATTTGCTATCCATTTTCCTGATTATACTGCCATCAACTTTCTTTTCAACTGAACCTGAGCACCCAGGTCAGAATAGTGAGCGAGTTCTCCCTTTCTTCACAGATTTCTCATAGTAAGTGAGCTATTCTAAAAAAGAGTATCTTTCCAGCTTAATTTGCACTGAAATTGTGACATTTTTTTCCCTGTACATCTGTCCATTTCCCCTTTTCCCTCTAATGACTTCTGGACTCTTTAGCCATTCCCAGCCAAAACTAGTAATGGTATAAAAACTAAAGGAAAATTATTAAAATTATTTACTCTTAATGTGGTATCATATCAAATTGTGCTGAAGTGTCTCAAGAAGTAGACCAGTACTGCCTATGACAGACTGAGATACTAATACAGCAATGGCTCCATATGGTCTCTGGAAGTCATAAACGGGATGGAAGTTAACACAAACAGATGGCAATATGTGAATATTATCACACATCAGCAGAAGGAACAGAGCAAAGGAATAGAAAATACTTCAGCACACCTTTTCTCTTGGTGAATCAAATGTATACAATATAAATACTCTCTCTTCTCAGCATGTCAGGCTGTCGCATCAATTTGAACACTTAGTCCTTCAGGATGAAAGGTTTGAGATCTGTGCTGAGGTTGTCTTGGGACTGGTCTGTTTCCGGCTGAAGGTAAGGCAGCTAAGATCTCCTACTTCTTCTCTCATGTTTTATAGCAACACCGTAACCTGAAATTGAATACAGTCTTTGTAGTTAATATACTTGATTATTTTTTAAGGAAACTAAAGGGAGTTCATTTAGAACAAAGCAGATGAAAGAAAAAAGCTTAAGACAATTCTGTTAAAACTTAATCAAAGGCTTAAGAGAAATTAAAGCATATTAAGGTATGGAAATATATAGTCAAGGCCAACAAATGTTGTAACCAGTCATACAAAATGACTTGTTACATTCCATGCATGATGAGTTTTGATGATTTAGTATATTTCCCTAGACTTCTGTATATGATGAGTGTGTATTACTTGTTTCTTGTCAAGTTAATTTCTTATGTGTATATATTTAATATTCCATTTTATTAAAAAATTACTATCATAGATGAAAATTAGAGCACTAAACACTTTTTTATTGTCTTCTTCAAAGATTATTTTTTCATCTATAAAATTCTATGGTCAAACTGGGAAAATTGAAGCAAGATATGTTTAAGAACAGGTTACGTGGGAGGCCAGCTTCCCAAGTGCCCTTGGCCCTGGTCTGCTTTTTATTTCTGAACATGATCCTTTTGCCCTGTTTGGTCTTTTATTCCCCAAAATCTCTCAAAGTGCCAAGTTCATTGATGTAGAGACCTTGCCCAACAGAAACTACAAAATTTATTCTGCACTTGGAGCATAAAAGCCGCATTATTTGGGAGAGCTCATTTCTTTTAATCAGACATTAAAAGGGGATCAGTGTCTTAGTTTACATAATGAAGTAATTTTTTAGAGGAGCTTGGAGCTAAAGCCTCTGTAAAGGACTGGATTGTGACACTGAATCTGACCACCAAGCAACAATAACAATAACAACAGCACTAGTGTTTTCTAGTTAACATGGTACCTAAATGAGCTTTTAGCTTTTCTGAAGGCTCCCCAGCACATCTTTTTCTCCTTCTGGATAGTGTGGTATTACTATTTTTAACAAATTCTTTTCCCAGTCATTCAGTTGCCCCAGTTAGCTGAGTTTGATGCATCTGGCTGAAGAGGCTAACAAGTAAATAATAAAGTAACGGTGAATTCATCTGGAATAGGAAAATGGTTTTGTTTGAATTTATATTGTTTAAAATAAAATTGAAAAAGACCCTGTGTCTAGGGGATCTGACAGATTACAGAATGTAGAGTTTTTTCAGTAAGTGGAAACACAAATATAATCTCTTTCCTAACAAGAACTTTTAAAAGATACCAAGGGATAGATTCTGTGGCTTTTTTTGCTCAATAAAAAAATGTTGGTTGCAGTCTGCTCTCTCACAGGGAACTAGCAAACACTAGTTTTGCAGATCCAGAGACAGCTGTTAGTCAGTGCTCTACATTTACTTTGAAGGAACAGTTCTGGTGAAATAGAGCATAGCAACACAGGAATTGTCACTTTTGATCAGACCAATAGCTCATCTACATCTGTTCTCCTGTCCCTCATGATTCAGAGCAAGAAATCACATCTAAAGGGAAAGACAATTTTACAATAAGAGGTAAATATTGGACCTTTAGCTAAGAAACCTTTGGACAAGTTGTAGAATAAAGGCCTGATTCCACTGAAAACCAGTGTAGAAAGAGCAGTGTTTTCATTTCTTGCCTACCTGATCCAAAAAAAGAACAACTAGCAAGCTTTCAAATTAAGTTTTTATAGGTTTTTATAGGTATTTATTTATTTGCTTTTTATATCACTCCTTCAAAAATCTTTTTGTCATTTTTATAATTCCTATTAAAATACATTTTAGAAGCAGGATATTTGTAACTTTTATGTAGTTAGAGTAGGACTCAGAGTCAGGGAACTCGAACAATATAATGCTGCACAGCTGTAAAAGTATGAAATATTTTTTCTTCCTTCCTTTGTTCTTGAGAAGCCCTTTTTAATTTTTTTGCTTAGCTGTAACTTTTATTTTTTTGCCTTTCACACTGTTGAGCAAATGGACTAATTACCTATGACTTTCATATTATAATTATTTCATCAAATATGTCATGCCAAAGGGTTAGTTTTAGGGCTCCTTGTCATGACTGCAGATGAATACAAGTCAAGCTAGTAATTTCTCCAAGGGGGTGAGAATGCTGTCTTATTGAAGCTCACAGACTCAATCAAAGCTGGCTTCTCAAAGCTCTGGGAGAGGATTAGTCACTACCAGCTTCAATTTGACGTGACACCTGAGTGTCACAGCAGCCCTAAGGTGGAGCTGTGAGAGTAGAACAGAAGAAAGATAAATGAATCTTTCTCCTTCCTCCCCTCACCCCTGCCAACTTAACGTCATATAACTGCTTGTATTGCCTGAAAGTCAGTGCTGTGCATTTGATATTAAAGGCAAGGATTGTCATTTTAATAATGCATTACCTTTGATAAGAAAGCAGGACATGACTGCCACCAGTGACTGACCTGTAATAGGTGGGGACTTGCAAAACACCCAAGTTGGTCCATTTTCTTAGTTAGGAGCAGTTCAGTTGCATAAATATCTCCTAGAAGAGTAAGGCTAAGCCATGAATTTCAGGATGTCGCACAAAATTTGTAACAACTTGTGCTAAGACACAACAAGGTTTTGACTTGGGTTCAACTCTAACTCTTAATATGATCTAAAAACGTGAGAATGATACATTTATCCTTGCTGCCAATGGGAAACTGCCGCCGTATGCTTTGGCTTTATATGGAAAAGGCTAAGCAGGAAAGCCACAACTGCCCAGATTTGAGAGAAGGTGTTTTCTGATCAGGATGTTTTCCTGATGCTGCCACAGTAACACAACTGCTGCAGAACCGACAGATTTGGCCATTTGCAACTCCTTCCGCAGTCAGTGCTCAATAAGGGGACACTGTGATAGAAGTGCAGATACTCCCAGAATCTCTTGCAATTGTGTGTTACCACTAGTGTAATGGAGAGAGTAAAAGATGCAAAATAGCTAAGATACGTCCTCTGAAGAATTCTGTGGTGGACAATTCTTACAGAACTTGAGACAAATATTTTTTTAGGGTTTCCACTGATAACATGAAACCTACTTATTCCAGGGATACATTACCTTAAAAATGTCTTAATTAAGGGTAAGTCTTCATATTCAAAAGACTCTCTCACAGCAGACATGCTTAAGTGAAGACTGGAAAGTTTTGGTTTTGGAAAGTCAGTATAGTTCACTGCAAAACTTCCTCCCATGTTTGTTTGATTAGATCCAAGAAGAGTGTAATAACATGAATACAATAATGAATGCTTTTAACATAGCTCACGACCTTAGGTCACAAAAGGGCAGCTATCACAAATGCCCCAGTGTGAACACTGCTCCTAAACCCAAGGCAATCCATATATCTCTTTGTGGCCCAAAACTTCTCTCTTACATCATCATCTTTTTGTGATCTTTTGATGGCAATGCATTGAGAGATGAGAAGATGGCTGCTTGTTACTGGTGCTACTTGGGCTTGGCTGCTTGGTGGGATTTACATTTTCCAGACTTGTTTCTAAAATTCATTGTCATACCCATTGAATTACAATGATTTCAGGGCTCAAATGAACTAAACGAGGCACTTCTTCAAAGCATAAATGATGCCAGGAAGATCCATCTGGTCCCGTGCCACCTGCGAGAGAAGTTTGTGCTACGTTTTGCTATTTGTTCCCGCACAGTGGAATCCACCCACGTCAAGTTTGCCTGGCAGCACATCTCACAGCTGGCAACTGATCTTCTGAAAACACAGGAGCAAAACCACCACCAGCAGTAACAGCGGTGAAGTATAAGTGAAGATGAAGTAATTAACTGGCTTTCTCTGTGTTGCCAAGTTTTATTTTAGGTGCAGGTGGGGAAGTCAAACTATGAAGGAAAAAAATACAAAACCTGTTGTTATATAGCCCAGCTGCAGTAGCAAAATCCTTCCCAGCAAGTTGTAACCTTAGTCATTCCTTCTCTGTACTGTAGTTCCATCTTGCCTGTTTCCAGATGCACATAGCCAAGGAGACTCGAGCTGTCTTTTCTTACGAGATTGTAGTCAAGAGCATTTGTTCAACCAAGCAATGGAAATGGAAGGGTTGGTGCTCCCTTTGTCCCCATTCACCTCTAGCATACCCCCTCCTTTCTTCACAGATGAAACTGAGAGGTGTTTTAGCCAATTAATTTAACATTACTATGAGTGCAGAAAGAATCCAAGTTGGGGAAGTTCGGTAACCTGTTCGGATTCTAAATATGTTAATGTGTTATGCTAATATCTGAATAGGCATGCACAAATGTAGTTGCCAGGATTTGGGGCGCTATCATGTCATGACACACTTGCTGCAGTAATTTTGTAAATGAACAAAGGAAAAAGGACTTCAAGACTTCCTCCACTGCATACTCAGACTGAGGGGAATGAGCACTAACTGATTACTGATCATCCTTCTGGCAGGTTCTCTACTTTCCCCAAATGTTTTGCTTTTAAAACAGTCATTTTGTCAAATACCAGCAAATAAGTTATACTGGCTATTGGTTTCCAGATTGATCATTCATAATGAGGTCCCTGAAAAGCTCCTCCTGAAGAGTTTCATCAAAAGCTATGTGCTACCTGGTATTCTATATTTTTAATCAAGTTATTATCAGCAGTAATTACTTGAAAATAGTCTGTAAGATATGTTCTGTGAAACTGACTTGTGATTCCTTTTTATGGCTACCATTTTGATTACTTCATTGTGTAATAAATCTTTGACAAAATGTGCTAAGAAATGTGACGTCAAAAATGTTACTTAGTTTCTCAAATTAGCTAACAAATGAGTAAACAAGTGACAATAAAAATAGGAAGTAAGAGAACTAACCCCCAAAATCTGCTGTAGTGCCCCCATCAGTGGTTTTCTTCCATTAACAGTGATGAATGGAATATGAAAATACTGGAAAACCTCTTTCAGGGAAAGTCAAATCGTATGTATTTGACACAAACGATTGGTGTGTCATCCTGTCAAAGGTGGGCACAGTAAAGAGCTAAAATGAAAGTTAGAGGTGAAAGTCAGAACAGTATCAAGTCAAGAAGTACTTTTGCCATTTTAAGAACATAAATTCCGGACAGTTATTTCTGTGTAAATAAGAACAACATAAATAGCTGCCCCAAGAAAAATAATATGTAGGATTAATTTCTACATTTGCATTTCAATCTTCCTTTTACTGCTCATATTATCTTCTAAAGCCTCTTGAGCAACTTGCACAATTATTCAGCTCTCTTCCTCCATCCCGTTCAAGTATACTTCCTACGGTTGGGAAGTTGCAAGTAGACCAGGGAACATGGATCAGGACAGGTCATTTGGCACATGGTCTGCTCCTACCTCTGTCTTTCCAGAAGACCTTTAACAAATTTGAATATGGACCAAGTAGATTTTTCTGGTGATTTCTAATCTCTCACTTCTGGGGTGCCAACTGGGAAGGATTACTATTTCCTTAAGGAACTGATTTCCCTGGTAACAGATGAAGAAAGGGATGGCCAATGACTTTGGTAAAACCCAGTAATATTTGAGCAGGTGACTGACACAAGACACTATTGTCAGCTACAGTGTCAGAAATTTTGATAGCATTGTTGTCTTTAGCAGAACCAATATGAAATCTAGGTTTTCTGTGGTAGCACAATGCAATAGATTGGTAGACTGAAGAGACTGAAAAATGCTGGCAGTTGTTCCCTTTCTCTATTTTTTTTTTAAACATTTTTCAGATCTCATGACCAGGAAAACAATGTTCATCCATAACATGTATCTTCCACACTGATACAATTTTACAACTTTTACATTATGAAACCTCTAGAATCTTGGGGCCAGAGAAGAATTACATGTTCTCTGTGAGACAGACCAGTATTTTGTATGTGAAATATATAACCAGGTCTGTCCAGGAAACAAAAAAAGGGAGAGATCAGATTTGGATCAAAGCCATCACAGAGTAAATCCAGGGTAATTCCACTGAAATGAAATGGAGTTGCTTTGGGCTTAGGTGACTATAATTGAAATTAAAAACCTGACTAATAAGTATTGGAAAAGAAAGGCATAAGGTAAGGCACCGCTAAACTGAACATAAGAAGATTCTGCTGGAAATCTGTTCCATGGAAACCAGAGCAGAGACAAATGATGCCCACCTGTGTGAGCCTCAAACGGCTGTAAAACTGGGATGCAGGCAGGATGCACATCCAAACCCAGGAGAGGTGAAATGTCCCCAGCACCCCAGAAATAGACAGAGATCCCTTTAGACATTTGTGGGAAAATATTGCCAAAACTGACATTCAGTTAAACATTTTTCAGTATCTGGATATCAGTTTTAGAAGTGGTTGTTGTCCAGATACCAAAACTCCTCTTGGCAAAGAATTTAGGATAAAGGCTAATTTAAAATATACACGGACTAAAAGTTAATTTTTGTTTTCTTTTTTAAAGAAGTGATGCAAGTAAATCTTCTAATCAACAGCAGTGATAAGACCCATGGAATTACATTTCCCCATGGCTAGCCCAGTACAGAAACCTGAAGTTCACATTTCTGTTTTTTCTGAAATTCTCAGATGATTTGAATATGTAACTAGTGAAGGCCTTCATAGTATTCAGTCTCTCATACCCTCTTTCCCCCATGTGATAATTCCTTCTTAGACTATTAACATTAGGACATCTGAAAAGGAAATCTGGGCTATGTAATCAACTCAAGAACAAGCACTGAAAGGAACATTTTGAAAGAAGAACATAACTACGGTTTCTGTGCTGTAGCTTTGCAATGTATCTGTAAGTGAGAAACACTGTATTTATGAATAGTTAATATGTTAACCTGGATTTATTGTGCCTTGTGTGCAAAAGCTAATATAGTCTGTGCCGATGAATACTGTTTGATATTAAAAATAATACAGAATCTCAGAACTGTACTTTAGTAGAATATTCACATCTCAAGGAAGAGTGCAGCTGTTAGAGAAGGAGGGAAGAAACATGACTTTTCAGTAACCTCAATTTATTTTTTTTTAAACTAGCAGAGTACAGTACATTCTTAATGACAGATTATAAATATATTTTATTACTGATGGTGAGATATTGAAAATATATGTATTTATGAAAGTATTGGTAATGTATTATACTCTGAACTGCATTATAATTATTAAATTTCCAATTTGTTCTTGCCTTTACATACAAGATTCTGCTCATGGCTGTTTTGTTGTTGTTGAAGGTTACCATATGTCATGAGTAGCACTCATATTGAAGTTGCCTTACAACAGCAGTCTAAACCTTGAGATGTATAAACCTGAATTGCTCAATGAGAAAATGAGAAATAAAATGAGAAATAAATGAGAAATAAAACTGAGCAAATGAGCAATAAGTGAGAAATAAAACTGAGAATCCTGAAGACCAAGTTGGTTGGTGGGGCTGGTTAAATAACCATCAATAGATAATATCTACATAGTATATGTAAAGTTTGTATGTTATAAATAGAAAAATAATCAGAAGTTTAATGCTCTAATTATAATTTGTGAGTTGTCAACTCCCTTTAAAATCTGTATCCAAAACGTACTGAAGAGACATATAGGTTTTAATTGGCAATATTAATAAATGGAAACACAACTAAGACTATTGTCTCTTTGTACTTAACTAAGCTTTTCCCATCTCGTTCATTCTAGATGCACTGTAAGAGATCCAACTTCCCCACTCATATCAAGTCAGTGCCCTGATTTTCACCACTGAGGACTTTTTTTCCATGTGTTTTTCAAGTTACTTTACAAATGGGAGTTTGCAAATTTTCCTGCAGGAAGTTTCCTCCTCAGCAACAGGAGTCTGAAAAATACCTGGCCATACCCAGGGCCAATGCCAACCCTTCTGCCAAGTTCTGCACAGTCCTGCAGCTGGATCTGCCATTTGGGGCAGCTGCCCAGCTTCGGCTTTGGTTTGCAGCTCCAGTGCCATCAGGTAGGACAGGGAAGAGGCCCATGACATTAGCCCTGCCTGGCTGCAGCCTGCGTCCCCAAGGCTCCTTTGCTGCCTGCCCCTGTGCAACCCCAGGGAAATCAGGCAAGCATGCCTTGGGAAAAATTTGATGGCAGCAGAGTCACAAACTATATAAATGTTAGCCCAGCTGGGTCTGAGATGATAGCTTGCATACCAGCACAGACAGTTTAATATGCTGTCTGCACTAATGGTATAACAAGCCTGATGCGTAACAAAAACCTGACAGAAACGGCAGGAAAGGTTCCTCACGGGAAATGAAATGTTCGCCCACTCAGAAGCGTCTGTGTTAATACCAGAGGTGTAACTGCATCTTAGAGTGCTAATTTGCATCTAGGTTGGTGTGCTAATTTGAACGTGGGTTGGTGTGATACAGCTGGGACTCCACCACCACATTCAGTTCATGGGATACATCTTTTGCCCTGTAAAACCGTGTGTCATTCATCTTGTCCTTGTCAGAGCTGTTCTCCCAAAAAGGCCTGCCCAGCAGCTGTTGTTTTCAGGAGTGTTAGACAGCATCCACTTCTGGCACTGCTGTGGTGGCCATGGTGGCCCCGCAGCACGAAGAGCAGGGGTAGAGATGAAATAGGTGGCCGTGAAGGTGTGCCTAGGGGCCAGGTACCCATCACTGGCACCAGGGGAGCCTGGGCTTTGTGCTCGGGCCATCGTTCATGGAATTTGCCTCCTGTGCAGCCCGTCCTGCGCGGAGGGCTGTTGCCAAGAGCAGAGCCCGGGACGCCGCTGGCCTGGCTGCCTGTGAGCTATGCAAAGGCCATCGAGAGGGGATTCTGACTGAGAGGAACGAAGAGCGGGTAGCTGGGCAATGTTGATGGGAGGTGGCTGCCCTGCCATTTTGGGCTGTCAAAGTCGAGTTTGACACAGGAAGAGCCACAGCAATTCTGCTCCTTCAGTCACCGAACTGAAGGTAATGGCCTCGTCTGCCTCACAGAAACTGCACATCTCCACGTTTCCATTTTCTACTGCTACTGAAAATGGCCTGGATAGGCAATGAGCATGACAGAACCTGTTACATTCTCCAGCCTCTGCCTTCTCGGCTGCTCTGACCTTCGGCTGAGGAACCAAGCCTTCATCAGAAAAGTTATTCCGAAGCGTGTGAGCAAGGCTGGCAAGGCGCGGGAGCCGAGACACCAGCACCAGGGGAGCGCTGGGGGCCGCGGCTGGGTTTTCGGGGGGGACCCGGGAGGGACGGGGGGAACTCGCGGAGGACATGCGGAGGGGACGCGGGAGGGACGGGGGGGACCCGCGGAGGACATGCGGAGGGGACCCGGGAGGGACGGAGGGGACCCGGGAGGGACGG
>VWZW01006289.1:10923618-11014179 GCA_013397115.1 Edolisoma coerulescens
CGGGGAGCGGGAGCGGGAGCGGCACGGCCGGGACTGGGGGCGGAGGGGAGAGGGAAGGGGGAAGAAAGGAGGGAGGGAGCTGCGGGATCTCCTCGGGGCTCTGGTCTCCGCTTCCAGGTGCCGTGAGGGGGAGGCCGGGCGGGGCTCCGAAGCTGAGGGGCCCTGGCTGCCGGCTGGGTAGGGGCGGCGAGGGCTCAGCCGTGCCCGGGCAGCTTCCCGGCCGGATTCCTGGCCTGAGGGCAGTGAATGGGTGGGTGCTCTCGCGTACTTGCCTGTGGCTCCCTGGCGCGCAGGCGGGCGTGCCCCGAGCTGGGTGTGCTCGGGTGTGAAGGCAGCGGCGCCAGCAGCAGCTCCCGCCCGCTCCGCGCTGAGGCGAGCACGCGCCTCTGTGCCAGAGATCCATTGAAGCCAGTGCTTGGATACACCCCAGCTTCAGGCATGCACACGAAATACGATGTTCTCGTCTGGGAACAGTTCTGCCTGAACGTGTATGCATGTGGCTTTCTTGGAAAGAAGTTGTAAGGCTGTGAGGACAATTATTAGGGATTAGAATAGAGGGAGAGAATATGATGCTAGAGGATGCTTAAGATGTATATAAATAAATAAAGGGAGGGTGTTGAGAGGACGGAGCCAGGCTCTTCTTGGTGGTGCCGAGCAATAAGACAAGAGGCAGTGGGCAGAAACTGAGGCATAGGAAGTTCCACCTGAATATGAGGAAGAACTTCTTTCCTGTGGGAGTGACCACACACTGGAACAGGTTGTCCAGAGACGTTGTGGAGTCTTCCTCACCAGAGATATTCATGAACCATCTGGACACAATCCTGTGCCTTGTGCTCTGGGATGACCCTCGTTGAGCAGGGAGGTTGGACCAGATGATCCCTTGTGGTCTCTTCCAACCCTTCCCCTTCTGTGAATAATCAAACTAAACTAATTTCAAACTGGTTACCACTGTTCGCTTGTTATGACCTTCCCTCAGTGCTATGAAGGTGATCATTGAATCCTTAAGGAAGTGGTGGTGAACTTGAGATTTTGTGTTCTGAATGATGGAAGTATTTCATGGGAGCAAATACCTGCTATTAAACTTTTTCTGAATTTATGCTTTTATGTCACTTAAGATATTTTTGATTCAACAGTTACAAAAAAAGTTATGTGCACAGTGACAGCTGTTTAGTAGTTGTTTAGAGAAAAGAAGTAAAAGGCCACAGCCTTTCTCTGTTCACCTGTCACTCAGCTATGGATGGATTATGATGTGAGTTTGTATCAGATTCTCTAGGTGTGAGTTAGACTTCTCACAGTACAGTTGGCAGTAACTTTTTAGAGAGAAAGCCTTACTTTTGTGGGGGTTTTTTGTTTCTTTGTTTCAATTGGATTTGCTTGTAGAGGTGCCAGATTTGCAGGTAAAGTGTATTTTGACTTTTCTAAACAGCTCTATAAGTTTGGGCTGTAGTAAAAAAAAATATTCAAACCGAAATGATTTATGTCCTTGTTATTTGTCATGTGTGTAACCGTATAATCATATGAGCAATAATCATATTGTGCTCTTTGTTGTCTAATGCTGATGCCAGACTTTCTGCAAATAATTAGAGAGGACACCCCCACATACCCTGGATTCCTTCAGTTTTGTGTCCCCAGCCTTGTATGGACATTGCACCTGTACCTTCATCTGCACTCCTACGCAGTCCATAGCTGATCCAGAAGATTGCAACTTGGCTCACACTGTGTTGGAAAGGGTGCAGAATATATGATACTTTGCAGAGAAAGAAAATACATCGTGAACGTGAGCAAATCATTTCTGGTCAAACAAAATACTCCTCCTGAACCAAAGGTCATCTTTCCTATTTCTTGAAAAACCCCAACACTAAAGGAGTTTAAATTCCACTTTCTGAAACTGAGAAACAAGCATTGCTTTAAACATGCAAGAGCTTTGTTTCTCTAAAGTATGAAATGGGGACATTTCCATCTAAATGGAATAAATAGTTTTGAACATTTGCTAGTAATCTGTTACTATTTTCTTAATCTGAAAGCTTGCTACATTCAGGATTATTCATTCAATTTTTATCTCCCCTCAGAGACTCTGCATGCAATTTTACTTATTAGCTTAATTGTTTCGTTTTTATTACCATCACGGTAATAAATGAAATCATTCTGACAGTGGTGTATCCTCTGTCCTCCACTGCACTGTGCCGTATTCTGTCAAATAAGAGTGAAAGCACTGGTGATTTCATTTAACAAGGCTGAGTTTTGCTTGGCCATCTGTTACCATTCTTTGCAGTCTACTTACCTCCCCAGGAGACCTCTGGTTAGAAGCAAACTCTCTCTTTTTTTCCCCCCCACTTTCTTCTTCTTTTCTTTGAACAAGGAAGAAAAGAGAACCTCAGTCTAAATGCTTTTGCACCACAAAGCTGGTTGCTTTTTGAAAACAGTAAAGTGTCCAGACTGTCTAAGTAGTTTGCAAGACCTCCTGCTCTGTTTCTCTCAGTTAAAATAATGTAGGTTTTCCCATGTAAGTATTTAAGAAAGGGGGGAAGCAGACGGTGCAAATGGTGTCAGATGGCATTTTGTAACTGCAGGTGTTCTTTGTCTGTTCCAGTGTCAGTGATGGAGGCCCCCACCCCCAGCGCGGTGCACCTGAGTGACTGGCAGAAAAGTTACTTTGCTGTCACCTCTGGCACCTGCACACCCAGGCAGAAGGCAGATGGATACCGTGCCAAGATCCTGCGCATTCAGTATGCATGGGCAAACTCCGAGATCTCCCAGGTCTGTGCTGCCAACCTGTTTAAGAAGTACGCAGAGAAATACTCCGCGGTTATTGACTCTGGCAACGCAGAGACTGGCTTGAATAACTATGCAGAAAACATTTTGACTTTGGCAAAATGTCAGCAAAGTGACAGTGACAAGTGGCAATCTGCCTTGACAACAGACAATGTATTTGAATTAAAGTGTGTGCAAGAGAGGATGCAGGCTGGCAAATTTTTCCAGAGCTCTCAGATGGCACCAACAGATGCCTGTGTACGAGCTGATAAAGGGGTCAGTGCCTCCGCTGCTCCAGCTCTTCCTAAACTCGATGTCTTCAGCAGTACCGGGGAGACTGAGCTCAGTGCTGGCTCAGCAAAATGTGCAAGTCAGGGACCCGATCTTCTGGAGCATCCCTCATCTTCCAAGTCCCTTCAAAGCAGTGTGCCTCCTGTGACCAAAACTTCACACACACTTCCTGCCACTTCGGCCTCCTTAAGCAAACAGGTTCATCCAGGCTTCCAGGCAACTCCGCTCTTTGGAAGTAAAGAAGCTGCTAATAGTAGTTCTCTGAAAATGTCAGGTAACTATTGTGATGGACAAAATTTGTCTCTTTTCAACCAGTCAGCTGTACCTGCCTGGTCTGCAAATTCTGGGAAAAGAAAAGCATTCTATGGTATGGCTGATGAAGGCAGCACAGCTGTTCCTAGCCTTGCTCCATGTCAGGCTTCCCTTTCTACAGAAACTAGTGGTTTTTCAGGGCAAAGAAACAGAAAGGAAGAGAGCAGTGTGCCTGGGTTTAGAACTGCAAAGGAACAGCTGTGGGTGGATCAGCAAAAGAAATCTCAAAACCAGCGTGCACCAGTCTCATCATATGGAAGTGTAAAAAAATCCCTGGGTGCAGGCAGGTCTCGGGGTCCGTTCGGCAAGTTTGTGCCTCCAGTTCCAAAACAGGACGGAAGTGAAAACGGAGAAGCACAGTGTAAACCTCATGTAGGAGGATCAACAGATCCATCGATGCCTGTGGATGAACGGCTGAAAAACATAGAACCAAAGATGGTTGAACTCATCATGCACGAGATCATGGACCACGGGCCTCCGGTCAGCTGGGATGACATTGCTGGAGTTGAGTTTGCCAAAGCTACGATAAAAGAAATAGTGGTGTGGCCCATGCTGAGGCCAGACATCTTCACTGGTCTGCGTGGTCCTCCCAAAGGAATTCTTCTCTTTGGCCCCCCTGGGACTGGCAAGACCCTCATAGGTAAGTGCATTGCATGCCAGTCTGGAGCAACTTTTTTTAGCATCAGTGCCTCCTCTCTGACTTCCAAATGGGTGGGTGAGGGGGAGAAGATGGTCCGTGCGCTATTCGCTGTGGCGCGGTGTCAGCAGCCAGCAGTGATTTTCATCGATGAGATCGATTCCCTATTGTCCCAGCGTGGAGAGGGGGAGCACGAGTCATCCAGGAGAATAAAAACTGAATTTCTGGTGCAGTTAGATGGGGCAACAACCTCCTCTGAAGATCGTATCCTAGTGGTTGGAGCAACAAATCGACCCCAGGAAATTGATGAAGCTGCCCGAAGGAGACTGGTGAAGAGACTGTACATCCCTCTCCCAGAAGCCTCTGCCAGGAAACAGATTGTCACCCGGCTGATGGCAAAGGAGCACTGCTCTCTAAATGAAGAGGAAATGGAACTCATAGTCCAGAAATCCGATGGGTTTTCTGGGGCAGACATGACACAGCTCTGTCGGGAAGCTTCTCTGGGCCCTATCCGCAGTCTGCAGTCCATGGACATTGCAACCATCACGCCGGACCAGGTACGGCCCATCTCTTTCCTGGACTTTGAGAGTGCCCTGAGAACGGTGCGGCCCAGCGTGTCCCCCAAGGACCTGGAGCTCTATGAAACCTGGAACCAGACATTTGGCTGCGGTAGATGAGCTGCATCCCAGCTGTTTCACAGGAACAGTTGAGGACTTCAGCACTGCCATGTGTTAAACCTGTGGCAGTTTAGTGCATCTGCACTTTTTGTGTCTGTCTTGGAATTAAACCTCCTTACATTATGCAGGCAGATGTCCAGGCTCTGGCCTGAGGCTTTCCCAGCTGAAAAGACCATAAGGAACTGCTGGTCATGATTTGAGAAATTTCTGAACAGCAGTGGCGGTGGGAGGCGGACAGAATGTACAGGTTGATGGGAAAAATGGATTGATTTCACTGATGTTTAAGGGAAGGTGATCAAACCTCAGAAATAATTGAAGGGAATATTTGGGGAATCTTGCAAGGTCCACCAAGCTGTACCAGTAAGGGATTCAAGTAATAGTAGAAATGCCAATTTTGGGTAGGAATATGGTAAAACTGAGACAGATGGGGAAGAGTAGTTAGAGGCACTTGGTTTGGGAGGAGATAGGAGCAGAGGGAGGAGGGTGGAGGTGAATGTGGATTTGTATGGAAAAATGGAAGGGGGGACAAAAGAGGAAGGTCTCTTGAGCATTGCTCTTCTCTGACAGCCTTGTGACTCATTGCAACAGTCTATCCCAGCTTCTCATTAAAAACTTTTTCTTGATGATTTTCTGCTTGACTTTGCTTTCTGTGCTGCATCAGCATGTGCAGGTGTGTTTTATTGGGAGGTCTGGACACCTGCAGCTGGAGAAGAGGCCATGGGTCATGGGAGCTTTAGGATCTGGGACCAGCCATGGGGTAGCCAGTGTGGGCAATGAGGTGCTGTAGGGATCCAGAACTCACCGCCACGCTAAAGGCTGGACAAGCTGGCAAGGAGGAAAAACAGCATCTGGAAAGAGCCCTGCCAGTGGCAGGATAACGGGGCTCAGGGTCTGGGCATGGGTATTTGATGAACTTAAATCCCATGGCAGTGTCTGAAGGCTCCGTGAGTGAGGTGTCCTTGTGAAGCTGGAGAGTGTGGGGGTTGTGTCAGGCGCTGGGTCCTGTGAGGCTGGAGCTGAGGGACAGGGTGGGGCTGTGAGTGGGTGTTCGGGAGTGCATTTGTGTGTGTGTGTGCTGGGAAAGACACTGCTCCCTTTCTGTCCTTGTCTCTGTGTGTCTGTGTGTGGTTTTGTATCCACTGGTTTGGATTAGGGGCTCAGCTCAGCCTTGCTCCTGGCTGGACCCCCAGGCAGAAACAGCAGCAGCTGGATCCATCAAATTAAGATGGAAGACGCCTTACTCCGAGAATGCTGGGCTCTAGTGGTCAGGAAGGAGAAATCCCATGTCCCAACGCCTCCTGGGTTCCACTGCTCCTTAAAAAGTCCTCATGCAACAATGGTAAAATTCCTGGCTAGCTTGTGTTTGGCGTTCTTACCTAAGGCATGAAAGAATGCATGGCCTTTCGTTCCCATAACCTGTCCTTGCCCACTGGCTGAACACAGCTGCCCCGAAAGGAAAATAAATGGAAATCTTTCCTTTGGATTCCTTTGTTAGTGTGGCAGAGCTGGCTGCTGTGCTGTCTGTGCTTTGTTTCCAGTTTCTCTAAAGAGCGTTTTCTCCTACTGGGGAAAATGCAGAGCCTAAAAGCTGCTCTTCCTCAAATTTCTCTGGAAGTGCATGAATGCTGTTTAACTAGCATTTTTTAAAGACTTTTGGGAACTACAGGGCCCAGGAGACTATAGTGAGTCTTGAATTCGGAATAATTTGGAAGGCTTAGAATTTCTTAAGAGCTCATTCTGATTTAAACGAGTCAGTTTTATCCATAGCTCATGCTTTTAGTAAAGTCCAATATGTACTAGAAATGCTTTTGCAGAGATGTAAAAACTCAGGTATGAGAATTTATCTTCATTTTTGAAATAGTGGAAGTAGAATAATTAGATTGTTTTATAAGAATAAATGTGTGATGTGGTCCATAACAACTGACTTTTGTGCCACTTGGGTAAAGATTATGACATTAACTCTGCTCTTACAAGTTCAGTTTTGGAGAGCTATAAACACATACTAGGTAAGATTTTTGCTCTTTGCAAACATTTCTTTAGAATCGTTGTTCAGGCAAGTGGATGAAACACCAGAGGATTTTAATTATTTAGTAAAATCTAAGGGTTGCTCAAGGGTTAATAAATGCCTTATGTATGATTAAATAATTGCCTTAATCATGCTGGGAATTACTCTGGTGTGCTATGTGAGGATTCTGTGGTCATCTGTGTATCTGAATATTCACATTTTAATAGAAATGCTCTACAAGGAGGCACCAGTGAGAATCCACATGGAGACAGAATAAATCTCCTCCTGAGGTGACAAGGACTGGGACAAAAGTTCTGTGCCTCTCTGTTTGTCTCCTGCAAAGTGGAACTTGTCAAAGCGATAAAAGGTAGAACCGCAGCACCACACAAGGCTGTTCTTCCTCCTATTTTTTAGGTTATTCATTACATGAATTACATGTACATGCCTTTTTTTTTTTAGGAAACACATAGAAATAGTGAAAGGGAACATCAGGTAAAGTTTATTCTGTTTTAGTCATGGTGCAGGTGACACGACCATCTCTTCAGCCATGTAGCATTCTTGGGCTTTGCTGCAGAGCTCAGAGCCAGCAGGACTTGCAGTGTCAGCCCAAGATGAGTTTCATAACCCTCTGTAACAGTGCCACCACACAGCAATTCGACTGCCAGGAACATAATTTCACAAAATACAGAAAATTGCACAGAAATAGGGCATGATTGTAATTTAAAGGAAATGGTGCAGATAAATCCACTTTAATGGATCTGTTTAGTGTATGCAGAAGCCTATGTACTTCATTATTTATTCTTTTTGGCTGGCTGATCTTTGGAAGAAGAAATGCAAGACTCTCCTCTGGTTTTGTGGTTCAGCAACGTCGGGTGCACAATCTCTCAGTATCTTTTAAAGGTAAATAATTGCAGTCCTGGAAAAGTGAGGTCTTATTAATAAACAAGGCAATTCAGACTCTTGGTCCATCTTCGATTTGAGTTAGCTAAATTGTCTCAGGGCTGTATGAAGTCCCCGGGGGGATTTTCATTTACAGAAAACTGTGCTAACACAAGTAGGGGAAAAAGCTGATGAGGCAGAAATGATCATCACCTGCTAATGGCGAGTGGATGGAAACCAGACTGGCCTCTTACGGGCATCACCAAGATTGTCCTTTTGAAATAAGGCAATTTCCTTCTAACAGAGATTATGGAACTGCTCACAAGCCAACATGACATTGGAAAACAAACCAGCGTGGGCTGTCCCCTGGTCTGCAGTGCAGGCATCTGCTCCGTGGTTCTGCTGGAACCAGCCGTGCCCAGCCCCAGGGGGGCAACCCCTGCAGCCCTTCCCGACTGAAACCTTCACACCTGCACCCAGCACAGAGCAAGTCACGTAAACACAGGGCTTAGGGAAGGTATGGACACAACATTCCCAAAGTCCCAATTTCTCAGCCTTGCTTTTTAATATTTTATTACCATTCTTTATCTTACGTGTAGAAAATCAGTCAGGTAAGATGCTGTAGCTATAAGCAGCTGTAGTACTAATAGGTCTCTAGTACTTTCTTTTGTCCCATTAGGTGAGAAACGTCATGAAATCTTGGGTCATAGCTGTGAAGCCAAAATAGCGTTATCACAGAGTTATGGGTCTGGAAAGGACTCTAAGAAGTCCTCAAATTCCCACTTCGTGTAAGGTGAATTATTTTTTGTGATGCCTGGTGCATGTTTTGCCTGGTTTGTTCTTTAAAAACGTTCAGTACTTATAAAAACCTTAGTGTCTTTTTGGACTTTATTCCCATCCCAGTGATATGATCACGCTCAGGACTTGATGTATTCAGTAGATGCCGCTATGCAAACACAGAGTGGTAAATGTTCAGTGTTAGCCATTAATAAAGTGGCTTTCTTGCCTGGATTCTTCTTTAGCAAGATTGAAGGTTATTAAAATTCTTCCCCAGTGCCTCATCTCTGTTACTGTGATGCAAATGTTCTGTCTTATCCTGCCTGTATTGCTCACGGCACAGAGAGGGGGAAAGGTTTAATCATCCCCTTTGTTGCAGGTACCTGAAACAGTTGAGATCTGTTTTCATTTGGCATTACAATACCACCTGTACTAAAGAAATGTCAGTCTTCCACTCTTTTTAATAACACCCTGTGGGTTCGACTTCCGATCACTTCTGTGTGCTCGTTTCTCTTCAGTGTTGAGGTACCCCAAATGACAGTGCTCGGCAGTGATAAGGGACAAAACTGGAGCAGAGTAGGACTGACCATGGGTGCAGGGTGGCAGATGGATGAACTTTTCAGTGTGTTGTTCATTTGCAGCAAAGTTGTTCTGAAGTTGCTGTGTTTTCCCATCTTGCCCAGGTTGGCTTCAACAGCAGAGTTACACAGCGGAGCCTCCCTTTTCCATCACTCGTGGTCACCAATGAATCCATCGTCACTGCTGCAGGAAAGACCCAAGTGAAATCTCTGACGTGCCTTGTTGTTCAGCTCTTACTGCACTTTGATTGTGGCTTTACAACTAACTGGGCAGAGGTGTTACAACAATTTAATAATTTCTGTCTTCAGAAAATATCACACAAGAAAGACTCACAGCAGGTGTGTCCTGTGTCCATATTCCCATATTGCCAAGGCACATAACCTGTTCCAGAGGAATATTAAGTTGTTTTCTTGTGGCAAAGATGGAGCAGTAAGCAAAAGGCAATATTGTTCTCTTCCAGAAGCTGAGGGTCAAGGAAAGTGAATGAAAGCTGCAGGGATGCTGTAAAGACACCAGATCAGCTTTCTGGCTGGGGGAGAGATAGTGCAGTGCTTCCTCACTGTAGGTCACTGGGGAAAAGGGGAACAACTGCCCTTTCTTCACCCAGGCATGACTGGAGTCGTTAGCTCGGCAGGGAAGGGGGGGAACAGAAAACGGGAACCTTCAGCTGCCCAAGCTCAAGCAGGGACAAGGCTGCTGTGGATGTGATTTGGCTGTAGCATCACAACCACGAGCTCCTGGGTGCAGCTGAGGTGGTCTCAGATTCCCAAACAACACCCTAAGCTCAAGAGAGCCCCTCTGTTTGAGCTGGGTTGGTTGGTAGTGGTCAGGGGTAGGGTGGCACCTTGTGCTCTGTCGTGCCTCCAATCTTATCACGTCCTCCTTTGGCTACGGCTGGTGCAGCGTAACCAAACACGGCCAGGCTGCCCGAGGCTTTTCACCAAGGCCACGTGAGAAAAGCTCCCAGGAGCTCAGGATTCCCCTAAACTGCACTGATAGAAAATTCCAGTTTCAGATTAGTTTGCCTGGTTTTGGAACTGGCATGCTGCAATCTGAAATTCTCTCTGGGCTTTGTAAAATGGAAACACCTGAGCGCCTAAAATTAAGTGATGGCCAGCCTGCTAATGCATTGCTCTGAAAGACTGTCTGGAATGATCGTGTGTTCACAGGGAAAAAAAATGCTGGCTTTTTTCTTTTCAGAAGTAGATCACAAAATTCTGGGCAGTGGCTTGTGAAAATTCCTACCCAATTCTTAGAGGTTTGGAGTTCTGTACTATGGGTTAAATTGTAATAAGAGGTTAAATTGCCTAGGCTTCTGCTCTTAAATTTAGAGTGTTTTTTATGGTTTTCAATTACTGGCATTAGTGAAACTGTATAACTTTTTGCCTACAGCCAAAGGCAAGTGTGTCTCTGCCAGCTGGGACAGTTCCACCTAAACCTGTCGGGCAGAATCATTTCGATTAATAAAT
Organism: Edolisoma coerulescens; assembly: GCA_013397115.1. Taxonomy (NCBI): domain Eukaryota; kingdom Metazoa; phylum Chordata; class Aves; order Passeriformes; family Campephagidae; genus Edolisoma; species Edolisoma coerulescens. The sequence goes on from VWZW01006289.1 coordinate 10,933,996, forward strand.
GTCACCAGTCCCAAATATTCCTCAGTGGTGGTTAAGACCTACAAGTCTGTTTTCTTCTTTTCCAAATGAGTAATTTTATATTGTGGCACTTGCAGCTAGTGACTGCTTCTCCTTGCTGGTCTGATGTAACCAGTGAGATTTCTTACAAGAGTTGTTATGAAATGGCTCATGCTCACACACTTAATTCAATATTCTGATGAAGGAGAACTTATTTGACCTGTGGATTTTTTTTTTTTATGAAGTGTGAAAAGAAAAGAGGAGTAAATATTGGCATAGGCAGCTTGAATTCTCTCGATATATCGTAATTTTTGCACACCAATTATTTGCACTACAGAATGGATATAGATCTGGTGTAGTGAAGAATATAGCCATTTATATAGCATTACAGATACTCCTGATTTTTCTAAAGTGATGGAGAATTGTTTTCCAGAGAGGGCATGAGCTCTGGAAGCTGGTATCTGCAAGCTATTCTGGTGCCAGCTTCTCTTAATAGAAAAGAGAGAAAATTCAAAAAGAATCAACAGAGAAAATGGAAAAGTGCTGTGGGTGGGGAGATCGAGTACACAGAGAGACACAAATTAACGTATACTTTCAGGCTATTTTGCCATTGATGATATATTTTTCAATACCTGTCGATGGCTTAATGTTATATAAAAATATTTAGTGGTGATGGCACAAAACAGAAAAAGAAAACTCTACTTTCAAGAAGGTCACAGAACTTCTGGGCTGGCATAGCTACAACTGGAGAGGAAAGAAGAATCTTGTAGTGATAATTCTGTGATCAGATCATTATTTTCTGCACATGCCTTGTGGGTTTTTTTCAGTGACTTTAATGCTAAATTTAAAAGGTTCCACCCTGCTTAATGCGGTGCCTTACTGTCATACGACAGTGAGTCTGAGAGCTGACTGAAAAAAACTAAATGTGATAATTAAAACATTGTGATATCAGAAGTCATTCCAAAACCAGAAGTTTTGCATCAAAGAAACAGAAGATCAAATTTTCAGAAACTTTTGCTGTCATCTGCTGAAAATGCACACTAACACTCTGTCTGTAAATGTCTCAGGAGGGACAAGGCTGAGCACGCTGGGGACTGCTCCACTCTGGTTTCATTCATGAAAACTATTTCTCATGTGCTTTTAAAAATAGTTGTGGTACTGCAACTCCCCAGATAGTCATGGTAGTATGATTCATGCCTCTAGTCACCCCAGAATAGGGGGAATTCATGCCAGGGAATCTTACGTTTTGTCTGTAGAACAATCCCATTTTAAAAAAAATCCATGTTTTAAGAGCCTTTATTGCCCTTAGAGCAGTGGAAAAGTGGTGCCGCCTTATTTATACCACTACAGAGGAATGTAGTTACTGTCTGTGGGTGACTCCCAGTCTCCTGGACACACATGCCTGCGGGTGCAGGTGGCAATGCCACTGCTGCTCCTCATCTTCCACGGGCTGGGGATGTCTCACTCAGCGCTGTCAGCAGCAGAAGTTGTGCCGTGGGATATGGGAGCCAGATGAGCTCAGACACTTTAGCACCCCCTGCATTTAGGACAGGCTTAGCAAGCCTGAAGGACGCCTTGCTCCATCTATCCTATATAAATCTTAGAAGTTTATGGAGAAATCGTTATCCACACAAATCCTCTCCATTTCCAGTAACAGCAACCTTTTCCAGGGCAAGGAACAACCGCTGTAGTGTTCAGTTGACTTTTTTTGTAGCCTGCCACCAGATGGAGTTCTTTTCCTAAAGAAGTCCATCCAATTTCTTAAGGAAAGCCCGGGGGTAGTCAATGATGTGTCTTTGTTTTGTCACTTAAAATCATCCAGTGTTAACGACTTGTTACTGGACTTTTATTAATTTTTGTATTTATTGTTTTTTCATTGGGTGAGATTCAATTTTTAAGATTTTTTTGAGGGAGCTGCAAAAACCAGGCTGACATTTCTAGAACTTCCTATTTAACCAAGGTAGGATTCTACAAGATTAATTTTACTTCATGTCTCAGGTCAGCTGGGGCTGGGAAAAGAGGTGAAAATCCTGGTGCAGTGCATTTATGTTTATACTGATTCTTGATCTTGGGAATTTTAATAATAGTAAACGAGCAGATACAAGCGGTCTCCCAGGCTGAAGATCCTGAAAATGCATTGAAATGTGGATACACAACGGGTAACAGGAACTCAGTCCAATTAATTCAAAAGTCTCAATTCATTCGGGTTTTGGTTGATAGTAAACGGCATTTGTTATTCTCCTAGGATTGCCTGAGAAGTAAAAATCATTGTGCTCTTGCAATAGGGTCAAACACCAGCACCACCCGTACCCAGCAGTGCAGGACCTCTCCTGATGCCCCCGACAGAATTCCTTTGTGCTGGATAAGGAGTTAACTTTTCGGGCAATCCCTCTGCCAGTGTGCGACTGAGCTGTCCGGGCAGCGCGCCCAGCGTGCCCGGTGGTGTGGAGCTTTTGTGGCCGAAGAAACCCCTTCACTAATTTCTCTGGAGAAATAATTCTCTGGAGCCGCGGAAGGCTTCAGCCCCTTGAGAGCCTCTCAAGGGAAAATCGCTGATGCCATCCACGATTACTGATCAAGTACATTAAACCCCTGTATATATTCAGATATAGGTGCCCAATATTGCTCCATCTTCCCGAGTCCTACAGTTTCTCACTTCCCTGCTTTGTGGGTCAGACGCTCTGAAGCCAATATACATCAATTCCTGGCACTGTTTTTAAAGGAAGCAAGGGGGAACAGCGTGAAGTCTCACTTTCTGCCAACAACAGGAAGCGCACGCTCTTTGTCAGGCAGCTTGTTTCAGCCATCCCTTTTGTTGAACCAACAAATTTCTGGACTACAGATTTGGTCTTCCACACAGCACCGCTCAGCAAATCCTTGGAAAGGCAACGTCAGAGTGGCAGCATGGATGTTTGGGGAAAGCCCAGTGCTGCTGCAATTCCCTTTTTCGAAGGGAGTGTTTCTTTAAAGAGCAATCGCCTGAGGGAAGGGAAAGGAAATGGTGATAACATCTCTCTCTTGTTCTGCCCCGTGGGTCTGAACGTGCTGCTGCCACCGAAATCTTGCTGAGGGTGATGGCTGCGGGAGTCTCCGGGCGGCCGCCGGGGCAGGGCCGTGTCACACAGCTGTCCTGCCGAGTGGGACAAGGTGAAGACGTGCACTCTTGGATCCTGTACTTAATTTCTGTGCCTAAAGCAGGCCAAGGTGCTCTGTGGGGTCCAGAAATTTGTTGTGTAGTTTCCTGAGATGATCACAGATCAATCCAAATTCCCTATTTCTTTTCTTTCTCCTGATACATACTTAAAATTGAAACTGATATGAGGCTACCATAAAAAAATATAAATCCCTTCTCTGTAATATCCATCTTTGGGGTAGCTCTTTCCAGGCCCACTTTTTATGTGCTGACTGCACGTGACCATTGTACTATAATTTATATTAATTTTTTTTCCTTATCACTGCTGCAAAACTTTTGAGGAAGTTCACTGCAAAAGCCAGTGTTTCTTACACCTGCCTTCATTCCTCCCAGTGTTTTCCTGGTGCAGAGGCAGGCTTAGTCTAAAGAAGCCAAGAAATGCATATTCCTGAAGAAACTATTTTTTGTATTTTAACGCCCCCCGAAATATTTTTTTTTTTATATTGTGTAAACTTCTTTTCCTCTCTCTGCTGCCGTCAAACCTCCTGGTGTTTTTTCTTCTGGGTATTTCCTCTCTAACCCCATGCCAGCAAACTTATCAGGGCATGCTGTGGGGCTGAACGCACTCCCCGTGGGGAAAGGGGGTGTCTCGAGGTGCCGAGGTGGCATTGGAGGCCGATGAGTGTCCCTGAGGGTTCTGAGCTGGCCAGACCAGGGCTGGGTCCGTGCCTGCTTCCCTCCCGTGCCCGGCCCTGCCCCTCCTGCAGCGCGGATGCTCCGGAGCTGATGGTCCCAGCAGGACCCGTCCCGGGCTGGCGGTGCCGGGCGGGTGTATCCCGGGGAGGGCTGATGTGCTCTCGGGAGGCAGCAGCAGTTCGGGAGCTTAGGAAGCCCGACCCTGCTACCCACCCGTGACCAAGCATTTATTCTGCTTGTCTGGGGAAAAGCTCCAAGGGTTACCCCAGACAGCACTGAGGAAGATGGGCTGTGTAACTTCCCGTGTTGTCACGGTGTGAAAGAGCGGAGGGACTCGGCCCTCTGACCCTGATGCCTTTTGCAGGGGCTCTGCTGGGAGGTGCTGAGTGGCTCCAGCCTCTCCCTCTTCCCTCTGCTCTGGAGGCTTTAACTTGCTTAGCACTAATGCAGTCGTGGCCTTGAGAAGAACTGAGATCCTGGTACAATATTCATGATAGAAAATTATGGAAGTAGCAAGAAACTTTGTAGCAAAAGTACACAGCAGAATAATAAGATGTGGAAATGATGGGGTTTGAGTCGAATATTTCTCTGATTGCAAAGGAAATTAGGCAAGCAGTTTATATAGGAGAAGCAGAACCAAAAGGAAAGCTCTTTGCTTTCCCCCTCGGCACACGCTGTTTCTCCAGAGAAGCTGTGGTGATCCTGCAAAGTTTGACAAGGAGGGTGTAACAAGTTCTTCCCTATTTTCTGGAAGTCCCACCCTCTTTCCACAGCTTATCTGAAGTTTCTATTTTGCACGTTCCTATTTGTGCAAAGTTTGGGCGAGCCTCATCTTTTCAGTTGCAAATGAGCCTCTAACTAAAGCCCTCGTAGGCTGATGGTTTTGGGGTTTTTTTATTTTTTGGTTTTTGGGTTTGTTTTTTTTTTTTTAGTTTCTTCCCTGACATAGTTGGGAGGGCAAATAGAGTAATTTTGTGTTGTGTTTTTGAAGGCTTAGAAAAGCATCCCAGCTTGTTAAATCAGTTGGTCACCATGAAAGAGAGATTTGAGCAGAGCAATACATACCCATAGAAAAGCTGAGAGAGGGCCCACAGGGCTGTACACCAGAGAGCCTCTGTCCCAGCATTGCTTTCCTTTTCATCTGTGCATCATTTAGAGACATCTGCAAGGCAAAAGCTGTCTGACTTCAACAACTAGTCATGGAATGGGTTATGTATCTTGGTGTGTTTGGTCAAAATATTCTGTAAATTTAGGCAACTTAAGATGTTTTAATTAGCAAAGAAGTGGAAGGGAAACTGGCAGCTCTTGGTTAGAAATATATGAATTATTGAATATTTTGAATTAGACGCACATGTAGTATATACACATACAGTACAGGTGCACAAGCACGCAGACACTTTGATGTTATGTAAAGCCTGACTTCTTAGTCCTGTGGCCTTTTTTCAATTCTTAGCTGTTAGTGCAAGGGTCTGCAAGAGGGGGATTCCTGAGTTTACTGTCCACCGAAGAGGAAGCCTAATCTGTGGCTGGAGAATAAACAAGTGTTAGAAGACCTGGCTCCCAGTCCTGGTTTTGTCAAAAACCTATTGCACGAGCTTGCATAAAGAATTCAGGGGGGGTTTTGTGCTTCAATTTCCCTTTCAGGGAAGGGAAGGATGTAGCTGTTTCACAGTAGTGCTGCTGTTTACAGCCTTTCAGAAAATGTATCTTGAATTTTGGAGACTACAGAATAAATTTAAAGATAACAGGAAGAAATTATATCACCTTTTGGTTCAAAGTAATTTCCACTTGTTGTAATCTTACACACACAGACACACGCTCATCCCAAAGTCAACAGAGCTACAGACCTGCTGTATTTGAAACAAAAATGGATATTCTCCAGAGCTCTGTATCTCCAGAGAATGGGATAGTTAAAAAAGTGATTTTTTTTTTTTTTAAATTAATGATAGCATCAAAGGAATTGTTGAAAAGGACTTACACTACACACTTCTCTGCTTTATCAGGTATTGAAGATAAAAAGGAAGTGTGAATGTATAGTGGGAACATGTGTGTTGGCTGCCTGGATTTGGCAGGGATGGGGGGGCGTTAGGGAGTCATCACTAACATCCAAATAGAAGAATAGTTTTAGTTCAGAAATTGATTTCAGGTTTAAGGATAATCAAGAGAAGAGGACAACTCTCCCATGGTGTAATAGGCACTATAATAGGCATGCAGCCATTAAGAAAGGTGGAATATTTTTTTTTTCCCTGAAATGCCCTGGGTTTGGCTTTTCTTAATTCTGTGGTAATAACCCTTATGGTAGAGAGTAATTTCTTCACTGCTGGACTTGATGTGTTAATTTTTCCACCCAATCTTCTACCACCCTTCATTTCCCTTCTGGTCTGCCTATCACTTCTGGTACATTTGCTCCTACCTTCAACGACCAATGGTTAAGCTATTAAGAAGTAGTTAATGAAACTCAGGCAGATGCCTGTAGTCTCCTTCTCCTGGCCTGGGCTTTGGAATTCTGTTGAAAATGCTTAATTTTAGATGACTTGTTCTATTAACACATGCATTTTGTTGTTTTCCTAAAACCACTCAAGCTCTTCTTCCTCTACTCTTTCTGCTGATCAGGACCCCACCTTTGTTTAAAGGTCACTTAAACATGGCGGAGTTGTGGCTCAGGGAGAAGCAGCTGCAGGGTCTGTTGGTGCTGGCTGTTTATCAGGAGCTTGAGTATTCTCCCTTACTCAGCTTTATCCTGTTTCCTGCAAAAGAAATTCTCTTGTCAGGTGCTACCATAATATCACAATATAATTACAATATACCTTGTAAGACTGGTTGCTGTCTCAGCCTCGTTTACAAAGAGGTGGTGAGACAGATGTTTCCAAAGCAGAAGTAACCATTCTAATTTGTACCAATACTTAATGAGTCCAAAAACCCCCTACGTACATGTGAGCGCTCAGCACAATTCCCATGTGCATTTGCTAGGCTATGCAAATAAAGCACTATCTATATTCTTAGCCAGGAACTAGGTGACTGGATGCAAAGCAAAAAGAAAGAGTTTGTGAATATTTCAGAGCTGGACTTGGGGAGGTAAATCTCTTATGTGCTGTGCTAAAAAAAAGTGAAATTTATGTAACAGGGCTTTGGTTACTGCCCACAAATATGTTTTTGGCAAGTATTTACACCCTTTTCTTTTTCTTCAACACAAAGGAAAGTGAGTCTATATTCTCTCCCATGACCACACTGCGGAATCTCTGTAAGGTGATAAAAGTATATTTTTGTACACTGCAACTATCAGTGAAATAAACCTGGAGTGTTTGAATCCAAATTCGAACAACCCTTAATGTTAAGAGCTCTGTGGATCTCCCTTCTGATTTATGGCATATTAAAGCTGTAGCTTATTTAATCCTTGTCAATGCAACAGGGACACAATAAAGTAAGAGCTGTAGTCAAATTGACATTACTATCTCTCCTTTGAAACAAAATAGGGAGGAATAGAGAAAGAGAAACCCCTCTTTTACTTACACTATACATCTGATTTATGTTTTAAACTGCGCCCTCAATACTCATGGTGTTTCCCCAGATTTTTTGGTAAAGTGCATGCAGGACTGGCAGGTGCAAAGGCCCTGAAAGGTTGGTGAGGCTTTGCAGCCAGAAGATCCTATCCCTGCTCCCCCAGGCAGATGATGGCTCCCCAGAAAGGGATGCCAGGCTCCTCTGGGGCCCTTGGCTCTGGTTTTAGTGGTAAGGACCTTACAGGGGATGTTAGCCCAGGCTCATGGCATTCCTGTATCCAGGCTCTATGAGTATTGGTGCATGCAAATGGAGGAGATGAGCTCAAGCTCAGTTCTGCTGCTCGTTCAAAAGTTTATGGACTTTAAATTGAAAAATCAGAGCATGCTGAAATTGGTCATTAAAATGTCAGCTGACTGAACAGAGATCAGGGTTTTGGCCCTGAAAGCTTCAGGGGAGACCTGAGGACCTGAGGACTCCCATCACAGGTTTCCCTAGAAGAGGGCTGAGAGAAACCCCAGGCAAGCAGTTGGGTCACATTTAAAATTTAATCTGGTTGAACCTTGAGTGGGAAACAAGAAGTGAAAACTGTCAACTGTGCCCAGATCCATTCAGATCACTTCTAGGGACAGTTTTGATACCAAATTATCCTTGTTATGCAAAGTTCCTCACCAACCGGCTGGTTCCCAGTTATGCATGGGGAGAAGCGGTGGCCACATCTGCTTCCCGTTTTGCCGTTTCGGAGACGAGCCATCTGTTTGGCCTCATCCCGAACAGCCTGCTTGGGGCTGATTAACTTCCTCACCCCCCCAGCCCCAGGCTCACTGTCTGCTGCAAGGTGTAGATTTTTTTTCTATTTTTTTTTTCTTTTTTTCTTCTCTAACTGCTCATAAACCAGAACCTTCACTTCTCTCCCAAGGGACAGGAAGGCGTTGGTTTGTGTGATTTGCAGCCGCCACCAGTGGCAGGAACAGCAGCAGCTGCTCTCTATCATTCACATGTTTCATACATGTGGTCAGGACAGATAAAACCAGGAATTGTTCCATGTCCTGGGATGGCTTTAAAGCAGTGAGACCTTTCTCTATATGAAAAGGAAAAAAAATAATTGCAATGTTAAATGCAGCAGAAATCTCACTGCAGTTAACAGGGATCTGTTCATTTGGCAAGAGCAGGGTTTCAGTCATGCTCATGCAGCCTTTTTTTTGTTTAAGTGTGATTAACTCCTGCCGTGTGAAGCCTGGCTTTGGATTTCTCACTTCCATCTATCCCATTTTCAGTGAAACTTTGCAAATTTTTGTCCTTCCTGTTTTCTGCCTGCCCATCTTCTGGCCATTACATCAGGATTTCAGAAACGCTGCACATCTGCTGCTGCCAGTGATTTCAGTTCAGCAGCCCCGAAAAGTCAAAATCTGTGTGGCCAAAATAAAGAAACATCAAAAATTTAAATTTAGAAATTGGGATGATGGATGTCCTGTCAAGATTAAGACTTCTGTTGCTTTCCATGGGCCAGGTCTGAGGAATTTTTTTTCTTTCATCATGCATTTTGACCAGAATTCGTTCTCATGTACCGTTTTCCTTCCAGACAAGAAGCTTCCTGTGCTTCCTGCTGGTGGACACAGCCTGGCTGGCCCATAGCAGGGAAGGATGCCCTGGAGATCTGACCCACAAGACAGGCATGAACAGTTTGTTCAGAAATCAAATATTTTGATTTTCCAGTTGCTGCATTTTCAGTTTTCAAATTGTCGGTGCTGCTGCTGAAATGTGAACCTTTCAGTGAAAGCTTTTCCTTTATTTTTGACCATCTCACAAGCTGACAAAAGCAGTGCAATATCCTCAGTGTATTGGCAAAGTCAGGAGCATTTCTAACTCGTTTTCCCCAAGTAAGATGTTGAGTGATTTTCTCACACACGCACACACATATCAAAAAACCAGGAAATTGTTACGTTATCAGATCCACGTGCTCCAGGTCTGGCTCTTGGTTCTCATTTTGGTATCTCTAAAATAATCATGTGTCTTTTAGTGCATTTCTTGATTTCAAAAACACTGTTTGTTGAGCACAGGTTAATGCTGTTTTGGGGTTTTGATGCTTATGTATGGATTGGGAAGCCACTCTGGGCACTCGAGGCTGAAAATACTCACCCCTGGTAGTTGTAGGTTTTGTCTGTACAACAATTTATGTCTTGGCTTGCCATAGTTTCTGATGTAATTTAGTCAAGTTACTGGAGTAGGAAAATATATAAATATGCTGGTTTGAAGGAAGTCTTTGAAATGTAATAGATAAGATACCCAGGATAGATTTTTAGGTACACAAACTTGCATTTAAATCTGTGGATGTCTCTAACTCAAGGATTTAATAACACTGATTGAGAAGATTACATTTGGTCTATTTTTCTGTTTATTATTATTAGGTCTATTATTATTATTATTATTATTATTATTAAACAGGTGATTTTTTTTTGGAGAAAAATCACCAGCTGAAACAGAAATTTGTAGTTTGTTTCATTTACTGAGAACCAGCTATGATGGGGAACAAAAATTAGGATGTTAGTTCCTTTTCATATGATGTAGTCATAGTTTATGAAGAAACTATACCACAAAAACTTAAGGAACTTAAGGAAAATTTAGATTTTGGGAACCTGTAAAACAATTAATTTCAATACCATTAGGGTTTGTTTTGGGGTTGTTGGTTTTGTTTTTTTTTAATCTCATTTTGTTCATAATAATACAGTTTAACAAATGGAAATATTTCTGAAACTTTATAAATGGTGCCTTTTCTGAGCAAAACACTGATTCTTGTTTGCATTAAACGTGTGATGTGAAATTTACTGTGCTGGAATCTGAAGGAAACAAGGACACCCGCAGAGAAATCACCTTTGTTATGGCAAACAGTAGAAATAATTTCTCTGTGTTTTATTTTGAATTACCATGACTCTACATGCAGAAGTAATTGTGTTCTGTAATGACTCCATCTGGCTGGTGGGAGGGAAGGGTACGAGGAGAGGGCTGGAGGGGAAGCACTTCTCCAAGTCGGCTGCTTGCAGGACCTGGGTGATTTGGCTGGGCAGGGACACTCTGGATAACGGGTGGCCAGTTCAGGACCTGATCTCCACTGCAGCTGGCTGAGCAAGGCTGCCTCGTGTGAGTGCAGGGTGGTGACACAGCCTGGCTTTTTTTGGCTATGGAGGTTGGATTGCGAGGGCAGCATGGATGGACTCTCCGTGGCGCATACCTTGTTCTCTTGTCTCCGTGTAAATACGGGGACAGCAGGGATGGACTCCCCATGGGGCTCTGTCTACCTGCACCTCACCTTACTCTGTGTCTCCTCCCACACAGCCATCACCCCACAGACACAGAGCCTCCAGCTATGCCCAATGACTCCTTCACCCATGAGGAGAGTGACAAAAATATTCTGGAGCTTGGGGTTTTTTACCTTGTTCTCTTGTCTCAAAAGATACATCTCCATTTGCAGACATAATTTAATAACATTTCTAATTTTTATGAAATTGCTTTTTTTTAAATACAATATTCTCAAAGAAAAATGAAGTTACAATATAAAACCACAGCAAGAAAAAAAAGTGTAAATACAACTTTTTCTATTAGAAAAGGCAGTGCCTCAGGAAGGAATGGGAAGCAGTTATTTTTAACTTTTTAAAAACAGATATAAACTTAAAACCACTCACATATTTACTCCTTTTAAAGGTCAACTAAGCCATATCAGGGTATTGCACTATAGCAAAAAAAGAGAAAAAAGGAGATTACACTAAACTTTTCTGAGGGCACAGTTTGTTTCAATGTACACAGACACAACATCCTATTTTCATGCCATCCTTGCATGTGTTCATAAATGAAATTACTGAACCACTTGTTTCTAAACAAATTGAAGATGATTTTGTGCAAAAGAGAGAAAAAACACTGGAAAAAAGCAAACCTAAAAAAGCCCTTTAGTGAACAGAGAACGCCATTTGCTCCGCCTTTACACTATGCCCTGATACACTGTGTCTTAATATACTTACTTATACTACTGTACTGTTTATTATACAACATCAACATATTCTGTTATAGTATAAATAAGAAAACTCCAGAGCCAAGAAACGAACCCACCGTGAGTGACAGTGCATCATCATGTCATACCAACCATTTTAGATATATACACATACAAATGTATATAAATTATTAATGATACACAAAGCCACAGAGAGGGCATGTGCTTGTAGACAAGAGGAGAGACACAGGGACTCAGACACGTGCGTGTGTGCACAGAGATGTGGTGAAGGTAGCAAACCTACCGAGGAATCAGAAATCACCTTTCAAAGCTGTGTTTGAGGCACACTTTAACTCCACTGGAGTTGTGCTTGTTTACACGGTTCATGAACGTGGCTTTATTTGTGTCGGTTTTTGGTAAAAGCAAAGAAACAAAACCACCTGAGTGAGCTTCTGTCCCCCTCCCCTGTATACCTGGGGGAGTCTTAAAATGAAGGGTGGAAAAAAATTACAACATGCGGTATATAGTGACCTAAATCTAAGAAGAACAGGAAGGAGGTCTAAGAACAATAAAAGAAGAATGTTTCTGTCGAGCCAATGTCTGATCTCGCACAGGACTTTGCAGCAGGCCTGGGAAATTACTTTGTCCCCTCTCATTTGGCATCAATCAAAATTGGAGAGGGGTAAGAACAGCTAAATGTATTGCTACCAGCTATGAAAAATGAACCTATTCCAACTGTATTTAAAAAGAGGTAAAAACTAAAGGAAACTCATCCATGTAAGTTACCCCCTTGAAAGTCCTCTTCAGATCATTCTTATACAAAATATTTGGTAACATCTCATTGCCAGGTACAGTCTGTCTTGAAGCTGAATGTGTAGCAAGCATTGATGACAAGACCATGGCTGGGGAATGAAAGCGGCCAGGGATTCCTTGTGCCCACCCCTCGTGCAGCCTCTTGGGCTGGAAGGTAACAAGTAATAACGTCTCAGCTGAGTTATAATGTGGGAATACAGGGGATCAATAAAGTCCCTTAAGGCAACCGAGTTCTAATGTGAGAATAGAGGTGATCACATTTGGGCCTGTAGTTTACACTGCTCATTTTTGGGGGATAACATGGACTAGTAATGTGTTTTCACTGATATGGGTATATGCACCAGTCTGTGGGCATTCCTACGCAGCATTCACCTCAGGTGACAAAGCCACTGCATTGTCAGGCTCTCCTGCACGTTCAGTGTAAAAACACCACCGTGCCCACGTGTCCAGTGAAGCCAGTGCCTTACAGCTGGCACCAACAGCCAAGGCTTGAGGTTGTATAAGCACATATTTGTGATTCATTGTTTCATCAGTGTCTTTCCTCAGCTTCAGTGTTGCTGCTCCTGACCTACACCTGCAAAAGTGAAAGCAGAAGAAGGAACTCGGCATGCCTGTAATAGTATGTGTATATAGGAAATGTGCATCAAATATAGCTGCAAATATAGTATCAGGCCACAGTGGCCCAGGTACAAGAAGTTTGTGGTCCCATCGAATCTGTTTTATAGTAAATACATGTGCTTGCATGCACTTGTGAATGGAAAATGTGTAAGCGTATGACAAGACTGCTCGCCTTGTTGGGCATTTGATTGTGTTTATTGCAAAATATCCATTTCTTATGCAGAGTGGAAGTATTTAGACATTAAGTTAATAAGATGGGTTATCTTTATGAATGCTGCCCAGGAAGTATTGCAGCACCAATGACAGATTTTTATGCAGCTGCTGCAGAAATTTCATTTTTGCCCAGTCTTAAAGCATGAGGGTGTTCAGGGAGAGAAATGAAATATTTGGAAGAGGAAGCTAAGCAGAAGCTTTTAAAAGGAGGGTTTTTATCAGATATGTTTGGAGTTAAAATCTATTTGTCATAGAAGTTTTGATTCTAACTGAAGCTGCAGTACCTGCAGGAGAACCCACCATGGAGAAAGCTCTTGGTGGACTTTGCTGCACTCTGCAAAGTGCTGCAGCCTCTGGTGTCCATTCTGCAAAAAACATTTTTTATACCTTAAAGATTAGTTCCACTGAAGTAAAAGTAACTCAAAGCACTAAGTGAAATGACTGGTTGGATAGGAAGTAAAGGCTCTCCACACTTCCGTGGGCCTTGGTCCCTCACTAAATGGCAAATGCCAGGAAAAAAGAAGACGGCTGCAAATTTTGACTGGCTGGTTTAATTCATCTCAGTGCTTTAAAAATAATCAAGTGCAACACTTATGAGTAGAGCCACAAAATTTACAAGAGGACATCTTCTGTGCAAGCAAAATGGGTTTTTGCTTTATGTCTAAGAGAGGGACATTTGGATATTTTCCAGACAGTTTCAAAAGATGAAAAATGTGCATAAGGAGACTCCCCACACATATATCTATCTACTTTCTCAACTGTACATCATATTTTTCTAAATAACTAAAACTTTAAAAAGAAAGAAAAATTAAATACATTGTAACTTTTATATGCAGAGAAAGGAGGGGTTGCTTAACAAAAAGTGGGGGTTTATTGGATAGGAAGAGAAAATATTTATTCAAAGAAGAGCCAACAATACCCTTTTTCTGTACATTAAATGCAATTCATACTTCACAGAGTATATTACAAGGGTGTTTCTTCTATCTTTTGCATTCCTGCTCACCTGCCTAGTGACACAAACAAGGCATGTTGTGATGTCAATACCACCAGCACCCTTGCAGGTGGAAATGTTCTACTTCTTACCACCAAAGCAACTCAGAACCTTCTGGCTGGGGGGTCCCGTCCCACCCCAGCTGTCCATAAGGTCATCTGAGACGGGTCCCTCCATCTTTAGTTGAGTTCAATCTTCCCAAAAGAGTCAAATAGTACCAGAAATCAGAACACACGCATCTGGTAGAAGAGCCCTACTCTCAGGGTGTTAAGAGAGAAAGCCTGGCCACTGCTGCCTGTTGTGTCCTCATCGTGTGGAGCATCCTGCGCGTGGTTAAGAGCTCTGGCAAGGGGGGCTTGCAAGAAGCATCAGTTCAGGGAAGGGCCTTCAGCTATGTGACTACAAAAGCTTCTACTTACATTACTAAAGGTTTTTGGTGATCAAACATTTTCAGTAAAAACTCATTTTAGAAAACTGAGTTGCAATGCATGCTACCAAAATGAAATCCCTTTTCTTGTGGGAGAAGATTGCTGAACTTCTGATTCTCTTGTGACTTTTACTGTCCAGCCGACTTTCGCTTCATTGCTGTCATGGCTCGTACAGCTCCAGTAACGCAGCTGTTGAGGCTCAATCTGTGACAGTGTTTTAACCCATGTGGAAACGGTGCTCCCCTCGAGTTATGTGGGAAGAGAATTCATACCTGTCCTGGCTGTGGTAGCCACACATGTTGCATTCAAAAGGATCACGGAACCCGTGGCAGCCCATATGGATCGTATACATCACATGATCCAAGAAAAGAACTCGACAGTGTTCACACTTGTAAACTCTTACTTGCTCCCCATTACTGCTGATCACTTTGAAAGCATCCTGGGAATTGTCAGTACCCGCTCTCAAGACATCGTATTGCCTGTTTTCTTCTTTGATAGAGATGCCATTTCTTGCATGGGCACCTATGTGGTTTGTCAGGTAGATCAAACCACTGCGCTCCTCATTATTGCTCTCTGTATCTGTTGAGTCTTGGCAGCTGTTACTGGGAGAGACATCTCGTTCAGAGGAGACAGACTTGGCTTTGGAAAGCAGCAACAAGTTTTCCACTGCGCTGTCCTGAGGGAGGCTGGAGCGAACCTGATTGTCCCCGAGAGGTTTGTGGAGCTGATACATGGGGCTGATGACGGGCACCACCTCAGAGCCACCTGGCGGTGTCTGGACGAGGGGACGCAGGGACTCTGCCCCCAGGTAACTGATGGCGTTGTTGATGGCCTGGTCAATCACGTGTGTCTGCATGAGTTCATTCTCCTTCTCGTAGTTGATACTGGCATCGTATGGAAGATCGGGCAAACATTTGTCACCTGCAGTGGAAAAGTGAGGAGTTAGAGGGTTAATTTCTACATAATTAGGGAAATGAACATCATGGATTAATAAAACAGGGAAGAAGAGAGTTGACCAAATCCACCTCTGAAATCCACCTGAGGTATTCACAGTTCTCTAATACAGGTGGTCAGGAAAACGGTGGGTTGGTATTTTTTAGCCTGCAAAATAATTTGAGGGCTTTGGAAAAGCAAATGGATGAAAGAAATTCTCAAAATTATTTATATGGGGACTCATGGGAGCTACAGATCAAGTGCTTCATCATGTCTTTCTCCTTTCTTACTGGCGTCCCTCATCTGCCTCCTACAGTGAGCAGAGGCACTGCCTTTGTGGCTGCTGAAGCCGGTGTGCCAGCGCAGCCACAGCAAGCTTGGCCTGATGCTTCAGAGCACGAAGCACAGTATCGATATTTTTACCGAAAGTATTACCTTCTTAGACTGGAAATTGTACAGTTTAGTTTTAGACCTTCAGCTTCTTAGAAATAACCCACATCAGCAATGTGGTAATATATATGTCATTTTGGAGAAAAATCAATAAAAACTTTATTTTTCGTATTGCCACCGTCCCCACACACCTAACATAAGCCATGTTAGACACATTACCAGAAGCTACCCATCTTCCTAAATATTTTGTGTCAAAAAGTTGTTGTGTACAGGAGTAACCAAGAATCATGGAAAAAATTTAAGTGCATTTGTAGTTGGAGCATATTTTGCCTACAAGGTAGAAAGCCCTATCTAGAAAAAGATTACTTGTTACTGGTAACTTTGATTCTGATGGGATACCAAAAGTAAGGGGTAAATCTATAACTTTTTTTTTTAATCAGACTGCACTAATGTATATTTAGCTGGATACCCCAGTATTGAACCTTAAGTTTCACTACAATTTCCTCCAAATTGCTGGACAGATAGCAAAGCATAGAAGGCAAAAGTTAGGAGTGGAAAAAACTATTTAAATGCACAGATGATGATTTTATGAACTTGAGCAGTCTTCTCTAACAGTGTAAACCATCAAAGTTATTACCAGGGCCTTAATAAATTCATGCAAAGGTAAAGAGGTAAAAGATTTTCAGAGGTTCCTATGGTCTACCAATAATGTATTGCTGATAGTCTGGATGGATTTTCTAGCTCTTCAGATCTTGGGAAACACTAAAAGCCGCAAACATCTCTATGAGGTGCTGTCACCATTTCCTGATCAACATGAAATTTACTGGTAGGTCTTGGAAAGTCCTAATTTGTCAAAAGAAATGCTAACAGAAGCATGGAAATTTTACCAGAAGATCTGCACACTAATTTATCAACGATTTCCCACCCAGTTTCTGCTCAGATTGACCATTCAAAGTCAGTGAAGAGACAAAAAACCTTTTAGCATGACACTTTTGTAATGATGGGGGCTAAAGTGTAGGAAGTCCTGCGGTCTACATTTCCCACAAGATATGGTTTCATACCAGTTCCATGCTCTGCAAGCAGAGAAATACTCTGAGCATTGCCTAAGTTCCTATAGGGGATGTAGGGTACAGACACCTTCTAGTTGCTGTGCTACACAAGCTTCCAGTTCCTCTTGTTTTCTTTCCCAATCATTCTGCCAATTTGGGGTCCAGTCTTTTTTATTCCAGATTTATCCTTTCTAATGCTATAGTTTTCAGGCAGAGTTTCATGCTTCAGATTCAAAATAGGCATTGTAAAAGACTCTTGAATTAAATACAGAAAAACTCTCCTAATATGAATGTATACACTTTATTCAAGGAGGGAAAAATGAGGTCAAAATCATTCATATTCCATGGGCACTGCACACCACTGAAAAGTGGGACTGATCTTCATTATAAACAAAATTTTAGGCATCCAGAAAGCATGATTTTAATATCTGTTTCTTGGGTAGTATTTGCTTTATGTAGCATAACTAGTTGGTAGTTGTGCTGAGAGGATCAAGTGTTCATAAGAAAAATTTGTTTCCAAGCGAAGCATCGGAAACAGACACAAAGTTAGGGTAGGCAGGTACCATTTCTATAGCTGGGCAATGCAGTAATACTTGCACTCATTAAAAATAATAGCTCATTTCTGTGGTTATTAGAGCAGAAGTAAATTAAACTGCTAATGGTTTGATGCACTTCAAGGTTTGCGCTGCTCAGGATTCTGCAGCAGGTACTTAAACAATAAAAATGCACTCGGTGCATGTGGGCACCTTTTCTCTTAGTATTTTTAATCCTTCTCTTTGCTGCCTATTCTTTTAAACGTTATAACCACATGTCAACCTTTCATGCAGTTCTCACTCTTTGGTTTGGATGGCCCAGTTCTTTTGGGTTTGGGAACTATTCCAGTTTGGAATACAGAGAGAATTTTACAGGTAACTGGCCAAATTTGGTGAACAATCTCCTTTTCGAAAGGTAATTAATTTATTCTTGAGAAAAACTAGTGAAGCAGAAGATGGTCCTTCCCTTATGTGAAGGATGCCATTTGCTCCTTCTCCCTGGAATTCAGCACAGGGATTAGGACAACATGATAGTCTACAGGAGCAATAAACATGCTTTAGTACCCAAAAGCTCTCCTCACCATCCAGCCCAACCTTGTGTTAATCAGGAATTTGCCTGTTGTATGAAGCAGCAGGTGAGGATTGGAAAGGAAAGGATTTGGGAGCATTTTCTTGTTAGAAAAGTTTTTCCTTTTGAAGGTCAGCAAATTTCCATAAATATTTGTTATCAGTAGGTTGTCTTCCTACACTGCACCCTGAAAAACTAACTGACAGGAAACTCTGCCCTCCTAAAGCTCATAGTTAAACTGGCTGTCTTTACTGTTTCTCAGGGTGAACAGAGAAAAAGAGAACGAAATAGCCAGTCCACACCTAAGGATACATTGCATGTAGGATACTTGCTAGTACCTTTTAAATTTCAGCACTTCTGGTCTTCCTGGAATTTTCATAGAATAAGTATCTTGCCTAATGCAAACAGTTACTAGAGTGTCTAAACTAGTCTGGTTGGCCTTACATATATATTATATATATTTTTTATATATGTATTTTATATATATGTATAATATATGTATTTTTGGTAACTATCTCTACTACAACTTTTGCCCTTTCATAAGCATTTCTTATCCTTGACTATCTCCTAGAATTGTTGCCTTTGGACTTGAAAAAAGCCTTGGAATTTAATTCAAAGCCTTTTGTTGCACCTCCTGATGTAGCTGAAATTCCCCTTTCCTCGTCTAGGAAATATTAATTTTCCTTTCACCCTTGTGTCCTTGTTGAAGAAAGTATATTTGCCTTTTCTGTCCCATAAACTGGTCTTTTTATTTGCCTTGACTTTTGACTGAAGACCTTCTTAATGTGTATTTTCTTTCAAAGACATTAGTTTCATCTCATTTTCTCCTATAGAATAATGTTTTTTAAATGTACAGAGAATTAAAAAAGGACCTTACTAGATATGAGTACATACTGTCCTCTGATCTTCCATGTTTTTATTTATTGAAGACTAATCCTACATAGCTGACAAAATACTCTCTGTCGGTCTCACAAAACTGGTGTAATCCCGACTTAGCACAGGCCTACTAAACAGAGCAATATGTGTAGCCTTGATTTTTATAGGCTTAATGTCAAGTTTTTTCATTGTTAAACAAGAACTGCGAGGTGCAAATGGGCATGAAGTTTTTGCATCGTTCATAGAATGTACTCAAAGGTCCTTTCATTTAGGTACTGTTCTCAGACATATCAGTTTGGGCTGTAAAAATAAACAAGATTTTATCAAAGGATGAAGAATATTACCCAGTCTATGTTCAACTATTCACAAATGCTTTCAGAAACACCAATATGCCCAGATCTGAATGTCATTCAAGAATTCAATAAAATAACTCTGAAAGTGTGATCAAATGCTATCCCAATAGGAAACTTCTATTCCTATCCCCAGGTTCTTAAGGCAACTGCAAGAACCTGTCCAGATTTTGTAACAATCTGGTCCATAAGCTTTTAAAAAGGCAGGAAAAAGACTTAAAATTGATCTCCAGATGTGGAAAATTAAACATGCAGAAATTTATGCTGGAGATATTTGGTTATTTTTTTTTCCCCCCCAATAAATCTCTGTATCTGCTTCTATAGAAATACATATTGTTAATTCAGCAAAAAAAGTAAAATTATAAAGCAAAAGTAAAAATGCTGTGATTTTTTAGGGGGCCTTGTTTTATTTTATTTTTAGGAGACAGCAAACGTTTAACTCTTACCAACAAATTTCTGAGGCATAGAGCTCTTACGTTTGGCGACGTTACTTGCTAGTCTATCCAGCACGAGGGCTCTTTCTGACCCTATCTTGCACAGGTCTTCAGCCATTTCACTCTGGTTACTTTCGTCTTTTATGACTGAAATCAAATGACATCAGAAGGGTTAGGCAGGTTCCATTTTAATGGAACTGTTGTCTTAGGTTATTGTTTGTCAGTCAATGTCTTTTAGCTCCCAAGCAGCCGGTCAAAGGAGCTCAGCATATGAGACACAGGACGATTCTGACTCTTGGTAACAAATTCCCTCAGGCTGATTAATCTATGTACATGCTCATGTTTTCCTCATCTAGGACACAAAAATGAGAGAGCAACTGCAATGTTTCTGCCTGTATGTCGCACAATCGCTCCACCCTTGTTCTACAGCCACTCTGCATTTCTGTGAATAAATGAGGTCCTAACTTTATCCTGGACACAAAACAGTTCATCTTTCCACTCTCCCACTGAAACTCCCGCCAATGTCCCTCTGCACCTCTCTGAGTGAAACCCCCTCTATGATAATTGCTTCCTCAGCAGGCAAAATGGATAAACTTCTCAACTCCAGCAGTGGAAGATATATTTGCAAGCTACACCAACCCTTGTCTCCAGCCCCTTTTATCCCCTAGCAAATATTTCAATACTTCCGTGATGCTGTTAGACTTTAAATAAAAATTTTAATTGATAAAATCACACCTTCAGTGGAACACTGATTTCCAATACTCAAACCTGTTTCCCAACCTCTTGCTGCTGCTGAGACTCTGTAGAATTAGAAGCTTAACTGTGAGGCTCTAGGAAAAGTAGACTATTTCACTTTCAGTATATTTTACTTCAGTACTTTCCTGCAGAAACAAAAGGGATGTATGAAAATGCACTGCCAAAACAACGACTATGAAAAAGGTATGGAAAGGTATTTCTGACTTCCGGCATCTAAGAGGAAGGTGAATGCACCAAGATCACAGCACAACTGCTTTGCTGGTGGGGTTTTTTGTTCGTGGGGTTTGGGGGGGGGGAGGGTTTTGTTTGCTTGTCAAGGGAGAAAAAGGGGTTAATTTTACTTTTATCTGCTACTAAGATAGGGACATTTTCCTGAACTTTTGAATTGCTGTTAAAGGAAGATGCAAAAGATAATTTTTATACTTTGATTCTTTGAGCTGTTTCAATTAAGTGCCCCACTCTGCTACATTTTGCCTTCTGTGTCTGCTGAGTATTTATTTTATCTCTTGATTTACTGGTTCACAGGACACATTACTCTGGTACCTGGGTGTTTCTCAATAGCTGAGAAAACATTGTTGCGATCCAGTGTTATTCTGCCAACATACCACAGCCATAAAAGGATGATTGTGAAAATTTCATTGTTCCTGAAATATATGAAATCAGGTCTGATGGATACCTGTAAGGAGCAGGTGAAGTGTCCTATTCAACAGTGCCCTGCAATACCAAACTGAGGAGTAACCAACTGGTTCTTGAGTCCCTGCTGCTGCAGCACGTACTGCAGTGACAGTGATAGTGACAATGAAAATGCCAATGCCAATGTCAGCTACAGGGAGTTTAATGGAATTCTGCTCCTGCCCCATAAGACACTAAAGATTGTGACCATTGCAAGAAATGAGAAGAATTTGGTCATGAAGGTGCAGAAGAGTAAAGGGTGTTGATGGTACACAGCCACCACTGAACAAGCACATGCCAGCATCTTGTGCTGGCCAAGGCTTCCAGGTACCACCTCAGGAAGAGACTTACAGAGAATGTTTTAAAGCAGACATTCAACAGGGAAACAAAAGACTGCATTTTTAGTTAGAAGTCTAAATGCTCAAGAAATATCTGTTTAGGATATAATAACATTCCTTTTTTAATCGGTTCAAGAGAGGGCGAGTCGTGTATTCAACAGTCAAACTTTCAAGCTTCTCAAACTGTTATTAAAAAAGAGAACAAATTGAATTGCGTACTAATCCCCAGCACTTGCAACTGAAACCCTCTGAAATTTGCTACCAAATGGATAAGTATTTCTCTATAATTTGGTCTGTGAACTGAAAAAAAAAAAATTATCTTTTCAATCAAAAATTCCCAATGACTGAAGAGTTGTAATTGACCCATTTAAAGCCTCATAAACTACCTCTCCTGTTGTTTTATATAAGCCTGGTAAGACTTCAGCACACTTCCACTCAATTCAAATGCAAATCTCCAGATAATATCTCTAAGAGAAGAACTTCACATGAACAGTGAGATTATAGTCCTCTAAAATAAGAATTTTGCCATTAAATTAATCAGGTTCCAATTTTGTGTTATATTTCCTTCTCTTAAAGAGAGAAAACAAAAGTTAAAATGTAAATACAATCTCTTGTTCCTCTTCTTACTCCCTTTTACTCTATCTTTCCCTTACTTAAATTCTTTCTCAATTACATTTGTTAGATTTACAAGCTGATGGAAAGCTTCTACAAGTTTCAGTCCTTTCAACTGACCTTTTTTTATGTATACTGCAAAAAGTATTTTAAAAATGCTGTAAAAAAGCAATCCTGCTGTGGCAGAATGTCAAATCAGATGCTCTAGCAGATTTTTGTACCAACTTTTTTTGAGGCTGGGGGAAAAAAGGGTCTGAATAATGGCTCTGACAGATCCACATCAAACCTTAAAATAGTATAACAGTGTTGTTATAGCTACTTGCTTTTCTAGATATATCATAGAATACAGTAAAATCCACAGGACATCCACTCATTCTCAACTGCTTTTTCTACATTTTCATCATGCAAAATACTAGGAAAAATGCAGGAAAGTATTATTTTTTAGAGATGTAAAGAATTGATTTATTAACTGAGGACTAAATTTCTTTAAGAGTGAAGTCTCTGGCTGAATATGAGGTCTACACCCTTAAGTAAATAAAATTTTTTCTAAATTGCAAAAGCAGTCCTATTATGTCAAATATAGAATTTCATGATACTTTCAGTATATACAAGAAGTGATTCTTTCAAAGCATTGATTAATTCCTCAAGTTTTTATCCCACTGAGTTATTAGATATTTAGTTGTAAGCTAGTACAAGCTCTCCTGTCAGGATTTGATATAAACAAGGGTCAGTCTCTAAAACTTTTTCATTTCATATTTTAGTTTATGATTCCTGACATAATTTTCATCTTACTAAGACTTTAGTAGTAGTTCAGCTACGCATTCACACAGATTTTCAAGTTCTGTGTGCAGGCAGTTAAATCCATGCGCCAGACACTGAAGACTGAAATCCCAAACCAGAATATTTGCTTCTAAATCCTCTGCCCTCTTTGAGGAAAAAGCATTGCTCCTTACTGTATATTATTACATTGAGGTTTTCTATTCATATATTCTCCAGCCCCTCAATAAAATTAGAAGGGGTGCTGCTTTAACATGCTGTCTGCAGAAGCATCTCAGTTATATTCACTGCTACCATTATGTGCATATACTTTACATTATTTGATAGCATGTAAAAACATTCAGGTTCTGTACAGATATAAAATATTAAATGAAGCATCATTGCAAATGGGGCAGAGAGAACCTTCCATTTCTGTCATTTCACAAACCAAATAACATATACTGAGAGGATTAAAAAGGTAGCAGGAAATGGAACTTACTGAATGGGTTGAAACTTCACCAGAGAAGCTGGATCTTCTCTATCTAAAACTGCACATGCAAGAGGACTTTGTAAGGCTAATTACTGTGATCAGTCCCATGCAGATCATCTGGATCTTTGTTAAAAAATATAATCCAAGCCACAATATCTGCTTGCTCTCTTTCTGGGCATAGTTTTTTTTATACTCTCCAAGAAATAGACTTTACCTTCATCATTGCACTAGTCTCAACACAGGTCCTCACCTCCCCCCAGTTTTCTTTTAAAGGGAAGCTTAGGAAGAAGGCTGTCAATAAATTATTAGCTGTTCTGGACTGTCTCAAGTCTAACTGCCTAAATTAAATATCTCTGGCTTTATGTCCTCTTGCTTGGCAGAATGACATCAAAGCCGGATAGTTCATCCTTGTTAGATGAGTTGGTCCCAGTGGTCAAGTAGGCCCTTGAAGCTGTGCCTGGGAAGGGAAGGAGATGTGCAGTGCAGAAGATTCTGCAGCCCTACCTAGAACACCGGCATTAAGTCTTTATTAAAAATACATCCACAAGTGTATCGCAATATAGGCCTCCAAGAGAAGGCGGTGAGGTGATGTAGCCGTATTGTCTTGAGATGACAAACTGATGTTTTCCAGGCCTTGCAACTGTTTTGCTATGTGTTTGAATTGTACTTTGGCTTTTTATTGGAGCTAAACAAAGTGAGACAACAGCCAAATGCTTATCAAATAAAGAATAAATCCAGACACAGTATCATACATATGGGGGATGTGTGTGCCTCTCCAAAGCAAAAGTTGCCACAAATGGTACTACTGATTCTTTTGCACTCCTTTCTCTGCATTCATGACAGGATAGTGTTATTCCCCAAATGGACATTTTTATTACCTGGATAGATGCTGCTTGAGAGATTCATGGTTTGCAAGTAGTTATGGCAGCGTTCTTTATGTTCTTCCAAAGAGCTGCGCTGCTTGTAACTGCGACCACAGTATCCACACTTATGGGGTTTGCCAACTGGAGAAAACACAATTCATTATGAGATTCAGATGAGTCATTCAACAGCATACTAACAATGGTAAGGACAAGAGATAAAAAGCCCACCCCAAAAATAAAGCTATGCTGTGGTGAAGAAAGATTTTGGCAATTTAAAAAAACATAAGTTAAAAACAACTGATGGAAACTGGTTGTATATCTTTACCTCAACAGGACAATTCTATGGGTGCTGCAAACTGATTTTAGACAATTCAGATCAGATAAAGACTGTGACATTAAATCTTTAAAAACAACATCTACACAGGTTAGAAAGTGAGACACCTTCAAAGGTATGGGAACTGTTGCTTCAGTGCCCAGTGGCACAGAGACTGCCAGTGGATGAACTGGTGGCGTAGGTAGAGGCTCGCTTGGCTGGAGGTCAGTTCTGGTGTAAACAGAACCAGCCCAACCCCTTTAAGACAATCTTAGATTTTGCGTGTTTTCCACTTCTGGAATTTCAAGAGAAATGGCGTGACAATTTCTTTTCGGTATTACACCAATCCAGATCTAGCTGGCTCTAGGAATTTTGCACCAACAATACTGTTTTGTGTACTTCTGAACTTGAATTTTCTGTCTTAACATGACAAGACAGTCACATTATACGTGATTTCACAATTTTAGATGGTTACACAGTTTAATTTTTGAATTTTATTTACAGATTCTCAGGTGAAAATCAGATTCAGAAATCCAACATGCTTTATAACGTATTGGTGTCAATTTGCCAATTGCAGGAACTAACCATTATCTATAATTTAGGCATTGTCTCTTTAATTACAGAATCCTCAGAGTTTGCCCAGAGTGTCTAGGTGCAATTTCATATATATATACATGAAAAGCTATGTTTCAATTTGTGCATCCATGAAAATCAATAACAGCAAGGGAGAGGGAGGCAAAATACTATTTAAAATATATATTTTCCTCAATCAGGCTGGGAACAAACAGGAAAAGTGGAAATTATTTTGGAAATCTGGGATCAACTCTAAGGATCTTATTATTCAATGTGTGTGCTAGAGAAGAATTTCCCTAGTTTTTTGCAGCACAAAAAAATCACTTTCAGAGCTCCCCTTCTGCCACCCAGAACCCAAAGCCAACTTTCACAAGTAACGTTACCAGTGTCAATTCCAGCAATGAGTATTGGAGGTCTCCCATCCAAATAGCAATTTGCATTTGCAGCTTAGCTTGGGAAACTAGATGAGATGGCACTCCGCTTTTAAAGGCACTTTAAATGTGCTAAATTGGTTTTACTTCACAGAAGGTATGTGACTATGGCTTCTGTCAAACAATGAGAGGTTCATGGTAATGGGAAAGTGCAGCTATTCAGAAATATTTATTCATATCTCCATATTACTGTTGAGACAGACACTGAAAAACTCCATCACAGTCCCCTTTTGTGGAAGATTATTATCTTTCTTTCTCTTACCCTCTCCCTTCTCCCCACTCTCTCTTTCAAAGTACTTGTAATAACAAGGTGCAACAAATAACTCCTGCTAAATGCTGTAGGCAGTGTTCACTCCTTAGGTTGAGGATGAATACCAGAATGTGTTTCAACTTTGTATTATCTCTAACCATAAAACATTAATCAACTTTAACTCATGTTCGTACTTCCATGAAATGGGTTACTCACATGAGGCTTGTAAGATGAAACCCTAATACAGAAACTTTGAATCAGCCAAGAAGCATGGGAAAAACCCAGTTCTTCTGGTGAAGGGTCGTGAGTGTGACGTGTTTAGTCATTTTTGCTGCTAACATGCTGTGGCAAACTCACAGCTTGGTTAACCCCAAGGTGGGGCTACTCAACTTCACACTGTGAAAAGAGCTCTCAGGCTTGGTTGCCACCCCCATCTCCTCAGCGGGTATGGTGATAAGCAGCCCTGGTTATTCCCAAACCTTCACTTACCTGAGTGAGTCCTCAGGTGTCCCGTGAGGGCATCCCTGCGGCGGCAAGCGTAGTTACACAGGTGACACTTGAAGGGCTTTTCACCTGAGTGCAGCTTTATGTGGCGCAGAAGGTTGCCCTTCTGGGTAAAGGAGGCTCCACACTGATTGCACTGGAAAGGGCGTTCTCCTACGGGAAGAAGGAGAAAATATGTGAGAACAAAAAAATCTTATGCGGTAACAAGAGAAAGATTTCAGGGAGAAAGTTGTTTTCTCACTGCTGCTCTGTGACTTCCACCGGCTGCAGGTTTGATATAACATGAGGCTTTCAGACTAAACCTGCCAGTTTCTTAATGCTTCACTGGCTGGGTCAATTTGATCTGAAAATCTAATTTTTTTTTTCTAAATCAGAATGGCACATCACAATGCAAATTCAAACTCATTTAAATAAAGTGACTGCAACATTTTGTGTTGAAGAGCCACTCTTCCTGATCAGCAGTTTTGGAATAAACCAATATCCAATTTTGCATGTTGTGGCATTTGGTGGGGTTTTTAATGTGGCTTTTTTCAAAGGGTCTTTAAAATATGCCACTGAAGCAGCAAAATAAAAAGGAAACTCATTAAAAATGCATTTCAGGATCACAAGTTCATTTCAGCGTTACATTCTTATATTTAAATGAAAGGCACTTCATTATAACAGTTATAATAACTTCTTTTCATTTACATTTTCCCTGTATTTTCCCTTTCAATTTCTTCTCCATTACCTGTCTGTCCCTAAGCAGCCAAATCAGGAAAGAGACAGAGAAAAGAGAGAAAGCTAGAGAGTAAAATCACAGAAGTTAAGACAGTGCAGAAGAAGCCCTGTACTTCCATGCCTAAGTCCCAGCCCAGCCCTAGGTAAGGTATGAACAGAGGAACTGCACAAACAGGCTCTGGTGGTCTACACTTTGGACAGACATGGAAAAACCTGAAGAGACACAGCCTTCATTTGTCTAAACTGTTGCCTGTTCTCAAGGAAGTGAATCAAAGCCTTTGCAAAAATTATTATGGCTGTTGTTTGCTTTCTAGTGCTGTTTAAAATCAATATGATACTTTATTAATTTGGGGGGTTTGGGCTTTGTTCTTGGTTTTTAAATTTAAGATGGATGAGGCCTTTTCTGAAATCAGTGGGAAATAAAATACGTTTCCAGTTGTACCAGATAGGAATAAGAGAAAATTTATACATGAGAGCATTCTATCAGCAAGAACTGCTTCTGCATGCCTGTTTCTGCACAGCCCTCAACTAAGTCAAACTAGCCTTTAAAACTCATTTGCTGAATTCTGTTTCTCTTAGGCATCAATTCAATCTGTTGCAGTAATTATAATGCATCAACATTAGAAACAGCCCAGAGATGTCTTGTTTTTAGTTTTGATTTTATTTGTGTAACAATAACATTGTATTTAAGACTTCAGAGCTGAAGTTAAAATACTAAAAGGAAAAAGAATTAAACAATTTCTTCCTTCTCTCTCACTTAACCATCATGCATTATTTTGCACACCTAGGATGAACTTTCATGTCCATACATGTGCGTATATGTGCAACATGATTATTTTTGACTTCTGGGTAATGCAGCAGAACAGCTGAAGATCAATTAGACAGCAGCACAGTCCCAACCCCAAAATATGAAAACTCTGCCATCAGGGCTGGCAGCTTTAGCATTCAGCAAACAGCAAAATGAATCCCCTTTATGGCAAGATGTTTTGATTGGTCAGTTTCAAGCAGGGCAGCATAGTGCCTGTCAAGCCAAATGAGCTCACTTTCTTTGTCTGTCAAGTAGCTCTGTTCATCTAAACTGTACCCACATCTGGTTCAGCTAGGGTGGCACACAAAAATGCCAGCACAAGCCTTAAAGGACTTTGCAATGTACTTCATAAGCCATGCATGGTATGGTTAAGGGGAAAAGAAAACAGGTAAGTGTCTCTCTGCTTTACTTCTTAATCTTTGGGGCAGTTACTCAGTGCAGAAGGTATTTTTCAGAAATGGAGTGAAACAGTAAATGGAAGAAGTCAGCTCAGCAAGGGGAACACAAATTCAGAAGAAATAGTTAATTCTTACTAAGCAGCTTTTCTAGCATTCATTTCTGTTATTTTTACTCAGAGGACTGTAAGGGGAGAAAAAAGAATCATAAAAGTACTCCAGGAATGAAATGTAAAGCAAAGTAAGAATGAAATGTATCTCAAGCCTACAGCTCTCCCAATTACAGGGTGAAATCTTGCACTACGTGGAAAAGACGGATGGAGCATTTCGAAGGAGACTGCTGCATGCCAAATACTTCTACAGAACCTACGGTGGGATCAAATGTAAGGGAGCCTGTGCTCATGTTGCTGTAGAAGGGAAACAACATTGTCACCAAAAGACCCTGAAGCTACATGTAGCTTGGCTGGCCCTTAGTTGTCCATGCTACAACTACTGGGGTGGGGAATGCACAGCAAAACTCCCAGACCTGCCAGGAAGCTGACAGCCACAGATGGAAGGTTACTGGCTGCGGGGATACCTCCAAAAATGAGGATGGAACAGGGTGGAAAGAAAAATACATAATGACTCTTTTTCTAAACAGTGTGTTATTTTCTCCAGGTCTGAACACCACATACCTGTCCTGGGCATGTAGCCATGATCAAATATAGGCCCAGGAACAAGAACTGCAATGGGACCCTGAACTCAACCAACCATTATCACCACTGCAGTGATTTACAAGCCTTAGTGGGAGCTTGGGCCTTGGACCACTTATTCAGTGAAGAACACTTATCATCTTAATTAAAATATTTCTCATTTCTTAAACAATATGACAAGATCACCTAACACTCAGAGACCTCCAGATCTCTCTTTTTCTTTTTTTTCCTTCAGTGGGCATTAATTTTCTAAATAAATTTGAGGCATTCAGAACCAAGTAACAGGATGTGAGTGAACTAACTGGTGACTTAAGTTGGAGTTCATATAAGGAGGCAGTATATACAGCTACGCACACACATACACAGATATGCACATATATGCAGATATATGCACGGTGAGCAAGAGAATCCTGAATCTATACCCTGAGGTTTCAGCATCAGGAAGCAGGAGTTCCTTTCTCCTGTCAAGATCTCCTTTTTCTTAATCACCAAACAAGACAGTGGCAAGCTGGAGAAAATGAATGTGCTGAAAGGGAAGGAGAGTGAGAAGAGCTGGGCATTTGTGAGTTGGGATTTGCTCTGGAGATGGAAGCAACAGGTAGGGTGCTAGGAAGCAGTCAGTGCTGTACAGCTGCCTGCAGACAGGAAAAGGCAGAAATATCAGGTGCTGCTCTGCATATCTGCACTTGGCAGGTGTATTCATTAAAAGTAATTATGTCTTTTATCAGGTCAGGCAGTCATTTTATTTTGGCACTTTAGTGTGCTAGAGTTTTGTTCACTTATCAAATATTTATTTAAGAAAACCTCACTGCATATGCGGGTTTTACATGAATTAGCAGCAAAGTAATTCATTTGTGAGGCTTATTCCTTCACCAGGCATGTATTGAAATGGGCTTCAGCATAGTCAGTTAAATGTCTGTAATAGTATATCCCATTTCGACTTTAATTTTCACAGCGCAGCTGAAAGGAAAAGCAGTCACCACTGTTTCCCCATGACGTCCCTTTAATTTAAACTACCAGCTCTGAACTTCCACTCCTTTGCCAACCACTGAAAAACCACCTGAGCTCATTCAAAGAGGCTGCTCAGCAGAGGAGCTGAGGACGAGACAGGAGGGAAAGCAAAGGTGTTCTTTCCATGGAAGGACACAGGGACAAAACTTCACACCCTTTAGTTTTATTGAGTGTAAAAGAAGGGGGTCCTCCTGCGCAAAGTGCCTCTTGTGGGGTGCTTCCACTTTAGGCTTGAACTACATTCCCTAATTAAAAAGAAAGTCTAGTTGGCAATGGAAGAACTCTGCAAAGAGTGGAGAAACCTTCAAGTGACAATCCTTGTGTGGTAGCACCCCAAGCACCCTTGGCTGGCAAATGGGTCCCTCTGCCAAGCAAGAAATTCGGGCAGCTGAAGCTCTGTGCCAGGGAAATGACCTGACACTCAGTGAGGTGGCCCCTGGAGATATTGTCACAGGTCATGCAGCCCAGC
This sequence comes from Edolisoma coerulescens, assembly GCA_013397115.1. NCBI lineage: Eukaryota > Metazoa > Chordata > Aves > Passeriformes > Campephagidae > Edolisoma > Edolisoma coerulescens. The sequence goes on from VWZW01006289.1 coordinate 10,964,148, forward strand.
TCATGCTCAGAGACAGCGTGCTGGTTATCAAGGAATGCACGAGAAACAAAGGCAGCTCTACCCACTGCCTCCCTGAAGTCAGGTATCCTCACACAGGCCATTCAGCCCTGGTGCAAACACTATCATGGACCCTTAGGGACCTGAAACAGCTCCTCTGATTCAGCAACAGCAGGGTTTTTTTAAATAAAAGAGCAGTCTGCTTAAAAAAGCACAAAGACTTCTACCTCTAAGTGCATTTCAAGTTGCAACATATTACTGCAGCATCCTCTTCTGCCCACAGGTCTGTTTAAAAGACCTCATGTACAAGTCATTTTACATGCTCATTTTATCAACTTTGAAGGGATCATATTAACATAGAAAGAAAAGAAAAGAAAAAAGAAGAGAAAAGAAAAGAAAAGAAAAAAGAAGAGAAAAGAAAAGAAAAGAAAAGAAAAGAAAAGAAAAGAAAAGAAGATAAAAGAAAAAAGAGAAAAGAAAAGAGAAAAGAAGGAAACAAGCAACCAATATGCACTTTGTTATATCTAGGAAGTAGGCTACTGCCTGTCTTCTAAGTACTGGTTATGGCTTTTCCAATAATTACCTGCTCTTCCCTGACAGAAGGATTTATCACATGGAATTGAAGAGCACCTTGAAGCAGGCAGTGTCACAGCATTGCTTCTGAACATGGATAACCCATGTTACACTAACAGATCGCACCCTTCCATGGCTTAAACAGACACAGTCACTGTGACAGACAGTAACACTGAGGGCAATGGAACACACTCGGGGGCTTTTCGTGGATCCTCTCCATTAAACTCTGAAAGCACTTTGTTAATCTCACTACTCAGTAATTCTGGGCAAGTTATTGAAGCAAGACTGTGAGGATGTGGAGGAAGAAAGTATCTATGTGTTTATTGGCACAACTATTTCAGTCAAATGTAACTGTAAGACAGATCGTTCTTACCTCACAAATATTTTAAAATTCCCTCTCATTGGAATATTCATGTAAAAATCCCAAATCCTCAATATATTTTCAAAGCAACTTCTGTGAAACAACAGTACAGTTCAGTTCTTCTCTTTTAACTATGAATGACATTAAAGTTTAGATTGGAAGCCTAATTTTTAGACAACTTCAATCAGGCAAGGTGAGACTCACTCTTTACTTTTTCATTTGTTTCAGCCTCTTCATTTTTGGTCCTCTTTGAGACTATTCAGAATTATAAAATTGAGGCAAGAAAATTCACAGCGCTGTATAATGAAAAGCTATCCCTATGGAACACAAAATTTTTACATGTCTCTTTTAGTGTCCCAGTGGAAACACTTTAGTGCACATTTGACCAGTGACAATACTTGTTTTTTCTTCATGAAACACTGGACATGAAATGTAAATCTTTTTGACTAAGTCTGTCAATACAGTTCTCTTAATATGTATTTCGCCAATCACTCTCATAATCACTAATCCAGAACAAGCTTTGCTGTTTTGTTGGAAACATTACAACTGGGATGATTTCCGAGTTAGCTACAAATGGGTTTTTCAGCAGTTCTCAGAAATTTCTTAGAAATTAAACAAGACTGCTTTACTTTTCTTTTAAATTTGATTTTTCTATTTTTTTTTTTGTTTCAAACCAAACAAACAGCACAATTTCTAGCCCAACAGATGAGACTTCCATGAAGAAGTCTCAATTCCTGTGCAGGCCAAAAAGATGTACCAAAATAACTGAGTTCCAAAGGCTCACCAATGCTGCATTACCTTACAAGAGGCAACATGTGCATGATACAAAAAATAAGTCTTGGTTACTAATATGTGGCCAATTCTTGTCAACTACAGGAAAAACTATGGCAGGCCTTACCAGTGTGGCTTCGTTTGTGAACCATGAGCACATTGGGACCGATGCAAATTATCCCACAGATATCACATTTTAGCTTTCCGTTAGGAAGTCGAATGCCTCCAACTCCTGACAAAGCCTTGCTGCCTGGGCCATTGTGTGAGCCATTCATTTTCTCTCCTGCGGCATCAAGCATTCGTAAATCCTCTGCACATTCTTCCCCATTCATTTCACAGGCACGCCCATTCTCTTCATCACTCTGAGTCTCTATTTTAATATTACCGGCTGAAAAAAAACAATACAGGATGCCACTCAGTTTGGTTACAGAACAAATAATGTGGCAAAGAAACAAACACATGAAAGGAGTTAACTTCTAAACAGCAGGTACAATATCACTAAGTAACAAATGCTATGAACTCGACTACAATTCTATGGGCAATGAGATGAGTTTTTAATACATGGAGCAATGAGCAGGGAATATCAGTAAAACAAATACAAGGCATCCAGGGAGCTGGGAACCCAAACAATATTACAAGTCTGTTTCTAGGTTGCTTTGAGATTTTTGCGTTGATACCTTTCATTTTGACAATCAGGCTAATTGGAATGAAACTTAAAATGAATCCAAGTCGTAGGGATTTGTTCAAAACAATTGTGAAAGTAGAGTAACTCAATGGATAAAAATGAACAGAAAATGCAACATTCTCCACTTGGCAGGAAGATTCCAAGGGTTGTACTGGATCCAAATTTTTGGTTTGCAGTTCTGTGGGGTAAGTAACAACAGTGGGAAAGCAAAGAGTACAAACACTGATAAAGAAGGCAGGGTAGGGAAGGATGGAAGGAAGAATTTAAGGAAATTATAGTAGTAATAGTTGTGTATCTAGGACAGCAGGATGAGGATTGATGAATAATAGAAGATTCCTAGAGTCAGGAGCTATGATTAAAAACCAGTCAAATAAAAAAAAGGTGGCTGGGAAAAGTGTTATGGCTACATTGGATAAATCCTTTTTGTTGTAATCCCATAGGTGACAATTGCTTACCGCCAGAAGAAGAATTTAGGTGTAAATTTGCCATAGCCTCACAACATGTGATAACATAGAGGCTAGTAAATTTGATCTGATATGGACACAGCAAACTTTAACATTAAGGAAAAGGGCCAAGATTCAGACCAGTTCATGCCAGTATTCATTCCTCTTCTCTCCACAGGATTGTATGATGTTTTATGCAGAAAAAAATAATCTTTGCTGTTATTCCCCTATTTTCTAATCTGGTGATTTTGGTGAAAAAATACTTCTTCATTAGGCTGAAAAAGACCATTTCATTGCCCAAAATCTTACTTTGTGTACAGTAAAAACCCCTCTACCTTCATCCCACCCCACCCCCCAAAAAGAAAGGATTTACTTTAGTGGGTAGCTAAAAATGTGAGGGATCTGTTTCATCCAGTAAAGTCCAGGTATTTTCCTTCTGTGGAACAATAGTTTCATGGTAACCTCATTCAAAAGTGATGGGGTAGCAATGTGATAAGAATAAGCTATGGGCAATAATTACCTCAAGAAGACAGAAAGACCTTGATACTCCTTTGAAACTGAGAGGATTGACAAGCTCTTCTCTGATACATCCTGCAACCTCACAAGTGTCCCAGAAGGACTGCATGGATGTAACTGACTAGAGTATCTGGCTCAAAATCCTATTGGGAAACAGATGCCTAAAGGTGTTCACGTTTATGAATACTGCTTGACTGGACACCTTTTAAAAAGTCCAATCTAGGTATTTTAATGATTTTTCAAGTATTCCATTTTTAATAGAAATCATATGCAAAAGAGAATAAGTGCATATCATAAATAGCAGCTTTCCTTTAAAGTGTATGTTCTAAAAAGGGGAATAATTTAGTGATATGGAAAAAAAATTGATGACCAAATAATGTTGTAAAAAGGTGGTATGACTGGTTAAACAGAAGTGATTCTGCAAATTTAGTAGACTACAACCCCATACTGCTGTTTTCACCATGGCAAATGGAAGCAATAGAAGTATTTGGCTTGAGCATATGACAAGATTTTCCACAATTTACATGTAATATTTTTTTTCTTTCAGTTATAAGAATAATAAATATATATTTATACTAAACAATTATAGGCTCCTTGCCTGCCAGGGATTTGGAGAAGGTGGCTTTTGAAGCAGATTTTCTGTTAAGTTAAACCAAAATACATGTGAACAAAGCAAAAAGATCAGACTACTTGAGTGCATGCAGACAAACATACATTACTCAGAAGTGAAATGACACAAACAAAAATCATAAAAGTAGGAACTAGATGGAAATGCTCTGTAGTGAACTAAGTTTCAGTATACTTACTGGAAAAAGATTTGGGAATTATTGCATGAAAGTCCCTAAAGCCTTCCGCCCCGTATGCAGCTGCAATAAAGAAGGCAAACAGGATGCTGGTTTGTGGTACTGCTAGCAGTAAATGTAAAAGAAGATGGCACTATTGCTATAAGATAAATACCTAGGAGAAAGACAAAACTATCATCACAGAAGCAACATAAGCAGTTTAGGATGAAGGAGGAACAGCAGAAGGACAGCTGGCAGGGGAATCCTGACCTGTCTAGAACAATTCCCATTTGTGAAAACGCCCTTTTCTTCCAAAGCAGCCAACAAGTTTTATCATGTTTTCTAGAAGCGTAATGTGCTCTTGGGTATTCCCCTTGCTTCCACATTAATTCCTGCTGAAGTTAAGAGGAACTTTTGCTAATATGTCTCAAAAGGGTCAGTGCAGGCCCCTACAGTGCAGCTTCCTCAGAATTTATTTTTTGGCAATATGCCCTCTTTCTGTGACAGAGATCTCTTCCTTACACATCCTTGTTTCTAATCTCTGCAGTTATAAACAGTGAAATCGCGTTGTTTTCTTCTCACGCCTGCTGGTCTTATGCAATGGAAGAAGAGGGAGTTCAGTTTTACATAGATATATTTATTATTGTGTATAGTGGAATATTTTTTGTTTGCATTTCTAAGACTTGTCCTCACAATGTATTTACAAAAAACCCAGTTGTACAAACATACTATACCCTGCATATTATGAGTAGCCACATATAAATTACCATGCCATTGGGCATGCTGATACAGGTAATGCTGGAGTTCATTACCTGGCATAAGCAATGACAGGAATATTGGTCCAGTCAATCTTCACTAGAGCCCTCCACAGCTATGCCCTGGACCTCCGCAGCTGTACTGCTCAATGAATGTCCTGATGCAGACCGGGCTGAGTATCCAGGATGTGCATCCATTCGGCAGTGCAGCTCATGGCTGGGGCTCAGTTCAGGTGCAGAGCTCACTTTGCCAAAGAGCTGATGGACAGTGAGGGCACCTGACTCACCCAGGATCCTCAAAGAAATTTTGTAGGTCTAATTAACAAACAAAATCTCTCCCTGTTCAAACTTAGTACTTCTTGCAAATCTGTCTGCTATATGAGAACTACTGAAAAGAGCCCCACTGATGCAGGAGACATAACAGGAGAGAGAAATCACTCCAGTAGAAATGCTAAGGACTTTTATTACATCTGAATAATAGGGAAAGCAGGGTATATTCTTTTTTTTTTCCCCTGGGGACTTATAGTGGAAACAAAAACCATCCGTGTTTTCCGCTTCTTTTGTGAGAGTGATTCCTGTCCCCGCCTTACTATAGTGGAGAAATCACTTATGGAGCAACAATGATGTGAAAAATACCTGTAAACCATATTTTTCATATGCACTGATTAAGAATATATTTAGCATTTGTACAGGTTTCTGAAACAGTTACTCTATGCAGTCTTTGTAGAAATAATTTCTGTGCACATCCATGTCTATCTACACACATATGCAGACATCAATTAGCTCTACAATAACTCATGGTAATAATTTCTCATTGGCTCTTCTAACACCATTAAGGAATTACTAGTTAATTAATTTGCTTCAATTTGGTTGGAGGTAACCTTAAAAGGCTCTGGATTTTATTCTCTTTGTATACATTATTGCAATCTAGGGGAGTTTATTACAAACCCTTTTTTCCATGGAAGGGGTGCAGAGTGCTTTGGTGTCACTGAACTGACAGCTTTCCCCCACTCCTTTTTTACTTATCCAGAGTGTGGAAAAATTACCCAAAAGCAGGGCACTGGCTGGGTCCCTTGTGCTGTCTGATGTTTACAGGGAATTTCACTTGGAATTTCCTGAAGAGCATTTGAAATTAATGTTAAACCATCTGTTCAGTGGTCTATGGCTAAAGGTGATTTAGGCAAGTCTTAGAGAAAAAACCTTGATATTGCAAAGGGGAGAGGGGTGATGATATAATTTATCACTGAAGAGCAGCATTGCTGGCTCCGCATCAGACTTGGGCTGGGGCAATCGGGAAAGCAGGATGGTATGAGAGGAGACAGCGTCACACTTCCCTGGAAAGAGCTGAGGAGCATGGAGATGGAAGGGAGGCGTTTTGCAATGAGTTGACAGTGAGCAGAAAGGAGAAACAAAACAGACCTCCTGGGAAACTGGACGTGGAGGGTGGCTTTCGAAGGACAGAGAAATAGGCAGCTGGAAAAAAGATGCATGTGAACAGTTAGTAATTTGTTTTCAGTCCATTCCAATTTACCTTCTCTTTCAGCTATGGGACTCCCTCCCAGCTGTAAAATCCTTTCAGTTTTGTGAGACTTTGGCAATGGCATAGGTCTAAGTACCTGGGCCATAATTCCATTTGGAAGGGGGCATTCACCTCCCATGTCATAGTCTTCCTCAGTAGGATTTTTAAAGAAGCAAAAAGCATAAGACCTGGTTATCAAAGGTATTTAGAGAGTAACAGAGAAAGACAAATCACACTGAAGCTTCTGAGGCATTTAAACAATAGAGTTCCCTTACTCCCTTTGATTTTTAATGGGATTTTACCTTTTATCCCAGTAAGTACTAAACTGTATCTTGCGGCATATACCTGCCTTTAAGAACTTATTCTTCAGACTTTCTTTGAAAATAACCCCAATAATTTGATTTTGTGTTCATGCAATGTCTTGCTTGTACTTTGTGGCCAAGAGCAGAGAAAGACCTCTCTTCAAGTTGCTGCAAATAGTTTGGGTGCATGTAACTTTTTGTAGATATTAGTTTCTGTTTAAAGGGTAGCTTTAAAATCCAATAGTTCTCATGAAGACACCAAAGCTATTCAATCAACAATCATACCTGACTGATTTGAACAGTACATTATCACTGTAACAGTGAGAAAAAAACCTTTAACACCATCCTTTCTAACAAATGATAGAAAATGTTGCTAAAAAGGCAGAATAAGATGAAAAAAACCCCCACTTATCACACCAAAATAAATCAACTCAGCATGCCAACATGTGTCAACAAATGCAGACAGGATCTCTTCTTGTTTACATAGGTACTCAGAAAACAGAATATTGTCAGCAATCCCACCTGTTATTTCTGATACAAGACATAACAGCTATTCTGTTTTGTTACAGCATACCAAAATGTTAGCACTTGGCTATGAAGTGAAATCCTTCCCCCTTTCCTTTTTACATCATGGTAATTTACTATGACATCAGCTCTGTTCTCACCCCACAAGAACACTGCAGGTGGAGGATGCCATCCCCAGAAATGAAAGTTGTTTTTCCACAGAATATTTAAGGAGTCATTATTCAGCAGCCAGACTTGACAACAAACAACAAAGACCAATTCTTTAACTTAAATTATGTTTCCATTAATAGTATCTTTCCCTTATGAGCTTCTGAAATGACGAGAAGAATTGTGTGAGTGTGAAAAATGACAACAAAAGGTCTGGGCAGAGGAACCATAATTAGTTATGCAATGCCTTGAGCCCTTCCTCAGTAAAATTTAGATGACACAACAGAACACAGATGGGACTGATCAAACTAACTGGTTATTTAGCTACAGAAAAAGCAGATGCACCCAAGTGCTCTTAAAAATTACTTTTTTGATCTCTCCTTTCTACATATAGGACTGGATTTCCCAGTTAATCAAGTGTTTCTGGTGTCTCTGTGTGTAAAATGCTGCAAGTTAGAGGGCAGTTTTAAAGGGAAACAAAAAAACCAGAAGGAAGAGTAGTAGCAAGAACTTCTGGGACACACCTGCAGGTAGAGAGGCTGGTGCTGATGGATAAGGAGATCCTCCCTGCAGAGTCCATGCTGCTTCCTTTGACTCCAAGTGCCAATCAGCCCTTGGCAGCCAATTTCTTCCCTACTCTAAATTTGGCTTTCAATCAAATGGATATTATTCCAGAAACATGGGCGTCCGCAGATAAGCTATCTCCCATGGGACAACTGGTGTGAGGAGCTCCACCCATGTCATCACCCATGACTGCTACTTCTCCCTGCTGCTGTCTGGGGGAGGTGCCCACACCGTGTGCCAGCGCCAGCACCCGTCGGCATGCACAGCCTGTCCTCAGCAGAAAGGAGCAGGGAAGTGTGCTTCACTGCATTGCAAAGCACATCAACATGTTTTTCTAGGGGCTGCAGTGAAATCAAACTGTCTGGAATCAAACAAGTGATCCAAACAACCAACAAAGTATGTCCTCTCCAGGTACAAAAAGTGGCTTTTGCTCCATTGTGCATTCTCTCAGTGGCCCCCTGTCAGTTACCTACGGGAATCTTCTAAAGGACCAGTAAAGATTTATTGGTTAAAGACAGATTCAAATAATGCCCTCAAATACACACTTGAAGATACATGCCTTTTATATACCTTCCTAAATTTGTGTTTCAGTAGGAAATGATCTGTAACCAAACCAAGGGGCTGGTCTAGTTCATGTTTCTTGTCTTTGTTGTGACTCTTCCTGGTACATTTTGTACTGGACTCAAGTTGTTTTTCCAAAGGACGGTCAGCTACCCCGCTGCTTGATGTTCATCATCTGAACTACAAGTAAAACTAAGTTTTAAAGGCAAGAGAAAGAGCACTGTCAGGCAATGCCATATTAAACCTGTTTCTCAAGTTCCACATGCATGTGTAATCCATGCTTCCTATATTGGAAATGCTCTGCATTTGCTGTCTGCATGATGGAGAAGCTAAGGGAACTGCTGCAGGTTTGCTGGTAACCGACTTTATTGACACTTCTCTCCTTTGAGAAGTAACCTGGGAACACTTTCAAACTGGAGAGAAAGATTTGCTGACAAATGATAGTAAGAACAGCACTTTTCATCCCCAAATTTTTTGTCTCTTCTGCTTTCACCAGATTTTTTAAACATGGGCATTAAAGGATGAGGGAGTAGTAAAAGGGCATTTAGCAGGAAATTTTTAAAAAGCAAAGTAACCTTAAGCAATGATGCACAACAGTGAGGTAAAACCACTACCATATATGAAAACATTCTCAGCTCATACAGGTGTATCTGTGAATGCACACGCTTATGTGCTGAGACTGGAACCTCTGGAGCTGCGTTCTCCAAAAAGACTACAGGCACAATCATTGTGGCTTACACTCTTCCCCACACAGCAACAGTTATCCAAGAACAGCAGAGCCTCAGATATATGATATCCTAACATTTACAAGGCATTTCCCTTCTCTAATCCTTCCACAAAGCATGCTTTAGTGAAAGTCACGGGTGTTAACCAGTCCTCAACTAATGCAACAAAATTCTAGCTGAAGGCAGTCACACGTGGCAGCTGGGAGAACGCGAAGGGGGTATGCACCGCACCTGCAAAGATTAGTGTTTTGGAGAAGAGGAATGACTATATTGAGATTCAACGGGCAGACCAGAAGCTCCTCAAAGATGGAAGAGATGGCCAGGCTCTTCCATGAAGCCATGCTGTCATAGCTGGAGGTTGTACTTACCTGGGGGTTATTGTGGGCATCCCTTAACAAGGTACAGGGCTTAAAAAGTGCAGAAACACAACTAAAAAACAGACAAGGTGTTCAGTTATGTATAAATAATGTGAACTGTAGTTAGAGGGGGAATTTTAAGCTTGCTTGACCAAGAGAAAAGCCTATGAAATCTGAACATGCACAGAGGGTATTGGCCAGGTAGCAGCTGAAGGCAACAGTCTCTACCCTGAAGAACAAAACTACCACTTGGGAGCAATGAAGCCCATGGTTCTGTGGTTCAGCGAAAGGCAGGGAGATGAACTATTTTGTATATTGTTTCAGAGAACCTAAATTTGCCTTGCCCTGAATGCAAAGCTAGCCCTTTTTGCAAACCCTCCTCTTTTCATGTGCGAGCTCAGTGAGCTGCTTTCACATCCTTAAGTTTGTGCCTGGAGTAGCACAGAGCTACCCTGGCTCAGGGTCAGGCCCTTGCAAGTCCATCCATGTTAAAAAGTCCATGCACGTTAACAACTAATGGGCTGCGCCTTCACTATCAGTGAACGGACACAGGGACTTTTCCAGGGACCATTCAGCAACCATGACCTCTTGAGCAACATTTTACACAAATGTACATAGTTCCCCATAACTGTCAAAGGGTCAGTAGATCTAAAATTAGACCAAGCAGCTGTGTTTAGGTTTGGGGAGGTGCCTTTGGGTGTCGTGCCAAAGCTGTGCACTGTCAATGTCCTCTTCTGAGAAGAGGTCAGAGGATGAAATGGAGAGGAACCCAGCCATTTCAGCACTTGGGAGGGAATACCCTATGAAAATTTTATTATCTTGCCTACTCTAAAAAAAATTGCTGAGCAGAGTCTTCTGTGTACCCCTCATCTGACACAGGGGAAAAAAACCCCAGGGATACTGAAAGTTTATTTTAGACTAAAGTAAAACAAATGTAGTCATCGCTTTACGAGTGAAAAAATAGATGTTCTCTCTCAGGACTGTAAAAACAAGGTGATGCTGAGTTACGAGGTTTGCTTTCTGTCTGTTAACTCTGAGTGCCCAGTTATTTTTCTAGACGCAGTTGAAAATTCTTCGTTTTGGGTTGTAGAAATATTATGAGAAAGTTTTGCAATCTAAACTGCTGTTTACTTGATTAGCGTGCACTCAACATTCCAGTGAAAGAAAATCCTAATCTATATCTTCTAGGGAAGAGGCAAAAATTGTTCTACAGAAATCTCAAAGAAATTCTCTAAATATGGACCTACCTGGTAGCTCCTGAGGAGAAGAATGTCAGGACAAAATCAATTCTTTCCCACTGTGTATCACAGACAATGCTTTGCTACAGGGACCTGTATTCCCCCTCTGGCAATCAGTCCTCTGTTTTGAAATGGCAAGAAACCCCAAATGAAGCTAGCAGATTCTCGAGCACTCAGAGATTTGTATAATTCTGAAAGACTACAAATTCAGTTCAGAAGACTCAGTTTAGTACACGTTTTGAAGAGATTTCTTGTCTTTCCTCACTTCTTGACCATTTTTCATGCTTGTTGTTTTCTTGCTTTTACCTCAGGAAAAACAAGCACACCTTCCCTTTCCTGAACAGAATCCAACCTTAACAATATTAGTGCTATTACAAGGCATCCCTGACACTGGATGCCTCTTCTGCGAGGCATCCAATATGTGCAAAGCTGAATACTGGTCTCTTGGGTCTTTGAGCACAACGCTAAGAGAAAAACCCAGATTTCACTAGCTTTCTGCAAAAGCAGAAGGAGAGAATATTTTTAAAAAGATCAGTTTCTCAGAAAGATGTGGAGAAAAATATGTCAGAAGTTAAGACTAAAGAATTTTATATATAAAGATATTACAGCAGGAAGAGCATCCTACCTGAACTTCCTAGCTCTGATCTGCAATCACAGGTCAGGTATGATTTGAAACAACCAAATTTAGGAGTCCCTATTCCTGTCCTGAACTGTGTCTCCAAAACCAGAAAGGATCTATGCTGCAGAGTTGAAGTTTAGCTGAGTTTCTGGAGCAGGTATCACCAGGCCTCCAGAAGAGAGAGGCAATCCACTTAGGTGCAGTTTCCTCAAACTCTGAACAATTCTTCAACAATATCTAAGGCTGGTGAGTGTAAAAGGTGTTTTAAAATTGTTTTACCTCTCTGTTCAATGAGTAATCTGACATTTGAAACTCACTGGAAACACAGTCAAGATCACAATCTTCAGACAGTCACAATCACCATGCTGGGTATCTTGCATCAAAATGCAACAATTTTCTTAACTTGGATAGATCAACAAAGCATCCAAGCCAACACATTGCTGACAGAACTTCAAGGGACGAGTCTTTCAAAATAATGTTTTTTAAACTGAGTAGTCTCCAACAGCATCACTCCACTAAATTGTCACAAGAAGGCCAAACCTGACTATTATGAACATCAGAAACTTATATAACTCATTATCCCACCAAAGTCTTTGTTTTTGGATGAGGTACAGAACAGAATAATCCAATGTGGTCTAACTAGTGTTCAAACACTCTTCTACTCATTTCAATATGCCTACCGATTACTTTAACATTTTTCTATCAACAAAATATTTTTACAAAAGCAACAAATGTTTTGAAGCATCCCAAATTCAGATACTAACGAAACTAAATTATTAGAAAACAGATCACCCTGGAAAATGTTGATCCACTAAGAAATTAGACCACTGTCTCAAACTCCATATCTGAATCTTGGGCATCCAGTCATCTCAGAAGCATCCTCTGTTTAGCATGAATGTGCAGGCAGGCATTTGTTACCTTCTCACAAACTCTGCTTGATACAACCTGTAAGCTGATCAGTAGTGCAGTAGTTAACAAAAAGGACATATATGGGCATATTCTGATTCCAAATCTCAGAGATGGCTCAGCTTTCAGTCAGGGAGACTATTAAATCTTTGGTCCACTGCAGCACCCCAGACTGAAAGCAACAGTGTAGCAGTGGAGAGCAATTTTGAAGTATCAAAATTATCTGGGAGTTTAAATCTCTTTGACTTTAAGTGATATTCAGATTTTTAAGACAACCTGAGCTTCCCGTGGTGAGGGGCTGGGGGGAGTGGAGGAACAGTAAACCCACACTAAGAATGCTGTGGAACTTGAGTCCAATTGCAGCCATAGCTGAGAAGCTATTACAGCTTCCCTCTTGTCCCCTTGGCTTAACATGAAACCTTTACCTTCTGTTCCTCTAATGCCTTCCACAAAGAGCAGTCTGGACGTATTACCCATTTCCTCCCTACCCACAGTTATTTATCTCCTTAGCATCTGTCATGGCCCAGAAGTTTGGGTCAGCTCCTACATCAGTTGCTATAATGTAATTTTAAATCACTCAAGTTGGAAGGCTCCTAGGAGACCAAAGACATTTAAAAAAGAAGAGAAGAGAAGAAGAAGAGAAGCGAAGCAAAGCGAAGCGAAGCGAAGAGAAGAGAAGAGAAGAGAAGAGAAGAGAAGAGAAGAGAAGAGAAGAGAAGAGAAGAGAAGAGAAGAGAAGAGAAGAGAAGAGAAGAGAAGAGAAGAGCACCTATAATTAATGGGTGCCCTAGGAAGCAGCTGGAGCAAAGTCCTCGGGAGTGAGTTTTTCCAGCTGCCTGATACCTCAAGAGAGCTACAGCACCTCATTTTCAACCATGTTATCTTCCAAAGGTTTACTTCACATACAGACATGGGCCCTAAGAATAGTTTTTCTTTTGAGGTTCTATTATTTATTTCTTTGTTGTTTTGAAAGGACAATTTCATGAATTGTGCACAATACAGGTCTAGATCTCTGCTCAGCTTTCACACGTCTACAGGCAAGTTCAAAAACACATCATGGCTATATCTCCTCTATTGCAGCAGTATTGTGGGAGGCCCCTACAATGGTACTGTCTGCATCTCTCCTTTGCATTCAAGGACACATTGATAGTTCAGTTTGGGATTACCTTTAACTATGTGGAAAGCCATTATCTCAAGTTATCAAGCTGGAAACTTTCTGACTTTTTGTCATTTCTCTTCCATATTTATAAACCTCTCCCTTCCTTCATTCACCTACCCACTCCAGCCTCTCCACTCTGATCTGCTTCTTTGCATTCCTGGAGGCGAAACAAAAGAGCAGCAGTTGTGACACTGCAGTTTGTGTGTCACATTGTAATATTTCCACATCCTCCTCACTCTGTGATAAAAGTACTCTAAGAGGAAGAAGGGCAAATAATGAAATATAGGAAAGAAGGAAAAGAGGAAGCAGCCAAGAGACAGCAGCCCAACTGAAATGCTAAGAATTATGGAGAAGTGACAGAAAGGGAAGCATAGACCAGGAATTATACTTAGTGGCTTAGCAGAAAAAAAAATTAAAACTAATAAAAAATAGAGAGATTTTGCCCTTTTTGCCTCTCCAATAATCTTTCAGATTACTATTCCTCTCTGACTTTCACCCACTTGACATATATTCCCTTCCCCACCTACTTTAAGATAGGCACCAAACTGTGCTGCTCTGGTGTGCAGCTAGACTCCTCCAAACCTGAACTAATCACCAGCCCATTCCTTAATAACTTCATATCAAAGGCAGAATTATGCAATGGTCTTTTTTGCTGAAGGCAGCTGTGGGGGACAGAGTGATGGAAGAGTACAGAAGGAAATTGGCTAAAGCAGAGTAGGGATTGCCTAACTAGGCACTCCTGCCTGGCTGGCAGCGGATGGAGCAGACAACTTAGGAAGTCCTTCCACTGAGATCATGTGTCCCACTTGTTCAAAATGAAACTTGGCTGGAGCAGAAAGTGTTTGAAATTCACATGAAGAATTTTCTCTTCTTCATTTCCAGGCAAAATAGATACAAAACAGAACATGGACTTCTTTAAGAACAGAGTGGGAACACCAGCTTTTTACACTCTTCCATTTCTTGGGGACTTTTCAGCAAGAATTTGTCTGATAAAGAGCTGAGTAGAAGGTAAAAACATGAGAAATGATGCTCTATAAATATCAAAACACTAACAGTTATGCATCCTTTTTGAGTCAAGATCCAGTTTTTGTCCTATCTGGTGGCCAACAGAATTTTGAAGCTTCTCAGGAAGACAGTGGTGAAATCCTGCATGTAAATGAAGACAGAAGTGTTACACAAAGGTGTACTGTGGTGTATTTATTTGTTCATCACTGCATGAAAGCTACCTTGTTGGAAGAACTGTCAAAACCATTTGTGGCTATTCCCCACAAAAGAGGCTGTCAGGAGGTGATAAGAAATGGGCTTTAGTAAGGCTTCACTTTCTTTGAAATACTCTTGCACAGAGAATACCAGCAGGTTCAGCTCTTCTCCCTACCATTTATCTGTAAATTAGAAAATATCCTGTGGGCCACTTGAGTGGTGTTTAGTTCTTCAGCTAAAGTTAATGTAATTTGGGACATGTGGGACTTCCAGCCTGCGTAGGAAGGAGTTAGCAGTATCCTCCAGTGAATGGTAGCAGTCTCTGAGATGGAATCACTGTTGGAGGCCTGCATTGCATGTCCCATCCTGCAGCTCTGACTGCTCTCCCAGCTCCCTACAGGTACAGCACCAGTACCTCTAGTTTACAAGGGCAGAGTTTATACAGTGCATTATTCTTGTAGGGCTGGCAGTGACCAAGCTGTGCAATACCCAGTACATTTATGTGAGAGGAACTATAACCATTGTGAAGGTTTTGCCTAGCTTGTCATATCCTACCTACTACAGAGATGGGCTTCTATTTATTTCAAATTTGAGGGGTATAACCTGCCTTCTTCTGACTTTACTAGTCCTGGTCTGACTTTCACTTCAATGGAGCCCCTCCTGATGTAGTTCAGCATTTCCAAGGATAAAATTCAGTCATGCAGCTGTTCAAGAAAGAATGTTTTGTTAAATCAAATGAGCATGGTAAGGGAGAACTTAGATATGGATGTTCTCCACAGGAAATGGATGTAATTTTTCTATTTGACTTTGGATGAGAAATGTAAAGCAGAAGAGGCAGAAATAGAATCATTTTTCTGCCAATCCAGTCATAATGTTACTTACTGTTAAACCAGAACAGTTGGAAACAGCTAAGCATTGGGCTCCACTGCAACCCTAGCCATAAGGAAAGGCACAAGTAGTTTGGTTAAGGAACAATACCACAAGGGGATTTTTATGCTGATGTAAACTTGGAAAAAAGAGAACATTAAATAGTAATAGAAATGGGTAACACTTGATCCAGAACTATTCTCAGTTTCTCACTAATTATTAATAGTACTTATCCTCTTGTAATTCTCATTCTCACACTCAGTGTCCTACTGCTTCAGCCTACAGAGAATTTGATAACAAACAAAATTTTACAGCCTGAAAGGGGGGAAAGGCACTGGATGCAGACTGAGGAAATCTAGGTTTAATTCCTAGCTTAGCCACAGACTTCCTGTGTGGCCATGGGAAAGGGGTTTAATCCATCATGTGCCCTTACTTCCCTATCTGCACATTTTTCAATTCTTTTTAAATGGGGATAAGACTTTTTCTTCTTTTTTTTTTTTAAGGGGGGTAACATTTTTTTTTTTTTTTTTTTTTTTTTTTTTTTTTTTTTTTAGTGGGGAACTCAAAAGCCATTTTGCTGCTTAGAGTGGTTCCTATATTCAGGTACATGCCTCTCAAGTGTCCTAACACATAAAGCTGAATCCTGGCCATGCACTGGTCACCCTCCTTATGCGTTCCACAGAAGAAGATTAGGGACCATGCAGCAGGCAGAAGTTGTAGCTCCAAAATATTGTATCACTTAGGTATTTGTGAAAATGCTACCCATATCTGTGATGCGTCCTACATCACTGAGAATTACACAAAGGTAGAATTATTGTCCAGTCTAATAAACCTTGGTTACACCCATATAATACTGGATATCAAATGCTTGGAGCCCTTATCCAGATCTCCCTTATCCAGGATTGTTCAAGGTAAAAAAGTAAACTTTTTCTTCCTTTTTATTCCTCACACAGAAGCAGGAAAGAAATTTTATTTTTCCTCAGCTGACCTATTCTCGTGCTATCACTGTTCTGAGAGAGATGTAAAAGTCCCAAAGGCAACTACCTCAAGAGAAAAAGCATAAGCTGTTTAATAGCCAAAGCAGTTTTTAATTATCCTCCACACTGAAGCCAGCATGGCAAAAGTAATCAGTGGTCCGAGAAAGGAGAGAAGAGAGGGGCTCAGCCTGTACCTCTGGTGTGGGAAATGACCTAAAACTGAAAACTGTGTCATCTCCAGCTGCGTAGTGCTTCTCATACACGTTCAGTTATGAGGTGTGAAATCTCACTCCAAAACCAAATTGCTTGAATTTTTTTTTTTAAATGCAAAAGATCTTCAGAAACATCTCAGCATAAAGAAAAGCCTGGACAAGATTATGGACTTGATATCCTGAAATTTGGGTTTATGTCCCAACTTTATCTTCAGCTGCCCAGCCTCCCAAAACCAGCCTCACTCACTTCTGTCAAACCAGCACCAGGCTGGAATTTCACTCAGTGCAGTGGTACAAGCCAGGATTTTCGCCTTTCCAAATCAGGCACAGAGCTCAGAATCAGCTCTCCCCTTTTTCCAAAACTCCAAGCGATACAGTAGATTGCTCCTCCGTACTAAGATGTAGACTAATTAGAAGGCAGGAAACTAATTATTTCCTGATTCCCCAAGTGATCTAAAAATTAGTTGACAATATTTATTTTATTCCCTCATGTACGATCACCAAATCCTTAATTTATTTACTTTTACCTGCTTTGTATTTTCCAATCTTACTTTTCAAGCTAAAGAGATGTGGTTTAAAACAAAATTGAGTACTTTGAACTAAACCAATCCCACTGCACCCTGGAAGAACTCACAAGACTGTTTTGCTGCATCTGTTAGAAAAACAAATTTGCACTCTGGTTTCTAGAATACTGTATATGGTTTAGACTCCAAAGCAAAATTGATTACATTTCATTCTGCCCTACCTTACACTTACCTTGTCTAGGACCTGTAAAGCTTAATCAATTATGTATATATATAGCCTTAATTAGACTGTAAACTCTTTGGGGTGTTCTGTTGGTGTTTGTGCAGTGTTTAGAGTAACAGAGGTTCTTTTCCAGGAACCCTGTGCCACAACATAAAACCAGAGACAACAAAAGACCTGACAAAACAATTGGAAAAAAATGGCAGTAGAAAAACCCAAAGTTTAATCAACTCCCTTTCTCAGTCTTACACCAACAGCAAGAGCTAAAATGGACAGAGGACACACAATTATATGCCACTAGAACAAGATCTGTGCTGTGAAAACTGGTGCCAGGCATTCAAAGGGTGATCAAAACTTGGTCTCCTGTGAGGGTTAATGATCTATTTAGACTATCATTGTTGGCATTTCCTGCCATCTCAGCATTTATGGAATATTTGAAAGTGTCTATCACGCAAAGTTTCTGTCAAACTTCCTCTCTGCTCCTAGTCGCGTGCCCTAGCCAGTGTAAGTGCCTTTTACTCAGAAGAATCCTTTTTAAAGCATCTGCCCAGTTTGTGTTTAAAATGCTTTTCAAATATTCCAAAGGAAAAGCGATTGCATTGTGCTTTCACCAAATATGATGGATTCTCAGGGTAGAAACACACAAATGTGTATCCTACCACGCCGTAACATATTAGGAAACCTTCTTTCCCATGAACTACCAAGTTGCAGCTCCTTGTTGCTACCAAGCCAGAGAGAGTGCATCAGCAGTGCCCAACCCAGGATTCATAATGCACCTAAATTTCAAACTAACACCCCGACAGTGTGGTGGGATTAAGTGTGAGGCAAATGGAAAGTGTGAAAAAATGTCCTCATTAAAATGCCAAACAGCTCTACAGAAGTTGCTACTTCTTATTAGCTAAGACAAAGTTTGGTATCAGCCATGGCTGTGCTGCACTGTGGAGTATAGTGAGGTCAAGAAAGGAAATGAAATCCTGCTAACTTCAGCACGTACAAACACATACATCCAGAAATACAGTTTGGGCTATTGGTTATGCAGGCTGAGCCAGGTCATGGCCAGGCAGGTCTGTCAGAGGCTGCAGAAAGTGTGCAGACTTGGTTTTCAGAAATTCAACCTTTACCTGGTAAACTGGTCAGCAACTGGAGACAAAAATGTGAGACTAATGAATGATGCTTTGTTCATTTAGAAGAGAGAAAGTCAAGTTTGAGTTCCAAGTTACTTGTCCAATACAAAAAGACAAAATTGCAATGGCTGATTATTTCTGAGCACATAAGACACTCAAATCCCAGTAATCACAATATTCTACTTGAAGGCCTTTGGACTCTTGGAAACTGTTAAGTCATCAGTATTGTCACTTGCATCAGACTGGTTCTAAGAGCTCTCCTTGCCTCCAGGACAAATGAAGCACAGCTCATCCACAGCTTCAAATTCCTTGAATTCCTTGACATCATGGAGTCTCAGGAAAGCTGATGTGAATCATAGGCACACACGTGCAGGGTAAGGTGCTTCTCAAGCATTTGAAGAAGAGAATGTTAGAAGTTTCATTTTCTATTGTCATCTGTTTTATCGAATGAATGTGCAGTGTCTGTCAGTAGTGCAGGATGGTGGCATGCTGCAGCAAGCCTTCCCAGCAAGTCTGCTGAAACTAGCTTCTGCTGATGCAAATGTGCTATTTGCTAGAGCTGCCCATGGCTATCTGATTAACTCCCATTCTATGCCTGAATGTGAAAAACACAACCCGCAGCCCAGAATGTGAGGATCACGGTGTTCTCAGGAAGTAGGCAACTATTTGTGCTCTGTCTCACTGAGGGCAAAAAAGAGGGGTGAAGAAAACCACCTTTGCACAGAAAACATGAGTTCCCACACAGGAAGGCAGGGGACTGCATTGTGCTCAATTAGCCTGGTCTTTGTGAGGCGATATATTTAGAACTCGCCTGAAGCTCCCCGAGATGTGCATAAGGAGATTCCCTGAATACAAGTTGCTTTCTGGGACAGAAGAGCAGAGGGGTCCATCACTACCTCTATTACAGTGGTACTTTTAACTGTCCTTTTATATTCGTTAGCTCAGTTAGCTACTGAAACATCTCTTACAAAGTTACCGAGTTAGGCACACATAAGCTTTTAGTGGAAAGCTGTATCTCAAACAAGAGATGCAAGATATTATATCTGCATTTTCCATTTGATTATTTCAATATGTCACCCATCTCTCCCTCTGCTGTGAGCAGCACATGTCCCCAAAGCTTCACTATGCAATCCTAAATTTGGTATAGGACTGTAAAAGAATCTTCTGGAGAAAAACTTTTGATGAATGTTTCCCTGTCTCTCCATTACAGACCCTACCTATATAACACTACAAGGAATTAAGTTAATAGAACACCTGAATGCAAGGAGGAATTGCACTTCTGAGCAGCAGGGGAGAATCCTCAGGACCCATGTACCCCTCACTGCTGAGCCAGTAGTGGCGGGCAGGAGACCCTCTTCAGGCAAAAAATGTTAGCAGGAAGACTTGAGGGCATGTGTGTTTCTCTCTCCTTTCCCCATCTCCCTCTATCTTCAGGAACTCCTTGGTGGTCCTTCTAGTACGATGACCTTCACAGCTGCCTTGGCCCAGCAGCTTTACGCAGACTACAAAAGCTACAATGGGTACAAGCGGGTCCTCCTCAGCTGCTGCCCACTTCCCAATTGGAATTTACAGTTAGGTTTCTAATAGGGATACAGACAAGCTAGCAGGAACTAACCTTTTCCTCTTTTAGGTTTGAAAAAGATATTTTTATGGCATGTGTTTGTGTTGCAGAGTGTATGTTTGCTTGGTCTTAAGAAGAAGGAAAAGCTCAGCTTTCAAGATAAACGTTCTTTTGCATATGTGGACTGTTCTCACATAGACATAAACACAGAGGAACTTGGATTTGCAGGCACATAATTTTATGTGTGCTGACACATATTTGTATGTACATATGTGTATGTGTGTACATATAAACATGCAAAGGCGAGAATATGGAATAAATGGCTCCTGATGTCTGGAAATTACATTGCCATTTCAAATTTCAAAAGGAGTATTAAAGAAAAAAAATGAATTATAGAAAGTTTTAGAAATGAAAAACATATTTGCATTGTCTTCTAAACACCAAGGGTTGTATCATGCATTGTATAAATCAGTCTCTTTCTTTGAACACAGAAAAGAGCTTATTATTAATGCTTATACTGTACAGCAAATGTAGACTCATTAATGTGTAATTATAGAATAAACAATATCAGACTTCTCTAGTCTTTTTTGCAAGGAGAAAAAGAATTCCATTTAACACCACAATAAGCCCATGATAGGATACCAATTTTACTAGGATCTACTAGCAATGTGGTGGCAAGATTAAACAAATGTGATACTACAACAGAGGTAATGCCTCATTAGCATTATTCCTCCTTCATATGTTTCATGTGTTGGGCTCCAAAGCCACTGAAGCCTTTTGCTAGCACAATTATCATTTCTCATTTTTACTTCTACTTGCCATTATGTGGACAAATGGGCAGGAAGCTCAACCCCTCCCCAGAAAAGCCTAGTTCCCATTTGACTTCTGCATAAATTGCTGTAGATCCACACCTGCAGCAGACAAAGCTCCAGTGACCACGCTGGCCATCAGGGCTTCCCCACCTCCCCTCCACCATCCAGCCATGGGAGATGCCAGTTACAAAATTAATTTATTCTGGGAGGAAAAAGGACCAACCCTGACTCAGAAAGGAAGGTGCCATATCAGTGTGGAAGGGATGTTCTCCCCTCTTTGCTCATGACTTCAGTCTGGGAAAACTAGGAGAAGTGCTCTGCTTTGGAAAGATAGAGACATTCACAGCCTGAATTATGAATAACAGCCAGCTGGACCTCAGGGTACGGATGGATCATGGACAATCTGACACCTCCCTCAGTCACATAGGTGTTTCCACTTTGCAAACCTGGGCACAAAACCCAAGCAGTGGGTCCCACCCCACAATAAGACAAATATATTTTTCATAGTGAATTCTACAGGTGCATGTGTTGTTTTCCCCTGAAATGCAGATGCAGCATGAGGGGTGCAGAAACAGCAGTGTTCCCCAGCTGGCAGTCCCCATTTTGGTGCTAATGAAACCATCCCACTTCAACGCCAACCACTGCCACCACTTCCGAGCATTGCAACACATATTCAAAGCAGGAAAAAACAGGCTCCATAACTCGGTCCATATAATGCTGAGGTGCACAGTACTGTGAATGAGAAGGGACAGATCTCCCTCCAAAAAACCCCTAAGCCACTATTAAAAATCAGAACACAAAGCTCTCAGCTTAGACAAAAAAAAAAAACCCCAAACTCAAAAACCACCAAAGATTTGGGAAGTTCAAATCCATAGCAGGGATGTTGGCTGATCACAGCTTCTTACAAATACAGGATGCTTTTAAATGATGAAATATGGAGAATGAATATTTCCTCTTCTATTAATTGCAACACAAGCTGAAAGTGCTGCCAGCTTTAGTTTAAACCCACCTTTTCATTGCATTAAACATTTCTGTTGTTACTTAATCAGCAGGGAGGACAAAATCATGTGAAGATACTCTCTGTTATATGAAGGAATTAGCAATTCATTCTAAAGATCTCAATTATTATTCATTTTTTTAAGGAGGTATCAGGGAACAAGTGAGTTTCTCACATCGTTCCATAAAATAATCTAGAAGTTACTGAAAACTCTGGTAAGAGCCACTTCCTCAGAAGTAACATTTCCAGGGTAAAAAAATGGTTCATGTGAAAGTTCTCCTTACTCTTCAGTTTCTTCTCTTTTTTTTTTTTTTTTCCTCTTTTTATTTTTTTTTTCTCTTTAAACTCTGATATGTGGCTTGGAAGAGTGGGAGTCAATTAATGCTTTCATATTTCTCCACTTTTGCTACATTTATTACACTTCTCAAGGGAGATAATTTTGGACTACCTTTGCAGGAGGAGAAACAAGAAAAATAGAATGTGAAAACCAAAGAGCAAAATGTGTGCCTTAGCTTTTCCTTTTGAATCAGGCCTGTTTTGGTTGGAAATTGAGAGTAATTCTGTGCTTGCTCTGCCATTTTTTTTTCTGCAATCCTTCAATCAGGTTCTGAATCAAATTTTTAGGTATGGATTTTGGCATGTTAGCATTGAAATCTCATTTGCATCAATAGAGTACAAGTTATTCACTTCCAAAAATCCTATTTGGTGCCTGTGGTGTCACCATGGCTAATGGTGAAATGCTAGATTAGGTACCTTCTTGGGATCTCTTTTTTATGCAGGTAACTTAGACACCTAAATGTTTCTGAGAAACATGACCCTAAACTGCAGTACAAGAACTGGGCATTATTCCTAACTTCAGAATGGGTAAAAAAGCAAAGAAAGAAGCACACACCAGGGTTAATTTACTAGGAATTATGTTCCTGCATGTGCACCTTTAGAACACAGAATCCACTTATGGGTGAGGGACGAAGCAAGGGAGGGAGGGAGAGAGGGAGGGAGGAAGCAGCAGGATGTCTCACACTGCAGGGTGAGGTCTAGCCTGCTCTTGGGCTAATGCTCTGCTCACTTGCTTGTTCAGAGAGGCAGCTGGATGAGGCATGAAAGTTTCCAATAAGCTGCCTCTGGAAGCCAGAATCCTGGGATACTAGCTGATCCATCTTCACAAGTTAACAGTTTGTTGTGGTCACACATCTTCACCATAAATGACATGCTGAGGGTAAGCCTGCACTGGTGGTTATGTCATACCTACCTACTGCCTGCCAGGCAAAGCTTTTTCCTAAGAGACCATCTGAAGCTTCAAGAAACCTCATATAGTGAGCTCAAAGGAGAAGGTTCGGGGACAAACCTCTGTCCTGCTGCAATGAGTGGTATTTGCTCTTGGCTTTAGGACTACAGCTCCAAAAAGTAGCTCTTCCATCCCCTCTTTTTATCATAAAGGGCTTATTCTACACTGGGGAAAACTGTGGAGGCATGTCCACGCTGCAAATCCTTCCTTGAAAATCTCAAACATGAGGGATTCAGCCACAGTGACACTATTTTTGTACATTTTACTGTGGGACAGAGCCTGGGAAGTTCACATCTGAGGGGAGAGCATTGCTGCAGGTTCTCTGCAGCCAGAAACCACCTCCTCCCAGGGGGGCACCATAGCAGGAGCTGAAATTACAGAAATACGAGGAGTGGCTGAACAAAACCAAAAGAGCAGCTGGTTCCAAAACAGCACCTCTGTAGAGACAAGTGGTCCCTGCACTGTGCCTCAGTCCAGCAATTTTCTCTAAGGCTGTGGTCTTGAAGAGCAGTCGGGGTGAAAGAGAACTTGCTCAAGGTAAAAAGCAAGCCTACAACAAATGCTTATTTGAACAAGCAAGAATTAACACAGAACAGAGGAGTGGCTGGTGTTGGGAGGCAAATCCAATCTTTTGATGAAGAATTATTCCCTTGAAATAACCTGAGGTTTAGCAAGCTGCAGTTACAGAAATCCTCCCCATCTTAAAATATGCCCATCTTCCAGCCAGAGCCTGGTGTTTCTGAGCTGAGCTGCAGCCACTGCTGAGATCCTGCCAGATAAATTTAACTCCCGAGCTAGAATGGGGCTTATCTCTAAGGCAAATCTCTTCTGTTCAGATAGAGAACTTCCTCTTACTGCAGTTTAGATCAGCAGACTCAATCTCTTTACCTAAAGCCACACAGCTAAACACACTGCATCGCTCCAATTCAAGCAATGCTCGGCACTTTCCAACATTGAAGAAACAAATCTTGCACAGTTCCCAGGCTTTTCCTGAATTTTGTGTTGATGTTCTCTTCTGAAAACACAGCTGTATCCAGCAGGTGCTCATGAAATAGGCTGCAGATCCACAAGCTACACAGCTCCGGAGATATAAGAGAAAAAACCCCATAGCTTCAGCACCTACTCCAACATCATGTTGCCACACAGTGGCAAAAAAAATCATACTTCTGTCATACTTCTGAGTAAAAAAATTCCTCACAAAACTAAATAGAAATGATTTTAAAAGTACAATTCTTCTTTAGGATCAGTTCTGTTCTCAAGGATTTGACTTTGTCATGTGCTATGGTTGCGTCAGAGGGAAAATTTTTACATGCCCAATCTGGCTTTGCATGGGTTGAGAGAACGGTGCTAATAATGCAGCACAGCCTATGCTGGGGCTACGGCAGCTCTATTTTCCAGGCTGGGTCACCCTTACTTTCACAAATTTCTTGCAAGTTTGTTCTGAAAATGTTCACCCTCCATTACTTGAAGCAAGCATTTTTAAATTTGTTAGAGGAATTCACCTTCAGTAATAGGGTTGCTTTCCACTTGCCTTCGTGCACATTTTTCTAAGTCCTAAGTCATTACATAGTTCAAAGCTTGTCTTTGGCACAACAGGAAATTCCCAATGGCCCCAAATACCTGGGTCTTCTGCACCTCGCTCTAGCACACTGTTTCACACTATTCTCATGCAAAACAAATCTTTGAAGGCTGGAATATAACATATATCCTGTATGGCATATTTAAGGGCATTCATGAAATTTGTCACATGCTGTCTCCAACTAAACCACCGCCATCCTCCTCTATATAAATCCCCATAAGAGTTTTGCAGACAAAATGAAAATAATCCTTACAAAAAAATCTCCTGCATTCTCCTTAAAAAAATATAAGTTGTACTGGCAGGCTCTCAGAGCATACAGTACCAGTCCATACTGGGTAATATTACTTTGGGGTTAGAAATAGGGGCTTCAGACCAAACAAGAGGGGAGATTCCCGACTTCCCTATTTTAAAAGTTCCTAAAATATTTCAGCTTCAAGTTTTTCAATTCCTTCAGAAGCCTCCTCAGGACTTTCAAGCCTTGTTTCATTGTGGAGGGTTAAAGAAAATTTTCAAAGCTCCCCAAACCATCTTGAAACAAATTTTCTCTCTGCTCTCATGAGGGCTACATCAGATGAGACTGCAATTATCACCAATTATTTACAAAGGCTCATCAGCTTCTACACACTTCCATACCTCTGAGCAGCAGAGATGTCCATCTGAAACCTGAGCAAGTAAAACATACTACACAGTCCTATAGTTTACTTTAGGTCTTGGAATTTGGTTCTCTGAATGTCCAGGCACACACATGCCAAACTTTATTATTCATACACAAGACACTGCCTTCACAGCCATTGAACTCCCAAAAGGAGGAGTGTGCAAAGATGTTTAGCTTCAGCAGTCTTTTTCCTCAGCCCCTTTCCCTGCCCAGCAGAATTACCAGGGCAGCAGTGAGCTGGACCTGTCTGAACCACAGGACCGATTTTGCAAGCTGGGGTGGGGCACTTCCCCTTTTGTCTTTCCTCGCTTTTCCCCTTTGTCTGCCTTTCCACACTTTTACTCTGTCTCCACCCAGCTGTGTGTGAGTTGCAGTAGATTTATGTAATGGCAATGGTTGTGGTTGCCTTGTGGCCCCTCAGCAATGCATGTGTCTGTGCTCTCAAATGGTTAGCTCCTTTTAAGGAAATAGAATATCAAAGCTGCTCAGAGAGGGGACACTTGCCTGCATCAGTAAGTAGCTCCTCATGCAGGTTATGACCTCTGATTGCCAACGGCTGGGAGGGAAGACCCCAGGGTGTGAAGGCAATGCTGGGGTCCCAGCGATGCCAGGCACTGAAGCCTGCAGCTACACAGGCTTCTGCTTCAAGAACTGAGTTGTGGGAGGGAGGTAACATCATCACTTGGTATTTCCCACTGGGAGAGAAAAATGTCAAAAATATGTATTCCTTTTAATGTCTCTTCCCATACTTATTTGTTTTAAACAAATAGACTTTATGAGTCTTGTCTGTCTTCCATGGATGTCTAAGATCACCCTGACGGGTTACTTTGGTTATAGTCTGTCAATTGTTCAACAGTTTCAACCCAATTTTGTAAGATGACTTCTCCCCACCTCTTAAAAAGAAGAAGATCTCTATACATTATTTATCCCAGGTCCAGACTGTAACCTGTGACTCCAGTGGTAACATTTGACTTCTGTCTTAGAACTTTATGGTCATCTGCAGCACCAGACAGCTGTCTGTGCAGAAATGGTGAGCCCACAGCCTCTTTCTGAGGCCACTAACACTGTGAGATGGCTTTTTTAACCCAGTGATGGCCAGCTATGGAATGGGCTGTTATGGATAAAGGAAGGCACTGCCTACCTTTCTAGACAAACGCTACCACAGCAGAAAATGGCTCTTTCTCCATGAAGTAGGATCTGATCTACAGCTCACTGAGTCATTAACTTCCCACACATGGCTTGAATTAGGATACAGTCTCAGAGCACAAACAGCCCTAAATTGCAGCTGTTTACCACACACAGGATGTTCAGTACTGATCATCCACAAAAGGTGCACATGTTTAACCTGAAACTTGCAGAGCCTGAGAATTATCAAACGATATTTCAAATAGGGTACCATGGGAAACAGGGCTATCCAAAATAGGCTGCAAAGCACTAATTCTTAATGGAATGGACTTTCAGTGGAATGTGTATTTCTAAATAACTCAGACCAAGATTTCAAAAGGATATTTAGGAGAGATGATAAAACAGAGTTTCAAGAGCCTTCAAGAGCTGTGAAAATCTCACACTTTGCTGAAAATATTTCCTGTGTTTTCTAGAGAAACTATCTGCAGAGCACATGGGTGAAAAGAATAAGAAAAAAAAAATAAAATGCTATAGGTGCCAGATCAGCCTGAGAAGTAAATTTGGGGTGGAGAATAGGACAAGGAAGGAAGAAGATCTAGTGGACAGAGCAGCAGAAATTAAGCAGGCAGAAGGAAGCTGCTCAACACATAGTGGCATTCTGGGTGTTGCAACATTGAAATCATGGTAAGCTCATCAAGGAAATGGAGAGCCTTAATGGTGACCAGGACATCTTTTTCAATATGTTTCTGCTTTGCTGTGCTACTTGGGGTTATTACTAGAAATTGTTGATGACTTTACTTCCGTAAATTACCCTTTCACACCCGTTGATCATTTTTGCATTGGTAAGGAGAAACCCATGTGTTGGGCATCCTCCCTGCCTGGGACACAAGTCAAAACATACATTTCATGATCCTCTGGGCTCCTCCCTTCTGAAATTTACACCCTCTCTAGTCATTTTAAGTGAGAATTCAAAAACTGAAGGCGCCAAATAAAATCTGTTGAGTAGAGAACTTCAACACCTTCCTTCTCAGAGCAGGAGAAATATTTCAAATGGTTCTATCAGCCCTGTAGCACCACATTCAAGTCTCAGTACAGGTTTGGAAGAAGCACGAAAGGATATTTTTGAAAACACATGGAAGAGCAGAACCCTTCTTTTCTAAAAAAAGCTTATATCCTGTAATCTTTGACCTTCAAAATGCTAAATTGATGAAAAAAGTAATTAAACTTTGACTCCAGGGTTAAAGATTATTTCATGAAATGTTACTACAAATCTGAGTAAGCAAGCTGTCACTTGAACATTTCTATCTCACAGGCTGATTAAAATTAATAACAGATTTTTCACCTAATTTCAGTAGGATGAGGTAAATACTTACTCTTTTCATTTAACAAACCTGCAATTCCCACTGTTACCTCTATAGCCTTACGTGTACAAAAAAGACCTCCAGAATGTAGAGATCCTCTTCATTAAATGTCTGACTCAAATTCCTTGGTGGTATGGACAGCTGATCTCTCAGGGTGTTACAGATTAAGTGGAATGCACTGTAAATCCTATGTTGAAATAAATCCCAATGCTAGGGGATTCCCTTTTGATGAAGGAAACAGATGGGACATTAGGAAAGTCATACAGAGAGAAATTGTTGGCTGGTCATATCTGCTCGTGTAGGGCCTGTCGGTTCCCACAGGCCACAGTCTAGCTCCCACCTGGAGATGCACACAGATAACATCAGTGGGTTTTTACAGTGCTCTCCTGTCTATCTTTCATTCTTCAAACTACTTTTTCAGATCCTCCTTGCCAACCTAAGTTTGGTGATAAATAGAGGGGAAGAACAAATCCTGGGACTTGGAGATGACGGTGTTGTACTAAACACCAAGCCTGTCCACACTGCCGTGCCTCTGCTTACAGAGGAAGACAGCCCCCTTCATCCCTAATACACCTATAGGACCATATAGGCCAAACACCACTCCTAAGGTGTTATTTTATTCCTAAGAGACTTTCTTTTGATGAAGATCTACAATGTGCACAGCAGTCATATGGCTCCTGATATGCCTGGGGCATGGGTTCAGATCCTCTTTGTAAAAAAGGAGAATTAATTTTTTTAGTATACTGTTTTCAGAGACTTAGCTTAGAGTTAGAAAAAGGAGCAACAGAAGTGTAAAGGAAAGTGTAAACACAAGTAAAAGTGTATGCAGCTTTACAGAAAAGACAAACATTGCAGTCATTCGAGTTGATACCTACAGACCATCCATAAAGCAGATTATTGTGAATTGTCTTTGTTTCTGTTGATTATGGTAAATGTCTCACTACAAGATTTAACCCTTGTAAACAAAAGAGCTATAGGTAGAGAAAGTGGCTGTAGAAAAATTGTTAAAGTCAGGACATGGAAAATCTAATTTATTGCTGTGTAATGAGAATAGCAGATGGAACTTATCATATTTAGAATATGTGTACATATTGATATATGGCTGAACTGTTGGCAGAACCATTACATCATCAGCAAATATAAAGTTCAGCGTTGCTGGGCCTGCACGATATTTGTGAATACATTAAAGAAAAATCAACGCAATGAAAAATCCTCTTTGCCTGGGTTTGAACAAAGAACTTAAAAAATTTTATTTTTGAATCAAGGCTTAAATATTTTGTAGGGTTAGTTACAGTGGGAGAAAGGAGACAACTCTTTTTACTGAGTTGATAGACAAGCAGTTAATGAAAGATTTTGTCCAAAGATCTTTGTGCTGAAAAATAAAGCATTTAGTAAGTGATCAGATTGTTAAAAAGCATTTTTAAAAATGAATTTGTTCATAAAGTATGTCAATATGCATATAGGAGCTGAAATTTTTGCTCGCATTTTTGGTAAGAGGGGATCAAGTGGTAAATAAAATGAAGATGGATAAGATGATGCACTCACCACTAGCTAGTGCTGGATTTTGGGAGTAGGTTATATTCCTAATGCTGACACCATACTGCTGTATTAGGTTGAATTGATTATTTTGCCTTCTGTGCCTCCCTTTCCACCTGGTATCCTTTACTGGATTTCCTTAGACAATAAAAATGTAAAAGCACTTGCAATCTTTCTATAAATCGTCCACCCTTACCCTCACTCTTACAAGAATGTAAAAATGTCAGAATAACGAGCAATACTTTTATTTGTGAGTAAATACTTGTACTTTGATAGCTATGCCTTTGCAGAAATAATTTTATCATATAGGGCATTGATCACAATATTCTGGGAGTCATTGTGCTTTTTTAACCTCTTTTCCTTTTTTTTTTTTCATACTAGTAAACAGGCATGGTGCTCAAGTAATATTTAGTCTTTTTAGTGCACTATATGGGAGCCGGTGCATGCAGTAGTCAGCAGCGCTGCTACTCCTTGGTGTGAGTCTGGGATCTCTAAGAATAATCAGCATTTTGCACAATCATCTCTAGACAACAATTTTAACCCAACAGACTTTATCAATTCTGGATTTTTATCTAAGAGACAAGTGTTTTCTAAAGTTCTCCCAGGTAAAAAATCAAGGATAAATGGAGATCAGATATTGGAATCTGAAATATATTAATACTATGTATGTTCTAATATGCATTTCTGGAGAAATCTGAATAGCAGATAACACAACAACATTAAATATAGCATTAAAATTAATAATAAAAATAATAATAAAAATACTTGAGCATTTACCGAATTTTTATCAAATCTGACTTAATATAACTTTTGACTTGTAACTACATATTTAATTTCATTTCCTACACTGAATGAAAACCATCTTTCCTGGGGAGAATTTCTTGCAACAGTCATGCTTTAGAAAGAAGATAAATAGTAGGATCTTTATAACTTCTCTGTGGATGAAGATGCCTTTCCCAAAGAACAGATCGCACAAAAACACTGTGCACCTGAAGAAGATGAAAAGGCACAGGATCTGCTTGTGAAAAGGTAATTTAACATTTTTGTTATATCATCTACTAGTATTTCTTATCAGAGTGTATTTGTCATCTTACCCAAGATTCTGTCATTCTTAGAACTCTGCTGACCTCCAGTACTAGTTGAAAGGTCCTCTGGTATAGGCATAGGTTCATCTGGATCATCAGGCACATCACTAGTTGGAGGACTTTCCTTTCCTAATAATAAGGAAAGTAGCATCAGTTAGTTGTCAGAGTAGCCGCATTTTCAAATAATACAATAGGAGGAACCACAAACCAAATAAAACTTAAAAAGCCCTGAAATGTTACTAAAGCATGATATCCTTAGGACCAAACCCTACTCTCCTGCAGAGAAAACTTCTTATGAATACAGGGGTATTATATTTTTGAAAAGAATGCATGCCAATGCCTCCGCCAAATTTACTGAAGTCTGGATACACAGTTATTAGCCTTACCATTTTGGATATTTGTGAGACACGTATGTTTTCCAGCTGCCATGCTTATAAGACCCAATTTAGCCAATGCAGACTGACAGATTACAAAGGTTATCAAATGGACATCCTTTGTAAAAACTCTTCTTTGTTCCACAAGGTCCCCTTGAGAACACATCCAGATTTGCTTCAAAGACACAGTGGAGTCTAACTCACAAGTGTTCTGGGGCTCCAAAAGAACTACCCCAAAAATAAAAATTTTATCTTCAACTAAAAATTCAGCTACAATGCCAGCAAGCTTCACTAATACCCACAGATCAAGCTCTGGCTGGTCCTTGTGCCTACAAGCAGTGAAGCACCAGTAGGATCCAGGACTTCTCAAATATGCACAATTAGTAGAGTTCAGTAAACACACGACTTCAAGGATTTTATTGTCTTTTATTTGCAAATAGGAAACAAACCCCAATATCTTGTGTACACAAGGTTTTGCAGAGGAGAACAAATCGGTACTTTAACACATTGTAGGTATTGTGGAATTGTTTTAGTGCCGAACACAATACAATAAGAAGAGCTCTCTTGCTAAGCATTGTTTCCAGAAATTGTGAGGTTTCTTGATTCAGCGCTCAGTCACAGCATACATCTCTAGCCCACAGTACTATCACTGTCTTGCAGAACTTCTTTTAAAAGGACTTCATACATCTCTAACAAAAGCATGCCTTAGAAACAACTACAGAAAGAATTAAGTGATTACTTTCATTGACTATTACTAAAAGACTGGTCTTGGCATTAATAGCAAGGAATAGAACAGGCCCAGAGCAGGATTTGAACACAGTAATGTTCACATAAGACACTTGTCTCCAAAATTACCAAATTTTGTACCAAATCTTGTTACCAAATTACATTGATGAAATCTATTAGACATCCTGTGGTAATCGGCACACCAGTAAGGGCAGTAATTTCATGGCACAAAGCCCTAGCAAATCAGTGGGTTTTTTCCTGATGAGAATTCCCTCGCTAAAACGCAAACATCCATTAAACCTTAAAACACTTACCAGAAATGGAAAAACTAAACCAAATATAGCTTACTTAAGTGACAGCAGTTTAGTGGTGCCAGTTATGGACTTGATCTGAATTAAGTGAATGGTTTCCTACCTTCCTCCTGGATGGATCAAAGCACTGTGCTTTCCCATCTATACTGATCATGATGGGGAGAAATGACAGGTGGGTTTAAGTCATCTTCCAGATTAGCTGGTTTGGGTTGTTTACTCAAATCTATGTTTAAATGAATGAAATGAGTATGTGACTGCATTTCTTAATGACACACCTATCAAACTGTGGAATAATCACTGAGCAGGAGTTTTGAGAGCAGCATCAGGTGAACCATCCCAAACTGCAGCCAGAGGACTCCAGGGTATTGAAGAAACTGTCCTGCACCGGCAGAGGGACTAACTAGACGATTTAATAAGGTCACCTCATATCCAGCTTCTGTGGGGTATTCTTAAATGGGCAAAATCACACCCACTGGATGTAAGTGCAAGAGCAAAGGTGGTATGCATAAATGGACAAGAGGGAATATGAATTTTAGAGCAAAGGAAAACAAAAGCAGAGAGAAAGTTCATTAAAACATTTTTTTGCCATTCATTGTTCAGCTCCTTATTTAGCTATTCCTTCAGATTTCTGCAATGTAGGGAACTTACAGAACTGACAGCAACTTTCCATTTCAAGTCCCACCCTGACAAGCTGAGGTACCTCTTACAGGTAAGATGCACAAGTGAGGAGAGCCAGCTGAAATATTTCAGTTTGTTCAACACATTTTGCCCCACACAAAACAAAAACAAAAAGCCCTAGAGGTTTAATTGGAGGGCAGGCAACAGCCTGGCAGCTCTCTTCACACTATATGTAAGTTAAGGAAATTTGTTGAAAAGTAACAGTAATCCAAAGCTACCTGCATCTTCCAAGGATCAAACTCTGCTCCCAGTTACAACAATGGACGTTGATGCTTTGACTGAGTCTAGGCTGAGAAGAACACTTATCCTAAAAACCTGAAGACTATTTTTGGCTACAAACCAATACAAACTCATCAGAACTATGGGATAACATATAGCAAACAAAATAATATCTTTCTAAGTGGGTAATTAGGCATCCTACAATACTTAGACTAAGTCGGATACTTTGAAGGTAAGTCAGAGCAGTCTTTTTGGAATAGAAACCTGTTAGCAGAAGAGTACATTTGCAGTGGTGAACTCTTTGGTTCACTAAATGGGTATCAGTCTTCTACTTGTTAAATTAATAGCAGTTTGCCCAGGTGGTATGAATCAGACTCCCTCATGGATTTGGTGGAGCAGAGGCTGGAGATCAGGTCTGCTTCCTTCTTTGCAGGAGACTGCAGTCAAGAAAACTTAGTAAACTTGGCTTTAATGACCCATTTGATATAATTTGATTTCTTCTTGTTACACATGATTGAGAAATCCCTACATGCAAAAAGACAGAGCAAAGATAGTGGATTTAAAATAGATCAATTTATTGAGGTCTGTCTCTTGGATTCTAGAACATCCTACTTGTATTTCATGCCTTAACTACTTCTAAATCATTATACCATGTACTGCATGGCAATCTTACACGTACACAACCTCACTAACATTCTTTTTCCAATGAATTTAGAAATGGAAGGGGGGTGGGGAAAGGTGGGAATGCTTTCCATTTTAATTTCAAACAGACATGTCCAGAACAACAAGGAAAAGGAAAGGAAGCTAAAGGTCAAAGGAAAAGGAGCTAAACCCCACCCCAACACCTAGTGGCCAGTACTGGGGAAAATTATTCAAAAATCACATAACAGAGCAAAGTAGCATAAAAAGTGAGGTATAAAAAATAGAAACTAATCTTGGGGTGGAGGGGGTGGTTTTTTGGGGTTTTTTTAATTAATTATTATAAAGATCCACCTTAGCTGTAGAATTGAAGTTCTGTTTCTGGCACTGCTGCTGATTTGTGGTGCTCTTGATTAAGTCATAAATAGAAAGAATTACAACTGCAGGCTGTATCAAACATTCCTTCATTTCAACCTGCATCTCTGAAAGACAGTCTCAGATTTCCAACACTGCCATTTCTATAAAAATAGTCAGAGAAGAGCCTAACCTATCAACGATGCCTGGCAAGGCATTCAGCTTCTCTCTGAGTTTCCTCATCTCTGACCTAGAAATATAGTTGAAGCCATAAGAAAAGAGAGGAAGGGAAAAAACTGCCCAGTTCAACAAGGTTTTAGTATCCTTTATTTCTGTCAAAGTCCTTAGCCTGGTGTTCCTTTAACATGTATATCCAGCTCTGAGTCCGATTCAGTTCATGCCAGAATGGTGCTGCTGGTGCTACAACTGTTGAAAAGAAAGCCAGGGCGGGATGTCTTACAGAAATCTCATTCCCTATCCTTTCACAAACAAATGTTGGGTGTGTGTGTATTTAATACTGAGGGTTTCTTCTTCGTGCTTTTGCAGAGTGCAGCACAGCCTGGTTTGTTCTAGGAGATCTCTTAATGTTAGATGTGGAAACATTTGTACCATTTTTTCACCTTCCTTAACTGTTAGGCCCTAGAACTGAGGAAAAAAAAAAAAAAAAAGAAGAAAAGAGAAAAAAAGGCAGGAAAAATACTGCTTGTTAAGTGAGATATTATCTGTGTTTTCTGACTCTCTTGTATGGGTGCCGGATACCATTTGGTTAAATGTATGTCAGCTCTCTCCTCATTTCAGAACTGCAACTGCTTGTCTCATGAAATATCACTTTCAGGAGAAAAATAAAAAGTGTGAACTCTGTGCTAGTCACATAGTATTTCAGTTCCTCTAGGAGTCAGCCATGCCTGGATTCCCCGAGGTGGGAATGCCTGTGTGCACACAGGGTTTGGCTCACTCACATTAGTTTTATACTCTCCTGGCCCGGCTGGCTGCTGCCACACCTGAGTCAGCTGCAGCTGCATAAAGCACGTGGCTGCAAAACACTGTGTTTGAGCTGGGGTGACTGTTTCTAGAGACTTTCTTTATTTCTGGGTTGAAAAACAAAACAAAAAGCCCCAAAGAAACCCACCAAACCAAATTTATTTTTTCAATTTATATGTTTTAAAAACACAACCAAGTCCCCTAATTCCATAGGCCCAGAGACCACGCTACACCTGATGAGCATTACTCACAAAACAGAAGTAAGTGTTTTACAGCTGACAGGACAATCTCACACTCCTGAAACTGCAGTTGTTTAACTGGTTCCCAATGTATAGCAGAGCTCCCTCATCACGCAAGGAACCATCCCAGAAGCACGTAGAACCCCAGGAGAAGGCAAAGGGAAAAATTCTTTCCGCATTCACCAACCTATGAGAAAGAGGTAGGTAACATCCCTGTACCTTCAGATCCTCTACTTTTGAGGTCTTGTAAGAGCTTACAAAGAACCAGTATCTGTGGAACCTAATCTGACAAATGCTCATTTCCAGAAGGTGAGTCTCCACACAACTCTTATCATAAATGAAAGTAAATTAGGAAGTTCTTTCTTTGGCCAGTTGTTCATAAATCCAGCTAACACCCCAATACAAGTCACAGCCTTTGCTCACAGAAAGTACCAGATGCTCAGTGACAGAAACGGCAGGAAGAGTTCAAAGCAGACTTTTTTTTCTTTAATCTGTTTGTGTAGGTCTCCCTCTTATCAAAGGTAACTTTCTTTTAAGAAAACCCTCTCTCGTTGCAGAATAGTACTAGAAATAGAAAAGCTAAACGGCACACCAAAATACTACTACTTTGTGAACTACAAATTATATACATAGATATACATCTATTATGTATATATTTACATATATATAAGTATTCAAAATGGCAAAGTTTCTTGTAAGTTTTCCCTTGAAGGGGAGAGGCAGACCACAAGGAATGCAAAATGTTTGATGTACCAATCCAATCCTTGACTCAAGGCAGCATCTCCCCTGCTGCTACTCTTCATGTCAAAAGAAAAACAAGCAGTGCTCTAGTAAGAAGTAGCGGGTTTGTGAGAATGAAGCTCACATTCACACCGTTGTAAAGAACACCACAACGGTTAGATGTGGGTATCCAGGGTAGCCTGTGCTGCTGCAGAGGAAGAGGAGGTCAGCGTTCCTGCCCGATGGAGCTCATGCAAGCAGGGAAGGGTTTCTGCAGCAGGCAGAGGAGCTGGACTCAAATCATGGCGCCTCTCACTGCTCCAAGCAGATCCATAGTGAATAAAGGACTAAAAGCCCACTGCTTTTTCTGCTAAGGCCACACATGCTCCAGGAACCGCATGTGTAGGACAGATTTTATTATTTACAAATTGGTTCAACATGTGACAAAACAGTGATGTGTAAGTATATCCAGTTACAATTTCAAATTTGTTACCTGAGGAGTGAGTGCAACATGTCTCCACAGGGCTAACTGGGATTGACTTCTCTATAATAAACATAACTGGTAATCTTTTGTTGGCATGAAAAATTATTATACTGTTGCTCTTTCAGACAGAAAATGTGTTTGATTTTCATTTCTCAGATGACATTGAAAGTTCTGAGTTCCAACTTCTGACAAAGCTTCTCAAAAGTTTTAGAAATGAGGCAAAAAAATAACAAAAGAGAGAGGGAAAGAAAACTGTATTCATATGTTTCAGAAAAACCCAGTGACCTAGTCACTCACACTGTGCCCAGACCTTTACCAGCTACCTCCTATAGATAGCTGGACCACTCCAGGCCCTGAGGCAGCAGTGCCCAAGAGCTGCTTTTGAAGCAAGAGCTGCACACCCAAGTGTCTGCCGTAAGCAGGCTCAGTGACGGGGCTGTCGTGTTCCAGGCTGAACACTAAAAGTGAAAACTGAAAGCCATTAACCGTTGCAGCTGCCAACATATTAGGGAAACAGGGAAAGACAGTAACTTGGCCTTTTTCAACTGCGGAGGCACAACAATATGAATATGTATTATCTCGCTAAGCCACTTTTTAAGGAACCAATTTCCAAGGAAGTTAAGAATACCCCAAAGGAATATCAATATGGGGTAAGACTGCAAAATCCTATTCATATGACTACAGGGCAAATTTTCGAAACCTAAATTCTCTGCCATTTAAACATATTTCAAAACATCATCTTGGACAAAACAAATTACAAGCATAAAGTTTCATGCCAATTAGCTCTCATTTTCTTTTTTTTCTTTTTTTTTTACCTCCTTTTTTTTTTCCTTTCTGTTTTTAAACATGTATAAGTAAAATAGAATGCTTTGGAAAAAATCAAATAACCCTATTTGGTAAATACAGTTTGTTTGTTTTTCATTAGTATTTTCCCCCTCCTACCTGGTGAACTTTTTTTGTTCTATATTTATTTTGTAACAATCAGAATTTTGCTCTCAAAAGAAATGGCGTAAACGTGCACCTGATCATGCTTTAGGGATACGCTACCACAGGTTTAACGCAAAATTACATCTATGCTTCTATATTCCCTTGACTTTTTTATTTGCACAGTCCCTTTTAAAAAATCCATGCACCGTTGGGCTTGATATCAAGTGATATCCTTAATTATATCTCAATTCCCACTTTGGTTTTAAAAAAGACCCAAAGCAATTTTATTGACAACAAGAAAAACATTGTTCTGTGCTAGAAAGATGAGCAGGAATTTAGTATTTTCTTTGTAGAAGTATTTGTTAAGGACCTCACCTGAAACCTGGGACATATCTTGAGCCTCATCTGTTTCCATTTTCCTCAAGTTATCTGAGAAGAGAGGAAGAGCCTTATGTTAATGCAAAATAACACACACATACACACACAGAAGAAGAAAAAAAAAACCACCTCACACACACACAGAAGGAGAAAGAAGGGGAAAGGAAAAAAAACCCTTTGCTATTTAACTATAAGATTATCTGGGAAGAATAATGTATTTTTCTCTTTATTTCCTCCCTGCATACTTGCTGGAGTATCAGACTGGCACAGACCTTGATCCTTTGAAAAACAGCATTACAAAGATTTATAAAAATATCATTACAAGCACAGGAGGACCAAATTTGTTATTTATTGTTAATTTCCTACTGCATAATAACCCAAAATGCAAACTGACTGCAACAAAATTAAGCAGAAAATTAAATGGCCCTGGGTCATTGTAGGCACAGAATTCATTCTCTTGGTTGATCCATAGTTATGTTCTTTCTAATTTACTGAGCATGCATCGATGAACCTTGAGTCAGCTTGGTGACACACGTACAATCAGCAATCAAAAAACGAAGCAATTTGCTGAAGAATGTCTCATTTACCCAGGCAGGGCTGCATATCTGAGCAGCAACAGCCACTACCTCCATTAATAATGAATACACCTCCAGCCACAGCAGATGGGCAGAGCAGCAGCTCCAGGCTTTGGCCCCTCGCTCGCCTGGGAGCCCTTTCCCTCAGATCGCACCAGCCTGGTGCTGTGCGCGGGAGAAGTACAGCTCCCGAAAATAGCGAAACAAGCCCAGGAGAGAGAAGGAACCTGTGCCTTCCTGTTTTGCTGACAGATGGCTGGCTCCACAGCATGGTAAATGATACCAGGAAGCTCCTGCCCTCTGCTTGCGACACACCATCTTCCGAGGAGCCAGCAACCAGTGACCACATGCACCAGGGAGAAGCGTGTGGAGAGTTAGTGGGGTAGAAACAAAACTCAGGTTCTCAATCTGAAGGGGACCCTGCAGGTCCCAGGGCTCAAGCGCTGGCTACAGGCAGCTGGTGGCCCCTTGGATAACAGATGTGCTGCTGGAGCAGGTAGTCCCTTCACAACTTGGTCCCCACCTTGAAGCATGTCATGGGCAGCTGAGGTAACCTCAGGTGGGGAAGGGATAAAGAGCCTACAAGCTCTTTGTTTAGCCATGGAATGTTAGGTCACATCTCCACCTGCTGCAGCTGGCTCCACATCCTACCAAGCAGAGAAGCTGTTCTTTGCTGCTCCTTGTAACTGAGATGCTTGCACCATCAAGCCTGCTTCCTGGAATTAAACAAGCATTTTCTTGAGGGATGGAAGCAGAGGAGGATGTAGTTCGCGTTCCTGGAAAGTGTTCAACTTTATCCTAAGCTTTTTAGCCCTACTTCCATGATTATCCTTTTCCCAAAACAAGATCTTCAACCTGCTCTTCAAAAATTTTCAGTGGGAAAGTGTAACAGCTATTTACTAATTTCATAAATTTTGTGGTCTACTCACTTGTTTCTGAATGTCAACAATACATCTCAGGCCTGATATATTGCTGTCCCCCACCTCCCAACTTACAAATCCTGGCTTTCCTCACCAGGCCCATGCTAGAATTTTAAAAAGAGAGTGTATAGACTGCAGGGCCACAGAGAGATATGATGTTGAACAGATTATGGTCTATGCAATTTGCAAAAAATGTTGGGTATTCTCACAGAGCACTCTGGCTGTTGCACATGTACTGTAACACTGCTTAATATCCAGTAATTCTCTGTCTTGCTTTATTCTGCACTTAAACTTGAATTCCAGACAAGAATTTGTTTAACGTCCATATATAGCTCTCAAAAATTACTACAGCCATGCAAAATGCAAAAAAGCCACCTTCCACTCAAAAATTTGCATTAGTTCCTATGAAGAGCTTTCAATAGGTCCATTTTTAATAATGTAGGTAGTGGGAAGAGCAGCTTCCCTTACAGGAGGGAAAGCCCTATAATGGTAGCCTGCTCAGTTACTGGAAGCATGGTGTATTTATGGCAGGTGGTAAGGTACAAGTGCCTTACTTCTCCTGCAAGTATGACTGAACACAAAGGAATAAAAAAAGAAATGCGACTGCATCCATTACTGCCTTCTAGGGTCACCCAGCTACTATTAATCAGTTGATTACTATACATTTTTCCAGAGGACAGTGAACCCTAACCAACAAAAAAAAAAACCACCCCAAGAAAACACCCAGAAAGGGGTCACACTCAGGAAGGGCCCTTTGTTCCAACTGCACCTGCCTTCTCACTGTTGCTGGGGCTTCAGCAAG
The DNA here is from genome assembly GCA_013397115.1 of Edolisoma coerulescens. NCBI lineage: Eukaryota > Metazoa > Chordata > Aves > Passeriformes > Campephagidae > Edolisoma > Edolisoma coerulescens. Next base: position 11,004,099 of record VWZW01006289.1, read on the forward strand.
CTTAGGAGTGCCAAGGGGAGGAGGTGCAAAGGAGAAAGTTCCTTCTAGTTTTGTACTCCTGAATTTACCTGCCTTTGTCATGACAAGTCTTACGCTCAGCATTTCTGCAACTTAAGCCACACACTTCTCAGCTGTATTCCTTCCTGCCTCTTGCTGTCGTCAAGCAGAATTTTGTTGGAAAACACTTCCCAATGGAGAAGTCCCATTTCCGGCTTTCTTAAATGAAGAGCTAAACTACAGGACTGATGTTTTTGTTTGTTTGTTTTGTTTTAAATGAAGGTAAACTGGAGTACAATTTGTTATGGGGTTTTTTTAGTGGAATAGTCTTAGCTCGCCTTCTGTGAGGTTGATGATTGCCTGTCTTGAAACACACACCCTCAATCTCCTGATGACATCAGGATTTATCCTTGAATTAGGTGACTTTAAGACATTTGGCAAAGCAGATCCATTTTCCAGGGATGAAACACTGAGACAAAATTGAGCTGGTGGAAAAGTGATTGATGGAAATATTTTTTTCCTTCACAGTAATTACTGAGAACAATTAAACATGGTTCCTAAATGTAGATTAAGATCCACAAGCACGAAACAAATTGATAAAAGTGAAAAAAATAACTTTTAAAAATCCTCAAGTGTGTTTTGAATCTCTCTCAGAGGAAAATTTTACTCTTATTGCATCTGGTAAATACTAATGAAATCCCAGCTAACTTCAGCTTAGGCCCTGTATCAGCGAAGAATATATGACAGGACACCTGCCACCCCATCTCAGTTCTGCAATGGGCCACGTGTAGGTTTTGGCTCTGTGTCTGTTAAAGGGTTTTTCACACCAGACTTGAGCATAGCAGGTCTTGGGCTAAATTTTAAGTGCTAAGAGTAGAATTTACCCCTTTGCCTCTGGTACAGTAAATCTACGAATAGGAAACCATGCCCTGATTTTTCTCCCTTTCCACTGCTCTAGAATCAGCAGAAACATTGGCACTGTCTGGAAAATAAAAGATCCTATGTAGGGATATGAGGATTTGCACTAAAGCATCTATTTGTTATCAATCTGTAAATCAATAAACGTTTACAATTTTTTATCTAAAAGAACAATGTTTTAGAAATGTTTCTGACATAAACCCCTAAATTACTGTACGTTTCAGTTTGGCAAGAAAAAGATGTTTTGTAATTTTTCATTGTTTAAGTTTTACCTATGAATCAAATTTGTCACTAGCATAAGAAGTGTGTATGCCTTCAATGTCTTCAGTGCAGTCACATCTCTTTAGGTTATCAGCTTATTTAGGAGCCCGAAGTTAGAAATCAAAAGCTCGGTGGGCACCTGACTGAAACAATCTTGCTCTCAAATGCTGAACCTGTCTCACTCTCATTTATAGCAGGACAGGTATTAGCACCTAGGTGATAACAAATAATTCTTCTATTTAGGAATACAAATAACTTCAAAGTTTGGCCCTTTATTAGAAGAGCTACCAAAAAAAAAATCCTTTCAAAATAGATGAAATTATTTCGTTTGTTCAGATAAGGAACTCTAACCTGTATGCTGTCCTTTTCAGACTATGAATACCAGATTCAGAGATGAAGCTACTACAATCCTTTGGAAAAAGAATCAAATATTGCAACCTTAAACTACTTCATAATCAACACACAACCCCCTGAAAGGTTATGTTGATTTTGTTTTAAATAAGGAAGCATTGAAGTGACCATGCTCACACAAAAATTTTGGATTAAAGTTAGTCAGCATTTGTTCTGAAGAAAATTTACCTGTCACGGACTTCTCTTATTGCAACTTTCTATACAATATAACTCATGCTATGTCTTAATAATATATCAATACACCCCATGAATCACTCGAAGTACTTCTCCATTTATACCTAATGTCAATTACAACCAGAAGAAAATTTGGGATCTTTTAGAATTCCAGGTGTAAACAGGAAGAAGTCATTGTAAGGCCAAGATTTTTTAATCTTTCAGAATACAGCAAATTAATTATTTGCAAATCTTGGTTTATTATTCCCCCTCCCAGCAAACTCAAAAGTAAACGTACCTCTCAAGAAAATGAATGCTTAGCATTTACACAGTGCTTCATCAATTGAAACAAAGCATGTGTAAGCATGTCAGTCCTCCTACAACCCTTTTCTCCTAGGATATTAAAAGATCACAAGATTGGGCCATTGATGTGATTCAATGGAATGACCTAATCCAATGCCGAAGACTAGCTATCCTTTTTTCTCTTTTGTGTTTCCCAAGCCACACATGTACTGACTTCTCTGGGACAAGATGTGCTCCACACTCAGCACAATGGAACCTCACTTACAGTAAGGAAATGAAACCACAAATGCTGATATTGGTGGAGCCACTTTGGTCTTACACCAGCACACCTAAACTCAGAACTGTCCTTCCATCTACAGAGAGCCCTGCCTCTGGTGCTGCAAGGACTCCACAAACGTACACCACAACCAGCTGCATGTTTCCTGACAATTCATAGGTGTAGCCATGCTGAGCAGACAGAAAGGTCCCTGAAGGAACACTTCTGTCTTGAGTGCAGCCCACAGGGGCAGGTATACTTCCATGAAACCTCAAAGCAGAAAATAAGCAGTCAAAAAGTCTTGAGGGGAGGGGAAATAAACTTTCTACATGGGACCTGGTGCTCTGCAGGTGCTTTTGCAAATATAAAAAGTGAGGGGAACATGCATTCCTCCATGGTGGCAGCTCTGGGTTAACTGTGATAAACAAGTGAAGAGGCAAACCCCAGCCTTACTTCAACAGCCACCTTGGGGAAAGGCCTGACTGTGCAACCCCCACTTCTGTAAGCAGCCCCACGGCAGGAAAGGGACCGTTCACACTGGTCACTGGAGCAGCTGGCTCTGATGGAGTGCTGATGTGTGAGCACGTCTCTCTTTGCGGTCTCTGACATGTCTCATTGGCTCCTCAGCACACAGCCTGCAGCTTTAGCAAACTAAATCTCCAAACCAACAACCAAAACCATAAAGCCCCAACCTGCTTTAAAACCTAAATTGAAGCAAAGCTCCTAAAAGGGGTCCTAGATTCAACCACCCAAGACACATAAAGAGAAGTTTAAGAAATAAATGAATAAAGGAAAAGGAGGTTGCAGCCTGAAAACACAGTAAACTCCTATAGCCCTTAAAATACCTGACAGGAGAATTTGCACATTAAGAACAGGTTAGGAATGGTATCATCATGTATGTGTCATCAGTCTTTTGGGGTTTAAGCTGGGAGTTGCATCTGCCTGCAGAATGATAGTACAGCTGCATTTCTAATTGCACCAGAGGGTCTCGACCTAACAGAACCAAGGCTCTTGTATCCACAGAAGTCAAGGAATATGGGGCAACAACCAAGAGGAGAGGTGAATAAAGTCACCTTTGTAAAGGATTTAACTTTTTGCTTCATTTTAAACCAAAGAGCTTACATATATATATACAGACTTGTAACTTCATGTACAAATGTACTAAATATGACTGAACATGCAACAGGAAGACTGCTAAACATGGAAAAAAGGTGATCTGTAATGTATAACCAATCTTCAAATACTTGAAGAAAACTGCTAGAATTCTAAAAACTAGTTTTAATTAAAAGCATTCAATATCTCAGCAAGCAGCTGATAATTAGCTTTATTATTGTAATTTAATATGCTACACTTCACAATCTCTGTGAGTGACTCTACTTTAGAACCATTTTAATTCTATTTTTAATTTCCGCCTCATCACACAGCTCAATGTAAATAATAACTACCAAGATGAGGGGTGGTCCTTTCTGAAAACTGAGAGTAGTAATGAGCACTTCAATGTCCTTCCATTTCTGTTCAAAGAAACAAAACAAATACCTCCAGGTCTTTTAAAGGAGTGCATTAAAACAGAGAAAAGGTTAAAACCAAGTGGATCAATTTCTTTCCCTCTGCACTAATTCTGTATTCAGCATTTTCTACATAGTCTAGGGGGATGTTTAGTTTATTCAGTCATTCCTCTATTCCTGCCTAGTGTAAATGCTGGTTAACTACACGAATTGACAATACAATTATGAGCATACAGTGAAATTTCAATGGAGAGCTCCTGTCTGCAAAATGAAGGAAGCACTGTAATTCAACACACAAGATTAAGAAAAGAACTCTGCTAACAGTGCAGATGTGAAACATTTAAATGTCTGGCACATGTAAAATTAATTTTCATGTTAGGGAACAATTGTGAGGGTGTAAAAAAAGTTGTCTCAAAGATCCTACATAATTCTCAGTTCTTTGGGAATTCTTTTTCAAATCACTGACAAACGATAAAAAGTGCATCTTGTATCATGTATGTATTTTCCATGTGTGCCCTTCCTAGCATTTTCTGTGCTTGAGCTATATTTATGCAACAATTCATTGCTAAAGGAGATAATAAAAAAAAATCCATATTTTAATTGATTTTCTGTGCAAATTACTGGACTTGATATCATTGCAAATATGAAAAAGGTTCTTCCTTCAAGTTTTTGAATTGCAACCAGAGTCATTATAAATTGTTTCCACAATATGAGAAAAATATGAAGGTAATTTTCCTAATGAAGGGCAAGTTTTATTAACTCATTAAACCCTGTCACCTTTATTCACAAAAAATCAAGCAGAAAAGTGGAATAAATTCACCAGGACAAAGAAAATGCACACACTTCCATCTTATAAATAAACTGACTATAAAAGGTGAGGGGTTTAAATTAAGGCACTCAATCTAAGAACACAGCGTAATTCTCAAGTGGCCGAACACAGCTCTTGGATATTCTTTCAGAGCTCTCACTCAAGGGGAGGCAAACAGCAAATGAAGAACTGTACTTTTTGTATCTACCTATTTATCTGACTTAAAAAGCGTAGGATGTCCTCACCACAGTGTATCTAAATATGCAACAGAGAAAACATAAAAGCATCTCTCTATGTGGAGAATTGTTATGGCCAAGTATACTCTACAATATATCAGTAGTCAATTTGTCCAAATTACAGAAGTTTTCAGTAACTCTGCTTCATGATCACAGAATTACTTCCTAATTTCACTTCAAACTGTTCAGGCTGCTACGGATTATTAAAGGACATTACCAGCATGAATAAGCATATTAGAGATTGGTGTGATTTTCTTTCCCCTTAAATAAACCTAAAAATAACTCTAAAATTAAGCAAATTAGCAAGTTCCTCCACAATATATATTTCAGTAAACTCACTCTGCTTTTGCAAATATTTTGGGTCCAATCCACTATGGTAAATTCCAGCTTTATACTGCGGTTGCTCTGCTGTTCTCAGTGAGTTGAAACAAGCGGAAAAATGAAGCAATTCAGTGGGGAATCTGATCTCTCTTATAGAGCAAGTTTCTCTTTCACTGAGAAAGCTAGAGCAAGTGGGATCAGAAGAAGAAATGTAAATCTTTCACATGAATTAAGCAAAATAAGCAAGAGAAGTGGACAGTTCCCATCGCTTAAAAAATACAATGATTTCAGTGTGACTGCTCATCCAAACCTGCAGTCTGACTGGCCTTTGGAAGCATTTACACAGGAAGCACGAGCGTGCCCTGCAGCTCCCAAACCTGCATGGTCCTATCCCCAAGAATTTGCAATGGTACAAACAAAGCTAAGAACATGCATGTATCTTTTCAGACCTAGGACCTACTTTTGCAGCCACCTCAGTGTTGGTAGTAACCTGCTTAGGGCAAAAACCCCTGCAATCTCTTCTTGTACACCAGCTTAAAGCATGGAGGAAGCTGTGTTCTGAAGGAGAAGGGCGAGGCAGAAGTTTTTGGGGTTTTAATAAAGAGGCATTGCACCATACTTTAAGGGGTACACATAATTCTGTTTAAATTTAGGGAGCAAACAAAACTCTTGTTGACTCCAAGTTGTAGTTAGGTTTATGTATAGATTACAGATGTAGGGACAAGAAGCCACAGCTGACCTCAGAAGCAGGGAGTTTCCCAGCTGAAGTCAGTCTACTTTGCTGGATAGCCATTGGAGAGAGAAAACTCCTGCAGCTACTTTGGATGAGTGGAAGGCATTTAAAGTAGCCTCCTGTTTAAAAAATGCCATAAAGCTGACAAGACTGAGGCTGTCTGCCTTGCTTTAGGTGGCATTCACACTCATCTCTAAACACTCTTCCACTCCAGTGTTGGGTGGGGGGCATAAAAATAATCTTTGGATTATAGAAAAAATACCAATGAGGAACAGGTCTTTCCTCTTTTGACTCTTGCATTGAGTTGCAAGCATTTAAAAAGGCTTCCCAAAGAATCATAGTCCCTGAAAACACTTATGAGAGTCCTTATCTTCCACTCCTCAACTGGCATAATGTATTCCCAGTATTCTTCCTTTCTATGTAATTTTATACTCACTAGAAAAGTGGTGTTTGTCACTTGGGAGGGGAATTCTAGGGGAGCCAGCAGTGCATCCTGCCTTACTCTCTTAAGGATGACAATATTTTCCAAAGATCCCATTATTGCTACACTAAAATTTACTATTTTACTATGATTTTTTTTGGTCTAATTCTATTACTTTTAATAATAGTAGAAAGTAATGACTGGTCAAAATGTAATCAAGTACATATGTGAATCTTGACCAAAAAACAAAAATTACTATGGACCCAGCTCTTCTTGCATGTAAAACAGGAGAAAAAGAAAATCCCAGAAGCCTTCAATGGAAGTTTTTCCTGACAAAGAGCCACACAATTAGGCTGTGATCCATAAATTTTGATATCCTCTGGACTTTTTAAGAGTACATTGCCAAAAACGATCTGCCAGAACAGCATAGGATTCATTATGCCCTTGTTTTCTGTTGCTGAAATACAGACTGGACCCATTTCCTTGTTTTCTGCAGAATTGTGGTGTTAGTGTAAGAAGTACCTAAGCTCAAATAAAATATGTCTGGAAATGTTTTTGGCTTCATTTTGGAGTTATCCAATTTTAATGATGAGAAAGAAGTTTTGCGTTGTTGTAAAACTCTGTGAATTGGTTATCCAGCTATATTTGTGTTGCTATGCAGTGGAAGCAGCAAGCAGACCAGGTTTTTGGTATTAAGGTCCACAAGGGAAAGGAAAACGGCTGCAGTAACGCCGAGATGGAGACTATTGCATTTTTTAATGGTACACTGCATGCAACACAAATGACAAAGGTGTTGTTCATGTTTATAAAAGGAAACATGCAACAAGATCATTCCTGGAGGGAGTACAGGCAGCGGGGAGCTGGGGTGGAAAGTCAGAGATATATGACAAGCTTGTCTCTCTAATGCAACTCATGAGATTGGGACCTACTAAAAATACACCAAGTCACTTTGCTCTGTTGTAGTTAAGCAGCCACCCTGAGAAATACTCAGCTGGGATGAAGGATGCACATAGGATCAGTGCCTAAGCTTCTCCAGTTACTGGGAGCATGAAGGGCAAAGAGAAAAGAGTCCTCTGTCCTGTCTTCCCGTCATTACATTGGCCCAGAGACATTAGTGATTCCTCTTAGAATACTAGGGTCCATCACTCCTTCCTGACTGAATTAGGACAGTCAGTATAATTTCACATTATGCTACTGTGTTCCTGTCATTTCCCCTGCAAACCATACCCTGTAGGTAGAGGACTCTTGCAAGGATCAGTGCATTAGGTTTGAAATCCTGGGTGCTGGGGATGTCCAGCATTTGACTTCCATTGACTTTAGTCTGGTCAGTCTTCTCACTCAGTGGATAAACCTGATTTCTCTTTGGCTTTTATCTTAAATTTACTTTACCTCATCTTAGGGATATAATTTCTATTTTTTTTTCATAAACTTGCAGTATATCATGTTCTGAGTTTCACCTATTTTACACTCCCCGCCCCCCCCAAAAAAAGGAAAAAAAAAAAAAAGAAAAAGAGCACATGGATAGTCACCAATACTAAGACTTGTGAGAAAATCTTTAAGGTTGGAAGCAAGTCTGGGATAATAGAAACATGAACTACATAAAGTGCAGAGCTCTGCAGTATTTCGGACACTTTCCCCCCCGCAGTTCTGCTACAGACAACTATCATAAGGACATGTACTGTTTTGAAAGTTCTTGGTCTTGCACATGGTCTGCACTTGGTTTCTCATGTCTTCAGGCTTCAGTTCCAAAGTCTTTGATAAAGGAGCAAGGCATAAAGCCATCAAACTAAAACTTGATAGAGTTCTGCTGAGGATTGAGAGGGTGGGGGCATAAGGCAGTCTAAGCAGTATCCTATGTTTTTTATTCAGTTTTTGACCAACACTTAAGAGTTAAAATCAAAGCAGAGCATGCCAATATTACAAAGAAGTCTCTGCATTGGAGCAATGAAACCTTCTCGAAAAAAGCCATAGTATCAACTACTGTATCTACTGTTATATTAACTCATGAACGGGGCGTTTTCATGGCTACATGGACAAATCCATTCTCACTTTTTGGACTTACATTTTCCCTCAGTAGAGAAGAGAACAAAGAATAAACAAAGTTACCTAAGTGCAAGAATTTGTTTGGAAAATTCAGAAGCTAAAGGCATCGCATCCTTCATTTTTCTACTTCACTGAGGCTTTAAACACCTTAAACTACGCAATTCACTAGCAAGGTGAGAGAGCAGTGCCACAAGCCACTCAGAACATGCTCCTGCTTAGCTGATTCAGATAAAGTATTTCCAAGTATTTGAAAGGAATTTTAGTACTTATTTCTAAATGCAGCACATTAATATGCTTTTTCTTTACATTTCAATGATAATTTATAATTTTTAATAGCGAGTCATACTCCCCAGTGCTGCAGTGTGCGTGAGTTACAACGGATGTGAGCAGTCAACTGAAACTAACAAAGTGTGTCTTTTAAAGGATTTGGACCTTACAATGCATTACAGCTTCAAATTTTAAAACTAAACAATTAAAGTCTAGAAAATGGGTTGTTAATGTGAATGCACAAAATATAATCAGGATTAAATACCTGGTTTATTTAATTTGGGTATGGTTTGGACATCTGGACAGTAAATGCATATTGGTGTAACCTTGGTAGCATCCAGATATTGGAAAAGAAAAATAAGTAGTCAAGAAGCCCTAAATCCTAACTTCTAATCTCCACACAAAGTCCTTGAAAACACTTCCTGCATTTGCATGTGTAAGACTCAGTGAAAGAAAAGAAAAAAGAAAGAAAGAAAAAGTAAAAAGAAACAACATTATATTCCTCTACAACAATTTACATTGTTTAAACCAGTGGCCATACCGGTCTAAAAATTCTTGCATCCCACAAAACATCACTTTTTTGAGATAATTTGCAAGCATACACTACAAAATTTTCTGACACAGTATTATTAACTCTTAACAATTTTGGAAGCAGAATGCTTTGCACAATGTCTGGCAGTGTTACCATACCTTCTAAACCAAGGTAGAAAAGTAATCCAAGAAGTAATCAGGTTTCTTGAAGCACAAAATTAAAAGTTTCCTTAGAACCGACTGCTGCTGTGGGAACTCATTTCTTCACACACACAGAGTTTCTAACTACGCGCATCTTCTTTAGCAGCGACAACAGAGCGAAACCGTCCCTTCACAGAGAGGGTAACTTTGCGGAGCAGGGTGAAAAAACCCTCCAGCTGTGACAGGCTGTATGGCAAGGAGGAAAACTTCTGGTGTCACCGCTATTCGGAAGTCAGCAACTTCTCTAATGCCGTTCCCCTCAAGCGCACTGGGGCTGCTAATGTTACAGTTTCCTAATAGTTTTTACGACCTCCGTACCTGCCTCCCCTCTACAAACTACAGGCGCAAGCACTAGGAACGCGGGCTTTGAATGAACCAAAGTGCTGTAGCTGACTCGAGGAGAACAGAGACCAATCCGCATTTGAATCAATGAACACCCCTTCTCGGCCAGCTCCTCATAGCTACTCATCTCTGAAATTTTAAGGAAGCACTCAATAACGCCTGGATTACGCCCGAGCTGTATGTTCGGCTCAATGCTTTCAAATTAAAGAAAAAAAAAGAAAAAAGCGTGTGGGACGGGAAGAAGGGGGAGAAATGGATGGGATTGGATGGGATGGGATGACCGGGCTCCGCAATCTCCCACTTAACGCGCCCGGCAACTTCTCCGCGGCAGCTCCGGCTCCGCGCGGCCCCTTCTCACCCGCGCACCGCAGCCG
>VWZW01006290.1:14202-29564 GCA_013397115.1 Edolisoma coerulescens
AGGCAGGGACAGGAGGGGACAGGCAGCAGGGGGTTACCTGGCTGGCTGTGCAGTTGGACACGCAGGTTTTGCCGTCGCTGCCCAGGTAGAAGTTGGTGGGACAGGCACACTTGTGCCCCCCGCCCGGCGAGAGCAGGCAGAGGTTGCTGCAGCCACCGTTGTTGGTCTTGCAGGGATGGTTGGGAACTGGGGACAGCAGAGGGACAATGGTGAGTCAGACCCAGCTGGGGACCCTCAGGGTGGCACGGGAGCGGCAAGACCCTTGTCACCTGTCCCTTGTCACCCTGCTGCTGCTCCACCTGCCCAACCTGGGGTCCCCCACGTGCCTTTCCCAGGGTGGCTCCCCAGCACCAGGACCCCCGGGCCACGCTCACCGTCAGGCTGGCGGTAGGGGTGGTAGATGTGGATGTCCATGGGCCGGTGCAAGGTGCTGATCAGCAGCGTCTTGTTGGCCCCCGTGGTCTTGTGGGCCCTGTTGATGGACTTGGTCTCCCAGTCGGTCCAGTAGATGAAATCCTCGAAGAGGGTGAGCGCGAAGATGTGCGGGATGTCCTGGCTCAGCACTGCGAGGGGAGCGGGCGCTCAGCGAGGGGCTGCCCCATGTCCCCCTCCCACAAGGAAGCGGCCACTGGACACAGAGGAGTGGCCAGAGCTGGGGACTGTCCCCAGCAGCCCTGGCTCCCACTCCAATGCTTGACCCACGGCCTGGACACCCCCCAAGGCCCGCTGGCACGGCGGGAGCCCCGGCGCTCTCACCCGTGTGCCGGTTGGAGCCGTCCAGGCTGGCGAACTCGATGTAGTCCTCGCGGGCATCGGCCCAGTAGATGCGGCTGTTGATGTAGTCCAGGGTGAGGCCGTTGGGCCACGTGATCTTGGTGTCCACGATGACGCTGCGGTTGGTGCCGTCCATGCCGATCTTGCCGATCAGCGAGTGGTCCCCCCAGTCCGTCCAGTAGAGGTAACTGGGGAGGAAACAGAAGAGCAGGGAGAGGCTGAGTCGGAAACCACGGAAATTCCTCCCTGCGAGGGTGATGAGGCACAGGGTGCCCAGAGAAGCTGTGGCTGCCCCATCCCTGGAAGTGTCCAAGGTTGGACAGGGCTTGGAGCAACCTGGGATAGTGGAAAGTGCCCACAGCAGTGGGGTGGAACAAGACGGTCTTCAAGGTCCCTTCCACCCCAAACCACCCCGTGACTCTGCGATAAACGGGCACAGCGTAGGGAGAAGCATCCCGGTGTCCCTGAGGCCAGGAGGGGAGGCTTCATCCCACCTCCCAACCTCTGGGACTACGGCAAGATGACCACAGCCCCCTTCGCAGCACGGAGGGGCAGGTCTGTGTCCCCCAGGTTCTCACCCGTTCTGCACGTCCACCACCAGCGCGCGGGGCTCGCGCAGCCCCGAGTTGACCAGCACGGTGCGGTACGCGCCGTTGAGCTTCGACACCTCGATGGTGTCCCGGCCCTTGTCACACCAGTACAGGTTTCCTCCCACCCAGTCCACGGCCAGCCCGTCGGGGTTGCTGAGCCCCGTGCGGTGAAGGACCTGCCGGGAGGAATCACAGGTGATGGGGCTGAGCAGGGAGAACCAAACTCTGATCTCTCGGGGGTGACAACATCCCCCCTTCCCAGCCAGGATCTCCTTCCTCACTCCCCTCTTAGGGGTAGATGGTATATTGGGAAGGAATTCCTCCCTGTGAGGGTGGGGAGGCCCTGGCACAGGGTGCCCAGAGAAGCTGGGGCTGCCCCTGGATCCCTGGAAGTGTCCAAGGGCAGGCTGGACGGGGCTTGGAGCAACCTGGGATAGTGGAAGGTGTCCCTGCCTGTGGCAGGGGAGTGAAACTGGATGAACTTTAAGGTCCCTTCTGACCCAAACCATTCCATGACTCCATGACTCTTCCCCCAAACCGCCTTGTCCTGCACTTCAGGGCAGCATGGAGCCCACCCCTGCTTGGGATGGGGCTGCCAAACATCCCACAGCAAGGGATTCTGTGGATCCTATGATTCCCAGAGCCCAGTGACGACCGCACAGCAGGGCAGAGGGTGGGTGAGGCCCGGCTGCCCGGCCCGGGGGTGCCCCAGGGGCTGCCCCGTCCCCTCACCTGGACGTTGCTGCCGTTGATGTGCATGCGGCGGATCATGCTGCCCTGCGTGGTGACGTCCGTCCAGTAGATCATCTGCTCCCGGTAGTCAAAATCCAGAGCCACGGCATTGTTCAGCCCCTGAGGAGGAGGGAGGGAAGGAGGGAGAAGGGTTGCAGCAGCCTCAGTGGCTGCCACGGGCTCTGGGGGATTTTCTAGACCCCACAGCCTCACTGCCTGCTCCTTGCTCACAGTGACCTCCTGCCATTTGGGTGGATCTACCATTCCCCTGTGATGCCAAGAGCCCAAACTCCTCAGCTGGCAGCTCCTGTGTCCTTCAGGGCCCGTCCCCAAATCCCAGCCACACGGGGCTGGTGTCCCTCCTGCTCCCAGCTCAGCCCGCACCTGCTTGAGCAGAGTGTAGTTGGAGCCATCCAAGTTGAGCTTCCTCAGATAGTATCGGTTGGCAAAGATGAGGAAAGGCTCTTCATCTGCATGGGGAAAGAGAGAAAAGTGGCAAGGAAGCACTGCTGGCATGTGGGCAGAACCCTGCAGACCTGCCACCCTCCCTGCCCCACTCCCTCATGAGCTGGGGGCAGCCACTTCGCCCTGTGACCAACCCCAGCGCCAGGAGCATCCCAGGGTCACCAGGAACACCTGGCTCTCACCTGTGACAGCCTTGCAGCTGGTGGGGTTGTCAGGCCTGAGCTTGTAGCCCTCGGTGCAGAGGCACTTGAAGCTGCCCAGGGTGTTGATGCACTTCTGGCTGCAGGGGTAGGTGGTGGAGCACTCGTCGATGTCGATGCATGTCTTCCCGTCGTCCTTCAGCCGGAACCCGGGACGGCATCTGCACTGCAGGAGCAACCCGGAGCTGTCAGACACCTCCGAGGCCCGCGCGCCGGGAGGTGGCAGGTGCTGGGAGGTGACAAGTGTCACCGTGGGGCACGTGGGCTCGGCAAGGACAGCTGAGATGCACAAACAGCGCCTGAAGCGCCCGTGTCACATCCCTGGCCCAGCTGGCACAGGACGGACACAACCCTCAGGTCTGCGGAGGAGGAGGGAGAGGGAACGGCAGGAGCTGTGCCAGGGGAGGTTTAGGCTGGATATCAGGAAAAGGTTCTTCCCCCAGAGGGTGGTCAGGCACTGTTGCTTGGCACAGCCCCAAGGCTGCCAGAGCTCCAGGAGCATTTGGACAACGCTCTCAGGCACAGGGCGGGATTGTCGAGGTCTCCTGCGCAGGGGCAGGAGTTGGACTTTGATGATCCTTGTAGGTCCCTTCCAACTCGGGGCATTCCGTAATTCTACGAGCTCCCTGCCTCACGGCCCCCTACCTTGTACCCGATCTTGAGGTCCTCACACTCCTGGGAGCAGCCGCTCAGCTTCTTGTTGAGGCACTCGTTGATGAAGCAGTTGAGCTCGTCGGAGCCGTCGGCGCAGTCGTTGTTGTTGTCGCAGAGCAGCGCCTCAGAGATGCACTTCCCGTTCTTGCAGAGGAAGAAGGAGTCGTTGCACTTGTTCTCTGTGGACAAGAGGCGGCAGTGGTCAGCGGGGGGTGGCTGGGACCCCACTATCCCCCCCCCGGGACCCCACAGGTACCTGGGCTGCTGCAGCGCGGGTTCTTGGGCGCCTCGTCCGAATGGTCGTGGCAGTCGAACTCCCCATCGCACTCCCACTGCCGGTTGCTGAGGCAGCGGCCGTTGTCACAGCGGAACTCGTGGGGGCCACACGTGGGGTACTCTGAGGGAGGGTGAGGGGCTCAGCTGGCATCCCACCTTCCTGAACCTTCCGGAGGCACCGTGGAGCCACTCGGAGAGGGAGAGAGGCACCGCGGAGCCAAAGCTTCCCGAGCTGCTGGGAGGGACAGGGACACCACAGAGCAGCTGGCCTGGGACAGGGCTGCTCTGCCCACACACAGATCCCGCTGTGGGTTTGGATCTCTCCATGGGTTTGGATCCCTGCATCAGGGCTGGGGGGCTGCTCTCCACCAACAACCCCCTTCTGCTGCCTCTCCAGGTTCCCTCTCACACCAAACCCCTCTGGGGTGAGGAAGACCCTCCCAGGGTACTGTCCCAAAGCCCAGGAGGAGTGGGTCAGTCTGGGTCAGTCCCCCTGGGTCCCACAGGCACCCACCACACTCCGGGGACTCGTCGGAGCCGTCGCCGCAGTCGTCGTCGTGGTCGCAGACGAAGTGCTTGGGGATGCACTGCCGGTTCCCGCACATGAACTCGCGCTCGTCGCAGGTGTTGTTGTNCGGGCACTGGAAGGATCCTGAGCTGCAGGTGGTCAGCCCTGGGGAAGGGAGGAGCAGGATGGAGTCCGGTCACCCTGGGGAGCCCCAGGATACAGAGCCCAGGGGAGCGGTGAGACCACAGGGGGGGGAAGGGATGGGCAAGAGGCAGGAACATGGAGGNGGAACACGGTGATGGAGCAGGCAGGGACTAAGATGGGGAGAGGGGCTGGAGGGGACTCACGGCAGCGACTATCCTCGTCAGAGCCGTCCCCGCAGTCGTCGGCCCCGTCACACACCCAGAGCTTGGAGATGCAGCGGTGGTTGTTGCACTCGAACTGCACGGGGTAGCAGAACTTGTCTGGGAGAGGAGGAGAGGAGGAGATGGGCGTCAGAGCGAGGTGATCAGGGGAGGAGACACCAGCAGAGCATGGCCAGGCTGGGCCAGCCGGGCTCCTGGAGCTCAGGGAGGTGTTGGGGGTACTGCTCGTGGTGATGGGCACCACAGGGCTGGTGGGGGACTCCCTGCTCCTGGAGCTGGGGAAGATCCCCCAGCTCCTGGGCACTGTTTGGGGCTTGTTCCAGGAGGTTAGAACTAAAAATGGAGCTGAAGAGAGCCAAAAGTGGCCCCATTCAAAAGGGCCACAGACACTCGTGCATGTGCTGAGCAAACCAGGACACAAGGACATTTATAGTGGTCACAGCTAAAAGCCCAGGAGCGTGGAGTAAAACTACAGAGGGGGAAGAACCTGGGGTGTGGTCCTCGGCAAAGGGATGTGAGGGAGAGAAGAGGGCCCTGCCCACCCTCCAGCACCGCCCCGTGCCCCAGTTCAAATCCTGACTTGTCCCCACCCTGCCGCTCACTGCACTGGGTCTCGTCTTCGCCGTTCTCGCAGTCGTCCTCCTTGTCGCAGGTCCAGGTCATGGGGATGCACCTCCCGCTCGGGCAGGCGAAGTAGTTGGATGGACATTTGGGCTTCCTCCCACCTACTTTGTGAAGGAAACATCAGTGAGGATGACGTCCTGCCTCCTCGCAGCCCAGAACCAAAGGATTCTTCCCCAAAATCCCCCTGAGGTCCCGCATCCCCAATCCCTGCAGGACCCTCGGTACTGGAGCCACACGGGCAGAGGACAACAATCCCAGTGGGCAAACAAAGCACCCACAGCCTAAGCAGACCCCAAAGGGGTATCCCTGCCCCCGAAGCCCCCTCTGCCCTCCGGCTCTCACCGGGGCAGTTGCGCTCGTCCGAGTAATCGCCGCAGTCGTTGGCGCCGTCGCACACCCAGCTGGGCGCGTAGCACAGGGACGTGTGCTCGCACTTCTGGAACGTGGTGCCCTTCACCCCCAGCTTGAAGTAGCTGCTGCAGTCGGTGGCAGCTGCGAGGAATCACAGCAGAAGCCCTGGTGATGCAGCAGGAGCCACGGCAGAAGCCCCCTGGTTTGGCTGCCACCACGTGGCACCGGCCCCTGCCCTGCTGCCGGAGCCCGTCACACCCCAAACACCCCCAGATGTGCCCCACACATGCCCAGAGCTGCAGGGACCCATTGGGTGGTGGGTGTGCATGGCACAGGGGGCTGCAGGGGTGGGGTGGGGCTGCCTCATCCAGCAGGTGCCCTAAAGCTGCAGGACAGGAGCAGAATCCTCCTCCCACCCCGATCCAGCACAAATCCCAAAGACCAGGTCCCTGCCACCGGCACTGAGGGCAGGAGCATCTCCAGAGCTAAGGAGGGGCCAGGGGTGGCAGCTGGGCACTCACTGCAGTTCATTTCATCCGAGGCGTCCTCGCAGTCGATGAACTGGTTGCAGCGGCTGGAATTCCCGATGCAGCTCCCGTCTCGGCAGCGGAACTCGGTGGCGGCACAGCTGGTTTCTGCCAGCGGGAAGAAGCCCCCGCAGCAGATGAGGCAGGGTGGGGGGACCCCACGTGCACACCCACCTCATGGCACCCACTGGTGCTGTGGAGGAGCACCCACACCCTCCCACTGCCCACTTGGGGCTGTCCAGAGTGCTCCCAGACCCCATCCCCTTCCGGATGAGAGCCGGTGCCTCGCGGCTCATGCTCTGCCTGGCAGCCTGAGCCCCCCTCCCTGCCACAACCAGGCCTGGACAGGACTCTGAGAAGCTCCCAACCACCCCTGTCAGTTTGGGACTGAGCAGACCCACTCTGCACCCCCCTAAGGGGGTGCTGCCTTTGGGGATGCTTGGGAGCCACGAGGAGCAGTGACACTGCGCCCTGAGCCCCACTTGGGTGTCAAACCACTCTCGTTTGGAGGCTCTGGGCGCTGCATGCTCATGCCCAGGAGTTTTTCCTCTCAGCTGTCACTCCGTGAGCTTTACAAAGCAGCACAAGCTTGACCTTGACTCTCCGTTAAGCCCTGGCTCTGCCCTGCTCCTGTCAAGCTGATGGTAACTCCCTCCTGAAGCCGCCGTCCCTGCCCCAGGCAGCTGACGGAGCCCTGGCAGGGCTGGCCGGGTGCCAGGCAGACACTCACTGTTGCAGGGCACCTCGTCCGAGTTGTCCCCGCAGTCGTCCACGCCGTTGCACCAGTAGCGACTGGCGACGCAGCGCCCGTTCATGCAGTGCAGGTACCCCTTCTTGCACTTGCGGCTGCCTGCCAGGGGGGAGGAGGAGGAAGAGGAAGAGGAGGAGGTGAGTAAAGGGAGGGCAGGCACCTCCGAGGGTCTCAGATCCTCAGGGACCCTTCAGCAGAGGAAGAAACCACAGAGCAGGATCAGGGAACCGATCCCTCATGCAGAGGGGTGAGGGCTGGTGTTTGAGGGTGCTGCAGACCCCGCTGGCTCAGCTCCAGGTGTTCTGCTCTCCAGCCCATCCCCAACACTGGAAAAGGTCTGGGGACCTTAAAGCCTGGCTGGGCACAGCTCTGGGAGGGACTGAGAGCACCTGAGGGATGCAAGGACGCCCCAGCGTCCTGGTTCCCTTTGCTGAGCAACCCTGGAAGTGTCCAAGGCCAGGCTGGACAGGGCTTGGAGCAACCTGGGCTAGTAGAAGGTGTCCCTGCCCATGGCAGGGGTTGGAATGAGATGAGCTTTAAGGTCCCTCCCAACCCAAACCGTTCCGCGATTCCATGATCTTGAACACAGGGAAAAGGATTAATTTACTGAATCCTAAATTGTCATCTTCCACCCCCTTAAGTTTTTGCCTCTATCCTCTTTAAGTTTTAATGGCAAATTTGAAGAGGTTCTAAGACTAATTAACGAGGGACAGACCTCGCAAGGCTGTGTGGAGGAACCCGCCTCGTGTGTTCGGTTGCCTTGAAGGGGGAAGCCCCAGATTTGGCCCCTTCCAACCCAAACCATTCCGTGACTCTCTGAGCGGAGCTGGCAGCTCTGGGGGTGTCTGGGGGTGCCAGGGGGTGCGTGTGTGGGTGAGCAAGGCAGCAAGAGGAGGAACCTTACTGCAGTAGGACTGCTTCTCGTCCGACTTGTCCTTGCAGTGCACGACTCCGTCGCAGGTGCGGCTGAAGTCAATGCAGTCGCCGTTGCCGCACTCGAACTCATCGTGCACGTTGCAGGTGGAATTCACAGCTGGACAGAGCATGGCAGTGTCAGCTCTGCCAGCCCGAGGTCGGCCTCACCCCCCATCCCTTCCTCAGCCCCTCCCACCCCCCTCACCTTTGCAGGTGAAATCTTCCTGCAGCACCCGCTCCCCGCGGCAGGAGCAGTTGACGTGGCCCTTGGGGGTGAGCAGGCACAGGTCCTGGCAGCCGCCGTTGTTCACCCGGCACGGGGACAGCTCGCCTAGGACAGGGGGACAGCGGTCACACCAAAAAGTTGGGATCCCTCCCATGGGGTTACAGAGGGGGTAGGGGGCTGGAGGCACCGGGTCTCCCCAGATTTTACAAGGAGATGCCCTGGGAAGAGCAGGGACAGGGCAAATCCTCTCTGTCTTCAGCCTGCACAGGGTTTGGAGATGGACAGCTCTGGTGTGAGGATCACAAGGAGGCAATGACAAACTGGGAAGGACGGTGGGATGATTCCCAAAGGTTCAGGAAGGATGGTGGGATGAATTTCCAAAGGACCAGGAAGGACGGTGGGATGAATTCCCAAAGGGCCAGGAAGGACATTGCAATGGATTCCCAAAGGGCCAGGACAGATGGCAGGATGGGTTCCCAAAGGGCCATGAAGGACAGAGAAAGGGGTTCCCAAAGTGCCATGAGGGATGGTGGGATGGGTTCCTGAAGTGCCAGGAAGGAGAGTGGGATAGGTTCCCAAAAGGCCAGGAAGGACGGTGGGATGGATTCTCAAAGGACCATGAGGGACAGTGGGATGGATTCCCAAAGGGCCAGGAAGGACGGTGGGATGGATTCCCAAAGGACCACGAAGGACGGCGGGATGGATTCTCAAAGGACCATGAGGGACAGTGGGATGGGTTCCTGAAGTGCCAGGAAGGACGGTGGGATGGATTCCCAAAGGGCCAGGAAGGACGGTGGGATGGATTCCCAAAGGCCCATGAAGGACAGTGGGATGGATTCCCAAAGGACCACGAAGGATGGCGGGATGGATTCCCCTTCCCCGGGCCTGCTGCCAGGGTGAGGAGCAGAGGGCAGGGACACTGCAGCGACAGCAGAGGGTCCTTACAGCTGTCGGTGTCGTTGGCCACGGCGATGATGCCCATGGGCTGCTGGGGGATGTCCACGCGCAGCAGCTTCATGTCGGTGCCCACGTATTTGTTGGCGCGCTGCACGGCCCGGCGCACCCAGTCCGTCCAGAAGATGTAATCGCCGTACACGGCCAGGCCGAAGGGGTGCACGGGCTCCGACTTCAGGATCACCTGCCGGCCACGGAATCGTGGAATAGGTTGGGTTGGAAAGGATCTTAGAACTCATCCGGTTCCCACATCCCTGCCAGGGTTGCTCCAAGCCCCGTCCAACCTGGCCTTGGACACCTCACAGAATCCTTGAGGTTGGAAAAGATCTCCAAGGTCAAGTCCAACCTGTGACTGACCCCCTCCAGAGCACTCAGTGCCAGGTCCAGGTGTTCCTTGGACAGCTCCAGGGATGGTGACTCCACCACCAACCTGGGCACCCCCTTCCAATGTTTAACAACTCTTTCCATTAAGAAATTCCTTCTCATGTCCAGCCTGAACCTCCTCTGGAGCAGCTTGAAGCCATGTCCTCCCTTCTCAGGGACACAGACAAACCGGGAGCAGGAGGAACCCGCTGTGGGATGCCCCAAACACAGTGTCCACCCCAGTGGGATGCCTGACCTCCCCCCAGCCCCAGGAACAGCTCTGCTTCCCTCTGACCATGCTCCAGCCCCAGTCTGGACACTCTCTTCCCCATCTCACTGGCCTCAGACTCACATGGCGATGGGAGCCGTCGTATTCGCAGCGCTCAATCTTGTCCAGGGTGGCGTCGGAGAAGTAAATCTTCTCAGCCTTGTGGTCGATGGCCAACCCATTGGGCGTCCGTATGTCCTGGTCGATGATGATGAGGACGTTGGCACCGGAGAGCGTGGCTCGCATGATGCTGGGGTGCTGCTCGTTCCAGTTGGTCCAGAACATCAGGCTGGGAGGGGACAGACACACAACGCCTTTGGAGCCCCAGCTCAGCCACATCCAGGCTGGCTCAGCCCATCCCTCCATGGCTTCCAGAGGCCGGGGGATGGATGGGACATCATTCCCACGTAAAAAGAGTGGGAAGGGGGTGAATGAGGCTGCTGGGACACGTGGCACCCCGTGGATGGGGATGGGACAGGGGGTCTGGAGCTGCTTTGGGGTGCTGAAGGATTTGTGGGAAGGGGGGTACAGGGTCTTTCCTCCCTGGGGGTCCAATTGTCTTTGTGCTGGGATCCAGAGCTTCCTCCCCAGTAGAGTGATGTCCACTGGGACCACGCAGACCCCTGGTGGGGCTGGCTGGACACTCAACGGCCACTCACTTCTGGCACTCGTCCAGCACGAAAGCACGGGGGTGGTCATCTCCTGACATGGTGATCACGGTCTCCCTCTCGAACGCCCCGAGCCGGCTCTGGTCCACGGTGTGCCGGGTGATGGTGGACGTGGTGTAGCTGGTCCAGTACAGCGTGTCCCAGCCGCGGTGGTACGCCAGCCCCTCCACCGAGCCCACGTCTGCGGGGACAGGGGGAAGGGTCACACCCAGCCCGGACCCCTGCAAGGCTGCAGCTCACCCCGCACGGCCAGCGCTGACCCTGACACAGGGATGTTGAAGTTTTTGCTTTGAATTACAGCCCAAAAATCCCTCGGAAGCTTTGGCTGCCGGGTGGGGACTTGGCAGGGCTGGGGGCTGTGCTCAGGGGAGAGCGGAGACCCCTGAGACTCGGGAATCTTGTGGGCAGAGCGCTGCTGGAATGACCCTCCCTTGCAGGAAGGCTGAGGGATGGACACCTACAATGCACCAAGGACTTGAATTTGGCTCTCAAGCTCCACACCAGCCAGACTGCTCGGGGTCCACAGCAGCAGTGCTGGGAAGGGGAGGGCTTCCCTCTGCCAGGAGACAGCTGAGCCCCTGGGGCACGAAGTGACAAAGCAAAGCCTGGTGGGGACCAGGGAGCCCTTCCCAGCTGGGAACTTGAACTGTGCACCCATCCTCCCTTCCTCATTAACGCTCAGCAAAGGGTTTAATGAGGCGGCTGTGAGAGCTGGGCCGCGCTCTCCCCTCCCAGGGATAAAGCACCACGAGCACTGCTGTGAATTCCCTCATTAGCACCGCGTCCAAGGCCCTGGCTCGGGGAGCTCCTGGAGCAGCAGCCACGGCTCTTTGAAGCTGCTGCAGGTGCCAAGAAACCCAACCAAGCGCGAGGTGAGGGCTGGAGGTGAGGCCGGGGCTGGGCACCCTGAGGGTCAGGGCTCAGGGCGCTGCCTCGGGAGGTGAGTGTGAGCACAGAGCCGATCCCAGCTTTGCTGCAGTGCCCGATTCTAGAGCCATGCCCGTCCGAGCCTCGTGACACACTCTCCGTGCCAGAACGAGCTCTGCAGGCTGCTCCCAGTGCCTGTGTCCACTTCCAGGGGCTCCTCAGAAACCTCCCAGCTGAGCCTGTACCCACTGCCCCTCCAACAGAACACATCATCCAAGGACCAAAACCCCTTGGGTGAGAACAGAGGGGGTGCAGGAGGAGGTGGGGGAGGACAGAGAGAGGGGTCTGAGGGCGGGCACAGAGGGGAGAACCTGGTGCCACTCACTCTCCACGATGGTCTTGCGCCCCGTGCCGTCGTCGTTGATCTGTTGGATGTTGCCGAAGTGGATGTCGCTGTAGAAGATGCGGTTGCTGCCCTTGGAGCCGTAGCGGTAATCAAAGGCCAGGGCGATGACGTTCTTCATGTGCTCCGCGTCCTCGAAGGGCTTGATGGGCGCGTTGAGGTTGTTCTCGTCCGAGAGGTGGATGCTCTTGAGGATGGTGCGCTCCGAGTAGAGCAGGTACCCGTCGTAGTCCCGGCAGCTCACGCCGTCCTCAGACAGCATCCCGTGGGCGCAGGCGCACGTCCTCTGCCCACCGCCGCGGAACAGGCACAGCTGCTGGCAGTCCCCGTTGTTCTGGGCACAGATGTTGGTGCCTGGTGGGGGGACAGGAGGGATTGGGTGAGGCACTGGGCAGGGTGCACCCGCTCGGCCGTTTTCAGCTCTCGGTGCTCCCGGAGGAAGGAACGGGCTCGGACCACGGCGGGGACATGGGGATCCATTTGTTTCCATCCCCGTTCCCCACACGAGGAGCCGCCCCCCACGCTCAGACCTACCCTTCTGCCGGGCCCGGTTGAAGACTTTGATGTCCTTGAGCTGCACGCCGATCCCGGTCCGCAGCGACACCGACTCGGTGGCGTTGTCCTTGTTGCCTCTTTTGATGGAGCCGTTGGCGTGAGTCCTGAAGGAGGACGGAGTCACCGAGTGACCAGTACAGGACCCTTCCCCACCTCGCCACAGCACCCACCNCCACACAGCCCCCAGCCCCCTTGGCACTGCACCTGTCGCTCCAGTAGATGTATTCCTCAAAGACCGACACAGAGAACATGTCCATGTTGTTGCTGGACAGGACGACCTCCCGGTTCTCGCCTGTCTCCAGGTCGATCCGTTCGATCTTGTCTGTCCGGGCGTCGCACCAGTACAGCTTCCCATCCTGTGGGGATGGGAGAACATCCCAGGTGACATGAGAGCAGCACTACAGCACCCTCTGCACCTCTGGCAGGATGTCCCGGGGTTCAGACCACCCTGGACAACCCTCCTGGAGCCCCAAGGAGGGCAACCATGTCCCCACCACCAGCAGGACACGGCCACGGGGACCCTTGGGACTGGTACCAGATGCTGACTGTACCTCGTAGTCCACGGAGATCCCGTTGGGCCAACTGATGCTGACGTTGACCAGCACCATCCGCTCGGTGCCATCCAGGCGCGAGCGCTCGATGCGGGGGTACTGTCCCCACTCTGTCCAGAACAGGTACCTGAGGGGACAGCAGGGACATCACCACAGGGATGTCACCACAGGGACGTCACCAGGAGCAGCATCCTGGGGCCCTTTGGCAGTAAAGGACAGACACCACCCCATTCATCCCCCCACAGTGGGGCCTCAGCCCAGACCCTGCCCGCCCCCCGACCCGGCACCACATCCCCTGCACCTCCATCCCTCCCCACACCCAAACACCTCTCCTCTCCCGGGGGCTCTGTCCAAAGATGGAGCCAGTCTGGGGAGGTTCCACTCAGGTTTTCTGAGGTGCTGGCACCCACCAGGTCCCCAGGGGCTCCCAGGGAGTTCAGCCCATCAGTGAAAGGAGGGTTAAACCCAGGGTTTGGACTCCTTGGTGTGGCAGGAGACCTGCGAGTCCTTCCCTGCTGCGTGCACACGCACGGCTCTGCCGGGAGCTGCGGGGGTCTCACCCTGTGCCCACCCCGCAGGTGATGCCCCTTTCTGGGGCAGTGTCTCACCCCTTCTCTGGATGGACCGTGATGGCCCGTGGCTTGTCCAGCCCCTGCGAGATGACCACGTAGCGGAAGGACCCGTTCAGCCTGGCCACCTCGATGACATCGAAGCCCTGGTCTGTCCAGTAGATGTTTCCTGCAAGAGGGGACGGTGAAGGCCCCACAAGCCCCCACAAGCCCCGCTGCCCCCACTGCCCCCAGCTCCAGAGCCCCATCCCACCAGCGATCCAGTCCACGGCGATGCCCTCCACGCGGCCAATGCCGTTGGTCACCACGTCCTCGCGCCACGTCTGGTCCCGCTTGGCTCGACTGATGGTGCTCAGGCCCATGTCCACCCAGTAAATGGTGTCGTTCTCTGAGAGGGACAAGGAGGCAGGAGAGGACGAGTCAGTGACCACCTCTGGTCACTCCAGAATGGTAAAAACCTACACCCCCGGGGCCCCGGAATCCTGCTGAGGGGGTGTTCCAGGGCAAAGCGCTGCTGAAACGGGGTTTGGTGGTGGCCCCTCATGCTCCCCGTCCCCCATCCTGTTCCCAGCCCTGCATCACCTGCATGGAAGTCGATTCCCACAGCCAGGGAGGTCCCTGACACCGGCACGAGAGCATCCGACTTGTCGTTGGGGTCCAGGGGAATGCCCCGGATCCCCTCGTGCACCGAGTACAGCAGGAAGGAGCCAACACCTGCGATAGGTGAGGGGACAGTCAGACACATCCCAAAACCCACAGGCTGTCCCTCCACCATGGAAAATGTGGCAGGGGAGGAGCAGGAGCCTGGCAGAGTTCTGCAGACCCAGCATGGACCTCCCTGGGGGCTGCAATCCCCCCCGGCACAGCCCGTTCCAGGGTCCCGCCCTGCTCTGGGGGACACGAGCGAGGCCCCTTCCCACCACCCACCACCCCCGACCCGTGCTGGCAAAGCCTCCACGGCGCATCTGGGTCAGGGCAGCACTTGTTATTCAGCCCCTGCCCTGACCCAGATGGTGCAGAGCTCTGCCAACCCCCCCCAAAACCGCCCAGAACACTTTGCACACAAACAGCCTTTGAGAGGCCCTGGCAGTGCCCGGGGGGATGGCAGTGGGGACGGGGGATCTGCAGAGCCAGCGCTGTGCCTGGCCCCGTTCCCGGTGAGCCAAATCCACTGCCCACAGCGAGGGTCCCACCTCTCCCTGGGGGAGTCCCACTGCGCTGTCCCCCTCCCCTCCTCCCATGATGCCCTTGGTGCCCCCACGCTCACTGGGGACAGCCCATGCAAGGGTCTTGCTGCCACCTGAACCCACAACCCCTCCGAGCCCCCCGGTGTCCCTCTGCTCCCCAGTGTTCCCCTGCAGTGATGTGGGATGCAGAGCAGTGAGGAGGAGCCCACGTGCAGCTGGAGCGAGGGGTCACCAGCCAGAGTGACCATGGGGTGGCCACAGGGTCTCGCTGCTCCAAGGGGTGGCTCAGGGAGGGGACAGGGACGGGCACACACCTTCACAGGACTGCTGCCCGCTCTTGAGGCTGTAGCCCGCTGTGCACATGCAGGAGCGGGAGGTCTCCGAGGTGGGGAGGCAGAGCTGAGAGCAGTCCCCGTTGTTTTGGCTGCAGGGGTTGGTCCCGGCTGTGGCAGAGAAAAGGGGGTGAGGGGCTGTGGGGAGCCAGGGTGCACCCACCGGGGCTGGGGCAGCCAGGGTAGCACCCACATGAGGTGCGGGTGCCCTGCACCAGCCAGCACGGACCCAGCATGAGGACAAGGGCCAGGCTTGGGCCAGCTGTCAGGGATGCCACGCACGGAGTGGCCGAGCCGCTGCCCAGCCCCATGGGGTCTCTGCCCCAGGATCCCACACTGACCTTGCTGGATGCTCTCGTCGTACACCTTCATGTGCATCACCAGCGTGGTGCTGTTGCGCAGCACCGTCACCTCCGTCCCGTCCTTCTTGTTGCAGGTGCCCATCCTCTCGGAGGCCTGGTCAGCCCACCACAGCTTGTCCCCTGCGGGGAGAAGGCAGGAGGATGTGGCAGTGCTCCCCATCCCCTCCCGCCCCAGTTGAGGGTTCAGGAAGGGCCAGGAGGCAGGGAAAGGTGTCCCCCTTCACCAGCCCTCACCCATGATGGCCAGGGCGGTGGCCTTGCTCAGCTGGCTCCGCACGGACTCGATCACCTCCAGGTTGCTGCCATCCAGGTCACACCTGTTGAT
>VWZW01006290.1:36689-48815 GCA_013397115.1 Edolisoma coerulescens
CAGCGGGTCAGCAGGCGCCCGGCCGGGAGGGGGCTGGCAGGAGGAGGGAGGACAGCAGAGACCCCTCGCTGGGGGAAGCGGGGAACGACAGGGACCAGACANGGCTTGGTCTGAGGGTAGCTGGACACTGGCAATGCAGCCCCTCCGCCCGCCTGGCACGGGGGGCCTGGCCTGGGGACCACCACAGGGCTCCACTGTGAATGCCCCACCTGAGACTGGGCACGGGGATTTGCCTCCTGGTGCCTCAGGATGGGCACAAGGATGACGGCACTTGATGGGGTGATGGCACTGATGGGGACAGTGGCACTGATGGGGACAAAAGCACTGACGGGGACGATGGCACTGATGTGGATGATGGTACTGATGGGGACAGTGGCACTGATGCATATGATGGCACTATGGGGACACTGGCACAGATAGGGATGATGGCACTAATAGGGACAATGGCACTGATGGTGACGATGGCACTGCCAGCTGCCACGTGGCCTCACCAGCAGCTCAGCTCCTGCACCTGCAGCCCTTGACCTCTCCAGGCTCCCACTAAGAGGAGCTTCCCAAGTGGTTCTGCTCAGTGAGCTGGGAGGAACAGCGGCTCCCTGGCACCTGGCACGTCCCTCCTGCTGCTGGGGAGCTGGGAGACATTGCCAGAGGCACCAGGGACATTGCCAGAAGCATAGGGCCATGGCTGGAGAGGATAGGGGCATTGCTGGAGGCACAGGGGACAGTGCCAGAGAGGACGGGGGGCATCATCAGAGGCACCAGGGGCATTGCTGAAGGCACCAGGGGCAATGCTGGAGGCACAGGGGACAGTGCCAGAGAGGACGGGGGACATTGCCAGTGTCTGGAGCAGCAGCCCCCGGGGCTCGCAGCCCTCTGGAGAGGGCAGATCTGGGGGCTTGGGGGGCCAGGTGGGGGTCTGGTGCATGTTGATCTATGCACTAACCGGTAGGCTTTGGACAGTTCTTTTCGTCAGAGCCATCCCCACAATCTTTTTCTGAAACACAGAACCACCAGACAGGAGCGTGGGCACGGTGACAAACACAACACGCCACGGTGACAAACGGGGCACACGCACAGCGGGCGGCACAGAGACACCAGGACGTGGACGTGGACACGGACACGGACACGGACATGGACACGGACACACAGAGGCACCGGGCAGCCCGGGAGGTGAGACCAGAAGCAGCGCAGGGTGCTGGGGGAGTGGGGGGCAGCCAGGATGGGGGGACCCTTGTGGTGCTGCAGCTCCTGCCCCAGGCACCTGGAGAGGCTCGGGGCTGCATGAGGGGCTCCACGCCATGGCCTGGCTGCCACGGTGGGGGATCCCAGGAGAAGGGACCAGCCCTTGGCAGGGCCAGCTCCAAGGGAGCTCAGGAAGACTCCGGGGACAGTCCTGCACCCACAGCTCCGCTCAGCCAGGCACCAGTGTCTCGCCTGCTCTGAAGCCACTAATTATTCCTAACAAGGCAGAGCAGCTCAAAGACTGAAATAAACTTGTGGGAAAGGAAAGGAAAGCAACCTTGGGGCAAAGCCTCTGTCCCAGGCCTGGCCCTGGAAAGATCTGAGGGCAGACGGGAGCTGGCTGGGAGAGCTCTCCTGCCTTCCCTGGGGCTGCAGGACTTGGCTCAGCCCCACCAGCAGCTCTGGCCATGCCACGCTTGGTTCTAGCACCAGGGCAGAGTTTTGGAAACCTTTGGAAGGTCTGGAACAATCCCTGCCAGGTCATTCCTGCAGCACTCCCTGCCACAGCACAGCCAAGGGAAATACGGGGCTGGGGGCTGCAGGACGGGCTCAGCTTTGGCTCACACCTGCTCCCCTTGGGGCCTGGGCTCTGCCCTCCAGCACGTGCTGGGAACTGGCCCAAATTGCCAAAACGGGGTCCCTGCCAGGCTGCACCCCCGCCTCGGGTCTCGCCGTCCCCTCGGGAGCACGGCGGGGCTGGGTCCTCACCGTTGTCACAGCGCCAGTTGATGTTGATGCAGCGCCCGTTGTTGCAGGTGAACTGCGTCAGAGGAAAGCAGGTCGGGTAGGCTGCGGAGGAGGCAGAGGCGCCATCAGCACGGGGGACACCCCATGTCCACCCCAACAGCCCTGTGGAGTGCCCCCCAGTGCTCCCAGTGCCCCCCAGTGCTCCCAGTCCCAGCTCACCGCACGAGGCAGACTCATCGGAGCGGTCCCCGCAGTCATCGTCCAGGTCACACGTCCAGGACACGGGGATGCAGCGGCCGCTGGCGCAGGAGAACTGGTTGGGGGAGCAGGTCCGGGCTGGCCAGGAGGGACAGACGGAGTGTTAATGGCCAGGGGAAGGTGGACAACAACCCCCCGGGCTCCTGCGAGGCCCAGGTGCGGAGCCAAGGTGGGCGCAGGCACACGTGAGACCCCAAAAATAAACCTCAGGCTGTGGCTCAGCGCGGGCTGTCCCACGACTCCCTGAGGACGAAGCAGTTCCTCACCTGAGCAGGTGGAGTTGGACTCGTCCTCGTTGTTCCCGCAGTCATTGTCCCCGTCGCAGAGCCAGCGGTTGGGGATGCAGCGGTTGTTCTTGCACTTGAAGCGGTCCGAAGGGCAGGTGTGCTGGTCTGTGAGGGAAAAACCCACTCAGGACCTGCCCCTCATCCCACCCCGTTCCTCCTCTACATCCAACAAAGAGAAAAACTGGGACAGAAAAGCGCTGGAGCCTCAAACTTGGGATCAGCATCTCAATCAACATTGTTCTCCCGTACCCTCTCCTCTCCTCGAGCTGGAGAGGGGACAGAGAGCTCCTGGCTGCCTGACCCTGCCCCAACCACCGCCCCCACATCCGGGGGGACCCTCAGCCCCAACCCCACGGCGCAGGAGGGGTCACGCACGGCAGAGCTCGGGGGCTTCGTCGCTGTTGTCCAGGCAGTCGTTGTCCCCGTCGCACTTCCAGCGCTCCTGGATGCAGCGGTTGTTCTTGCAGGCGAACTCCCCGGGCTGGCACTGCGGCGGGGGGATGTACGACGGGTTGGCTGCCGAGGGGGAAGCACAGGCAGGATTTTATCCAGGTGACCGAGTGCAGCTTCCCATGGGGAAAGAGGGTCCCCACGAGGCTCCCCGCCTACCCTGGCAGGTGACAGAGTCCGGCCCCAGGATCTGGTCCTCGGCACAGGCGCACTGGCGGCCCCGGGGGGTGGCCAGGCACAGGCTGCTGCAGCCCCCGTTGTTGACGCGGCATTTGTTGGAGCCCACTGCGGAGGCAAAGGGGTGAGGAGATGGCACCTCAGTGCCCAGGGACCCCTGCGGACCCACGGGGTGCTGGGTGCCCCGGGGCTCTTGGACTGCCTCAACAGTAGCCACAGTTGGAAGCCAGCTGGAGACCCCAGGGGAGGCCACGGGGACCCCTCAGGGGACACAGAGCCTGATGGAATCAGGGTGGGAAAAAGAGGGAAGGCTGGAAGGGCAGGGCACGAGCAACAGGAAAGCAAAACCAGGAGCACAGGGATGGCTAAAAGGAAGCAAAACCAGGTGGGGGGCTGCTTAGGCAGCTCAGACTCGGCCCCCAGCCCCACCCCTCCAACCCCAGCCCGCCGTGCCCTCGCACCTTGCTGCTGCTGCGCGTCGTACATGCGGATCTCGAAGATGGGCGGGCGCTCGTTGCGGAGCAGGCTCACGGCCTTGGAGGCCTGGTCCAGCCGGTAGATGCTGCCGCTGCGGTACTCGGTCCAGAACAAGAAGTTGCTGTAGTGGCACAGCCCGAAGGCGTGGTTCAGCTCCGGGCCCTCGTACACGATCTGGGGAGGCAGAGAGGCTCCGTTAGCTGGGATGGGCACGCGGGGACAGGGACAGGGTGATGGAAGGGGAGAGGACAGAGGCCACGGCTCGGCTGCCCCAGCGTTGTGGTGGTCAGTGTCCCAGGGCCACGGGACCCCCACTCGCCTTCCGCTCGGTGCCGTTGAGATAAACCATCTCGATGCGGTCGTAGAAAGCATCCACCCAGTACAGGATCTTGGCTGGGATGTCCAGGCTCAGCCCGTTGGGCCACAGGACAGTCTTGGAGGTGATGAAGATGTTGCGGTTGGAACCATCCATCCAGGCCCTCTCGATCTTGCCCCTCTTGCTGTCCTTGGGATCCTCCTCCCAGTCCGTCCAGTACATCCACCTGCCACGGACACTAAGCTGAGCCCTGGCCTGGCCACCTCAAGACCCAACCACGTCCCCGTGGCCGTGGCCCCGCCAGCCAGCCCTGCCCACCCGGGCACCCGCACCCATTCAGGGGGTCCACCACGATGGCGCGGGGGTGCGTCATCTTCCCCTCGATCAGCGTCTTCCGCGTCTGGGCGGCCTTTTCCAGCCGTGCCACGCTGATGGTCTTCTTGGGGCCGTCATCTGTCCAGTACAGGTTGTTCCCCATCCAGTCCACGGCGATCCCTTCCACGTTGTGGATGCCTTTGGGGAAAAAGAGGAGTGGGTTCGTCAACAGCCAGGAGGTGAGAAGAGGAAGCAGTAGCCCTGAACGGTGCCCGATCCCAACCCAAACCGATAGGGATGATGGACACCCAGCCCCTCGGCCACGCACCATCCTTCAGGATGGTCTCCCGCTCTGTGCCGTCGATCTTCTGGCGCCCGATGAGGTAGCTGGTGGTGTCGGCGAAGTAGATGAAGCCGGTCTCGGCGTGGAAGTCCAGGGCCCGGGGGTTCATGAGGTTCTCGATGGGGATCATGTGCTCATCGGGCACCTTGGCACCCATGTCCATCCCGCGGATGATGCCGGGACGCCCCTTCCCGTACACCAGGAACAGCTCGTGCTCGGGCTCTGTGGAGACACAGGGACAGCCGTGGCCACCAGCCGGGCCGGGGCAGTGCCATGGGGGTGGCACTGGGGCTGTTGTGGGGTCAGAGAACACAGAGCTCCCGGCTCCAGCCCCTCGCCCCCCATATTCCCCCCAGGAAGGCCAGCACTCACTTT
Organism: Edolisoma coerulescens; assembly: GCA_013397115.1. NCBI lineage: Eukaryota > Metazoa > Chordata > Aves > Passeriformes > Campephagidae > Edolisoma > Edolisoma coerulescens. Next base: position 41,617 of record VWZW01006290.1, read on the forward strand.
TGCAGGACTTCCCATCGCTGCCCAGGCTGAACCCGGAGCGGCAGCGGCAGGTCCGGCTCTTGTGGCTGTTCCCGAGCAGGCAGATGTCCGAGCAGCCTCCCGGCTTCCCAAACTGGTCTGGCTCGCAGGCGTGGCTCCGCACTGCAACACAGAGCGGGGCTGCAGCGCCCGGGGGCACCGGAGCAGCACAGGGAGCCCGGGGGGGACAGGGACACGGGGCTGCAGCGCCTGGGGGCACCGGAGTGGCACAAGGGAGCCCGGGGGGGACAGGGACACAGGGCTGCAGCGCCTGGGGGCACCGGAGTGGCACAAGGGAGCCCGGGGGGGACAGGGACACAGGGCTGCAGCGCCTGGGGGCACCGGAGTGGCACAAGGGAGCCCGGGGGGGACAGGGANGGGGGGACAAGGGACACGGGGCTGCAGCACCCGGGGGCACCGGAGCGGCACAGGGAGCACAGGGGGAAAAAGGGACAGGGGGCTGCAGCGCCCAGGGGCACTGGAGTGGCACAGAGAGCATGGGGGGGACAAGGGACACGGGGCTGCAGCACCCGGGGGCACCGGAGCGGCACAGGGAGCACAGGGGGAAAAAGGGACAGGGGGCTGCAGCGCCCAGGGGCACTGGAGTGGCACAGAGAGCATGGGGGGGACAAGGGACACGGGGCTGCAGCACCCGGGGGCACCGGAGCGGCACAGGGAGCACAGGGGGAAAAAGGGACAGGGGGCTGCAGCGCCCAGGGGCACTGGAGTGGCACAGAGAGCATGGGGGGGACAAGGGACACGGGGCTGCAGCACCCGGGGGCACCGGAGCGGCACAGGGAGCACAGGGGGAAAAAGGGACAGGGGGCTGCAGCGCCCAGGGGCACTGGAGTGGCACAGAGAGCATGGGGGGGACAAGGGACACGGGGCTGCAGCACCCGGGGGCACCGGAGCGGCACAGGGAGCACAGGGGGAAAAAGGGACAGGGGGCTGCAGCGCCCAGGGGCACTGGAGTGGCACAGAGAGCATGAGGGGGACAAGGGACATGGGGCTGCAGCACCTTGAGGCACTGGAGCGGCCCAAGGAGGACAGGGACACCGGGGGGACAGGGACACAGGGCTGCAGTGCCCAGGGGCACCGGAGAGGCACAGGGACACCAGGGGGGACAGGGACACAGGGCTGCAGCGCCCAGGGGCACCGGAGTGGCACAGGGAGCCTGGAGGGGACAGGGACACGGGGACGTGGGGACGCTCTCATGGCTCCTCCCTGGGCTTTAGGGGGGCTCATTCCTCCCGGGAGCTCCCGGCCGGTCAGGGAAGGGCTGAGCACTGCACAGGACAGCGCGGAGACGGGAAAGGACTTTCCCATGGGAAGGATCCCTGGGGAGAAGCCAGCATGTCCCAGCACAGCACCACAGCCACAAGGCCACACTGCCCCATCCTGCTGCACCGGCGGGACAAGCCCCAGAGCAGGGACAGCCAGCACCACCCGGAAAGCCCCTTAATCACACTCCTTCCCCGCTCGGAAATCTCCTGATTAATTTTATATTCTGGAAAATGCCAAGCAGGCTGCAGACACTAAGAGGATTTTAAAGGAGTAAATTGATTAACCGCAGGAAGGTGCTGCTGGAGGTGGAGCAGGCAGGCAGGGATGGATGCAGGGAGGGGTCGGCGCAGCACCAGAGCCTTTCAACTCCCTGGAAGTCCCTTGGTGCTTGGGAGCACCGGGGTGAACGTGCCGGCAGTGGGGACAGAGAGTAAGCGGGAGCATTAATATTTGAAGATGCCACATCTGCTCCCACATCTCTGCACTCTCCATGATCCATCAGCTCTCACAGGAGGAGACGCAGCGAGAGCAGGAAAGGGGGACTCCCCAGGGTGTTCAGCAGCCCCCAGTGGCCTGGGGAGCAGGAATCCCAGAATCCTTGAGGTTGGAAAAGACCTCCAAGGTCATCGAGTCCAACCCGTGACCAATCCCCACCTTGTCAACCCAACCAGAGCACCGAGCGCCACGTCCAGTCATTCTTCGGACACCCCCAGGGATGGGCACTCCACCACCTCCCTGGGCAGCCCCTTCCAATGCCTGACCACCTTTCCCATGGCAAAATTCTTCCTGAAATCCCACCCGAGCCCCTGGCTGAGGAATCAGGGAGCTGTTATTCCCACGTCAGGGTCCCACCTGTGGGCTGGCGCCGCTGGTGGTAGATGTGCAGCGCCCCACCCTTGTCCACCCGTGTCACCACCTGGTACTCGGTGCTGTTGAAGCGGTTGACGCGGATGACGCTGGTTTTCTGCTGGGCGTTGGCGTTGTCGGAGTTGGTGGCGTACAGGTAGTTCTCGAACACCGTCAGCCCGTACAGGTGTTCGATCTGGAAGGGTGTCCATGAGGAATTGTGAGAGCCGGGCTCCGAGACGTGCAAAACCTCTGATCCCACCCCATGGCTCTTGTCCATCAGTGTGGTCTTGTCCATCACCGGCCACCAGTGTGGTCTCACCCATCACTGGCACAAGATCACCCTCGGCAGGACCGTGCTCAGTGCTCAGCACGTTCTTACTGGCCCAGCAAAGCCACAACTGCAGACCAGTGGCACCCAGGACACCGAGCTCCAACGCCAACCCTCTCCCCCGACCCCACCCTGCCCCAAACCCACTCACCAGGATGCCCTGGATGATGGTGTGCCTGTTCTTGCCCTCATAGTCCACCACCTCGATGTAGTCCAGGTAGGCATCAGCCCAGTACACCAGCCGGTTCACCAGGTCCAGGGTGATGCCGTGCGGGAAGACGATCTTGCTGTCCACCAGCTTGGTGCGGTTCTGCCCGTCCATGTCGCAGCGCTCCACCTTGGGGATCTGCCCGTAGTCAGTGAAGAACACCTTGCTATGAGAGAAGAGCAGAGGAGCGAGCTCAGAGCCGGGATGGCGCTTTCACCCCTGGCAGAGGGAGGGTATGGATGTGTGGATCCCCACAGGGATGGCTGGGGGCCAGCACAGAGCTCCCGGGAGCTTCAGATGTGTCGGTGTCGCTGGAGGAGGCCCATGTGGGGTCGTAGATGTTAAAACACAACCTGAGGCAGCTGCCTGTGCATCCCAGAGCTCCAGCACGGTGCTTCCCAGCAGAGCACAGCAGAGCCAGGGATCAGCACCGCCACCACAGAGCCCAAGGGACTTAACTCAGTCACCTGTGGGGCTTGTCTGCACCAGCCCTGCTCGAGCCTGGAGTCTCTCTCCAGGATCCTCTGCGACATTTGTTTGTTCATATGAAATACTCCCGATTTTCTGCTCAATAACACCAGCTTTTTCCATCCGAGCCAGGAGGGCAGTGCCCATCAGGAAAGCAGCTGGTGAGGGGGGAGTTTTCCTCTTTACTGGTTACTCTGCTCTGCCCATCCGTGGCCTCGGCCACAGCAGCTCGCAGCTCCCGGGGCCTGGCAGCTGCCACATGTGCCCTGAGCTGCTCCCGTGATTCAGCATCCTGGAATCCCCATCCTCAGGGCTGTGCAGAAGGCAGCGAGCGGCCGGACCCACGGGCACCAGGGAGCTGCTCCGGCCGCACACGGAGCCGACTGCTCCAGCTCCCAAAAGCTGTGACCATGCTGTGTGGCACCAGCTGGAAGCAGCAGCTCCTCCCAAGCTGGGCCAGGTGTGTCCCGCAGGACTGAGCTCTGCAGAGCTGCTGCCGGGGCAGGCGGGGTGGGAAGCGTCCCTCACAGAGGTACAGGAAACTCCCCACCCCAGAGGGACAGGCCACCCTTGCTAACTCTTGTCCCCAAGGACAGCGAATTCCCAAGACTCACCCCATGGCTGGGTCCAGCGCGATTCCCTTGGGATTGTACAGCTCCAGGTCCAGCAGCGTGACACAGGTGTCCCCGTTCTTGTTGCAGACGAAGATCCTGTCATCGATGTCATCCACGAAGTAGAAGTTGCCCGTGAGCCAGTCGATGGCCATCTGCTCCACGTCTGGGCCGGGAGAGGGAGGGAGGGAGGGGGTGAGGCAGGGAGGGACAGAGCCGGGAGCCCCCTGGGATCACAAACACCAGTGCGGCCAAGGAATGAGGCCCTGGGAGCCACGAGGGCACCGGGACCTGCACCCGGTGCCAGGGATCTGCCCTGGTCACCCCACGTGGGGCCACAGGGCACCCACGGCACCCGCAGCACCCACAGGGCACCCACAGCACCCACAGCACCCACGGCACCCATGGCAACCCATCCCCTGCTCCCCAGGGACATGGGACCTGCTGCCCCCAGACAAGCCAGAGACATCACACACAACCAGGAAAGCATCTGGTGTGAACACCAGGAGAGCATCCTGCAGAAACATTGGGAATTATCCTGCAGAAACACTGGGAATTATCCCACAGAAACACTGGGAATTATCTGCAGAAATACTGGGAATTATCCTGCAGAAACACTGGGAACACCAGCAGAGCATCCTGCAGAAACACTGGGAATTATCTCGCAGAAACACTGGAAGAGCATCCCGCAGAAACGCTGGGAATTATCCTGCAGAAACACCGGGAATTATCTCGCAGAAACACTGGAAGAGCATCCCGCAGAAACGCTGGGAATTATCCTGCAGAAACGCTGGGAATTCATCCCGCAGGAACACCAGCGGAGCAGGGGGAAGCTCTGCAAGGTGGGCGCTGGAGGAAGGAGTGGGCAGCAGGGAAGGGGCTCCAAGAGCGGCACCGGGACGGGACACGTGGCAGCGGGGGGGCCGCGGGCAGATCCCGCTGGGCGAGGTGGGAGCAGAGCTAATCCGGAGCTGCAGGGACACCCCGGGGCCCGGAGCAGGTGAGAGACAGCACCTGGCACGCAGCGTGTGAGTATTTAATTAAACCACTGAAAGCCTGTTAAATCGGATAAACGCAGTGCACCCGAATTCCTGCCTTGCCACGGGGTCAGTGCTCAGCTCTGCCCAGCCCCTCCTGCGCCCGCCGGGCCAGAGGCCGGGCTGAGGGGCTGCAGCTCCCGGGGATCCCAGGTGCTTTGGGGGGCTGTCCTTTGGATTAGTGCCCCCCAAGACCCTGTGTCCTGCAGCATGGGCAGCAGGGACAGGGCAGAGCAGGGACGGGGCACAGCAGCCCTGGTCAGAAGGACCCAGAGGTCAGAGGGACCCAGAGAGCCCTGGGGAGCAGGGATGGGGCACGGCAGCCCCCCAGCCTGAGCACCCTGAGGTCAGAGGGACCTGGACAGCTCTGGAGGAGCAGGGACAGGGGCACAGCAGCCCCCCAGTCCCAGCACCCCAAGATCAGAGGGACCTGGACAAGACTGGGAGGAGCAGGGATGGGGCACAGCAACCCCCAGTCCGAGTACCCTGAGGTCAGCAGGACCCAGAGAGCCCCAGAGGAGCAGGGATGGGGCACAGCAACCCCCAGTCCGAGTACCCTGAGGTCAGCAGGACCCAGAGAGCCCCAGAGGAGCAGGGATGGGGCACAGCAGCCCCCCAGCCCCAGCACCCCAAGGCCACTGAGACCCAGACAGCCCCAGCGGAGCAGGGCCAGACACCACTGAATTATTAACCAACGCAGGGAGGGAAAACATGAATCAAGCCAGGAGGTTTTGCAATGCCCCCACCCCCCCTGCTCCCCCCCGGCCATGCCGAGTCCATCCGCGCTGCCGGGCTGGGATGAGGCCACGAGATGAGCACGCAGAGAGTTCGGGGTGCGCAAACCCCAACTCCCCCATCCCTGAGTTAACCCGGGCCAGCTCACCCAGCCCTCCGCGTGGCTCTGGGGACGGGGATGGGGACACGCAGCCGGCTGTGATGCCGACAGTGACCCCCCTCCGGAAGGGTGAGGCCACGGCGCCCGCGGCCACCACCCGGCGTGAGGCAGATCGTAAAAACAAGTAGAAACAGCCCGAGCCAAGGAATGAGCATCAACCCCAAAGCCAGGGCTCCCGCCGCGCTGCCCAACGTGCCGGGGCTGGCACGGGGCTCGTGGGGCTCCTGCTCCATCCCATCCCAGCTCCTGGGGCGACAGAGGGGTTTGTGATGAGGAAAAACCACCTAAAAATGTGCACTGCGCTACCAAGGGCCACGCTCTGCCCCTGAGCCGGGGCTGCCAGAGCTCTGCTGTCACAACCAGCACCCACCGCCCTCCTCTGCTCGCCCCCCCCTAGCATCCCCAAACCCCCCTCTGACGCGGGGAGGGGGCGGCAGGGCCCTGCCGGGGCGAGAAACACTTCAGCAAAGGGATGTGCAAGAATTCCCCAAAAAAAGCAGGTCTTGGCTGGCGCCTGCGTGGCTGAGTCAGAGTCACAGGACCGGGGGAGCGATCCAAGCAGGGGCGGGTGGGGAGCGTTGGCAGGACGGGCTCAGGGGCCCTCGCCCCCCACCCACGGCTGCAGACCCCCGGATTCTCCTCCTCGAGGGGGTCCAACCATCTCTGCCCCATCGCCAGCGCCCCTTTTCCGTCGCTCTCCCGCATCCCTCTGAGCCGGAGCCGCGTCCGGCCCAGCGCTCAACAGAGGAATCCAAAGGGAAAACGGCCAAAACAAGCCACGGACTTCCAGCCCCACACTCCCCTCACACCCATCCTGCCACAGCCGCCTCTTCCCGGGGGAGCAGAGGGTCCTGGTCCAGCCGGGAGCCTCCGGACGGGCCCCAGCTCCGGGCAGGGCAGCCCAGGGCCGGGGGGCTGGGGGTGACGCAAGCACTTGCTCCTCTCCCAGGCTGTATTTTTGCAGCTGGAAAGCATTACCTTCCTCAAAGGCTTTTGTTTTCCAGCTTTGCTCCTTCTCTGCCTGCTCACCATGCTCCCCTCTCCTTCGCAGGAATCACTTTTTAGTTTTTTTATTATTATCATCATCATCATCATTGTTATTTTCATCATCATCATCATTATTATTATTATTATTATTTTCAGCTCTTTCTTGTAGCCTCAGCTAAACCTGGATTTCCTCTTGAACTTTTGGTGGAAGCTAATTTAGAAAACGTCTATTTTTAACCCCCTGGCGTTGGCCTGCAGAAACCTTACCCCCCTCTCCTTCCCAATCTTTGGAGAGGGGGGGTAATGGGGGGCACAGAGTCTCCCCCCTGCATCCCCCCACCCAGAATGGGTGCCCAGGGACGGTGCCACGGTGAAGACACAGCTGGGACCCATCTGAGGGGAGCAGCAGGGATGAACCTGTCCCCTGGAGGGGTCGTGCCATGATTCCACGGGAGAATCCAGGGGGCAGAGACCACCCCCCAGCCCCCCACAGCCCCCCGCGGGTGCCTCTCCC
>VWZW01006290.1:53461-65381 GCA_013397115.1 Edolisoma coerulescens
CCCTGCTCCCATTTATTCCCTGCTCCCATTTATCCCCCAGTCCCATTTATCCCCTGCTCTCCCCCATCCCCTGCTCCCCCCACTCCCTGCTCCCATTTATTCCCTGCTCCCATTTATCCCCAGTCCCATCTATCCCCTGCTCTCCCCCATCCCCTGCTCTCCCCCAGCTCCCCCTCTCCTGCATCGCTGCAACAAGAACAGCCATAAACAGTTAAAAAAAAAAAAAAAAGCCAACAGAAAGGAACCAGGAGATGAAGTTACCAATCATCTCGGCTCTCCTGCCAAGTGAGTTCACGTCGGAGCCTCTTTCTTGGCCAGGATGAGGCAGTGAGGAAGAAAAATAGCTTTCCATGCAAAGTGGGGGAAGAAATGTACTTGGATTCCTCTGCAGAGCAACATTGCCCTGAAATCAATCTGTCCCAGCGCCCACAGCTCCTGTGCCCGCTGGCACCGGGACAGCCCATTCCGAGTGACAGGGCTGAAATGGAGTCAATGAAAACACCCCGCGAGCCGGGCGGGCCGGGATTGATGCTGCCCGGGAAGGGACTTTAATGGTGGCCAGATTGCCAGTGTTTAGGGTTTATAATGCGCTCAGGATCAAATGTCCTGATATTTCAAACCCCTTCCCGGGGGCCTGTTTTATAAAGGAAAACAACAAACCTTAAACTGAGAAATAATAAATCACGGCACCTCTGCAGCCCTTTCCCAGCAGCCCCACATGGATCGTGCCCAGCTGCAGAATTCCTGCCTGCTCTGACTGGGAAAGTGGTGCTGGGACTGGGATGGAGCAGTGCTGGGACTGGGAGAGCAGTGCTGGGACTGGGAGAGCAGTGCTGGCACTGGGAAGGAGCAGTGCTGGCACCGGGAAGGAGCAGTGCTGGACTGGGAAAGCAGTGCTGGGACTGGGATGGAGCAATGCTGGACTGGGAAAGCAGTGCTGGACTGGGAGAGCAGTGCTGGACTGGGATGGAGCAGTGTTGGGACTGGGAAGGAGCAGTGTTGAACAGGGATGGAGCAATGCTGGACTGGGATGGAGAAGCATCAGGACTGGGAAGGAGCAGCACCAAGACTGGGAGAGCAGTGCTGAACTGGGAGAACAGAGCTGGACTGGAAGGAGCAGTTCTGGGACTGGGAAGGAGCAGGGCTGAACTGGGAGAACAGAGCTGGACTGGGAAGGAGAAGTTCTGGGATTGGGAGAGCAGTGCTGGACTGGGATGGAGCAGCGCTGAACTGGAAGGAGCAGGGCTGAACTGGAAGGAGCAGGGCTGGACTGGAAGGAGCAGGGCTGAACTGGAAGGAGCAGTGCTGGACTGGAAGGAGCAGGGCTGGACTGGAAGGAGCAGTGCTGAACTGGAAGGAGCAGGGCTGGACTGGAAGGAGCAGTGCTGGACTGGAAGGAGCAGGGCTGGGACTGGGATGGAGCAGGGCTGAACTGGAAGGAGCAGTGCTGGACTGGAAGGAGCAGGGCTGGACTGGAAGGAGCAGTGGTGGACTGGAAGGAGCAGTGCTGGACTGGAAGGGGCAGCACCAGTGCTGGGATGGAGCAGTGCCGGCCCCAGCCACCTGCCAGCACCACAAATGCACTCCCTGGCATCACCAAGCTCCTGGTTCTGCCCGTGCAAAAAGCCACAGAAAAGGGGGAAAAAGAAAGCGAAAGAGAGTGAGAAGGGGAAGGGAGGGGATGGGGGAGGACAGGGAGAGGGGAGCCACCCCAGCAGCCACGGAGCAGCCCAGTGCTCCGGCTCCTGACACGTGTTCCCCAGTATTTTTCCACAGCCCAAGCAGAGGCCTCCTGCCTTCCCCCAAAGCCGAGTGTCACCCGATCACAGCGCTCCGGAGACGGGGATTTAACGCCGCTGTCAACGCCAGCGTGGAGGCCGAGAGGTGACCGGCACAGGCTTGGGCTGCTGCCAGCTAAAGGTGGCCTCCTAAGGACCGTCCTGGCCTCTGTGCCTGCTCTAGGGAGGTGTTCCCACCTCCTGGTGTCACCTCTGGGGGACGGGGACATGAATTTGATAGGAGGCACAAATCCCACCGCAGCTGCTTCCCTCGCTGTCCCAGCCCTGGGTCCACAGCTGAGCAATGAGGATTGCTCAAGGATGTGATCCCTGACAAACAGCCCCAGGATGGGGGACAAGGCCAGCAGGATAAGCTTGGAGGGCTGGGGGAGCTGGGGGAGCAGAGGGCAGGACACGGGAAGCAGCAGCACGAGAGCCCAGCAACAGATTTTAATTATTATTTTTTAGTGCTCTGTTTGGCTCTGAAATTCCTTGGAAGCCCGACTCCAAACAAACAAGGACATTGTCTGGGGAAACACGCGGAGGCTGGAATCTGCTTGAGAAAACCCACGGGATCACAAAGTCCCCGGAGGTCAAGGATCTGCCACGGAGCACGGAGGGTCCAAGGGGAGCGGTGACAGCCCCGCCCCGGTCCCCAGCTGTCCCCTGCCCCACGCCAGAGGGGCTCAGGGCTGACAGGGGGTTCACAGTGAACCCCCCCTGTGCCATCCCGATGCTCCAAGGGGTCGGAGCAGCCTCGGCACAGGCACGTGCCTCTGTCCTTGATGCCTGCCAGGATCCTCCCGGACAGGAACACTGCTGGATTGTCACACGGAGCGGAGGAGAGGGACAGCGGGATGGGAGGAAGGATAAGACAAGTTCCCCTTGTTACAATTCAGTGCTGGCAGGAAGGACGAGCCCTTCCCGTGCCATCGCTTGTGCCTCATCCTCATCACGGGGCCGGGCACGGAGGGACGCCGGGCTCCTGGGGCTGGCAGGACGGTGCCACTTCCAAGGTCCCTGTGGACACGGGGACAGGCTGGACCCTTGCCCAGTGAAGGACCACGTCATCCCACCTGTCCTGGCCATTGGCACCAAGCCCCACATGTCCCCCAGAGGTACCCAGAGCCCCCCCAGTCCACTCTGACCGACAGTGGAGAGAAATGATCCAATTCCAACACGAAGCGGGATTTTTTGTAAGGGAAATGGATGGAAGACTCCGCCAGCCTCGGATTTTTAGCCTGTCCCCGGAAAAAGACCTGGGGGTAGGGAACCAGCCAGCTCAGATCAACTGAGAAAATCAGTGCCTGTGACAAATATCCACGGGCAGCGAGGTGGGAGCCGAGGGGGCGGCGCCGCAGGAAGCTCCGGAGCCTGCGGAGAGCAAAAGGCTTCGGGAGCCTGAGGAGCAGGGGAACAGCAAAGCTCCGGGGACAGCGGGTCGTGCCAAGGGCTGGTAACAGCCTTCGTTGGACACATCTCCCACAGCACGAGTGGCAGGAATCGCTGCAGGAACGGAGCGGGACAGGGAGGCAGGGACGCGATGGGAGCCGGGCTGCGGCACCGCACATCCCGGGCCTCCCCCGGCAGCTGGAGCTGCTGCTGCTCCCCAGCCCCTCAGCATCAATCTCCCCCCATCAGATGCCAGCTCAAGCCCCATTAGCAGCAGGCACCAGGGAGGCCCCGTTCCTGCTGGGAGCAGATAATGCCATAAAGAAGCAAATAAAGAGGGAAACCACTAATTGGATTCATGGGTCTCGCCGGTGTCCTGCCGCAGAGTGACATTATCTCTCCATGCCGACCCCCAGCACCCGGCTCAGCGCTGGGGGAATTCACTCCTCCTCTTCCTTTGTGCTGATGAACCAGCCTCACGCTGAGGGAGCCTTCGGAGAGGGGCACCAAAAGCAGAGATCCCCTAAATCCCACAGACACCCCCCCCCCCAAAATCCCGGGAAGGGAGCGGGAAGCCGAGCCCTGTCCTGCCCCACTCCACGCTATCGCCTGTGAGAGCAAAGGGTGAGGCCTCTCCCTAAAAATACACCCTGCCCTAAAAATACACAGGCTGAGTTTAAATTAACTGTGCACACACACCCTCGGCAGCGCCCGCAGCCTGCCCGGCCCTGCCACACGCAGCCCCCGGGACCCCCAGGAGCCCCAGGACCCCCGGGATCCCTCGGCAGGGAATTTGGCTCCAGGATCCACCCAGGACCTTCACTCTCTTGCAGAGATCCATTCATCCAATCTGCTGGATGAGCCATTGCTCGTCATCCAACAGCTCAGTGGGCGGGATGAGGGGATCCCCTCTCCCTTCAGGCCCCCCTAGAAGCCACCCCAAATTCAGGAGGCAAGAGACACCCCCAGGGGGATGATGCCAAGGAAGCAAAACCTGACAGAGACTCACTGCAAACTCCAGATCCCCCAATTCCACCCCAACCCCCTCGGTCTGTGGTGTCAAGGGATAAAACCAGTGACAGGAGCGGTGTCCCACAGCTCTCCCTGCTTTCCCCACGGGGGGACCCCACCAGCCCCACTGCTCTGCACAGGCAGGGAAGGTGCTGGAAGCCCCCAGGGGCCCCTCTTGGGCCTGACTCAGAGAGCACCAAAATCCCAACCAGTAACTCTCCCTCCCATTCCGACTGCAGAACTGGGACCAGCGAGCCCAAAGAGGACACGGAGCTGTAACCACACTCGTGCTGGCCATGGAGCCACCANCAGAAGGAAACTGCCACCAGCTGCTCACACCATGACTCATGTGGCACCACGGAGGCACCACTGGGTTGGGAGTTTGTTCTTGGTCACTTTTTGGGGTGGGACTTGTCACTTTTTTGGGGTGGGACTCGGTCACTTTTTTGGGGTGGGACCGAAGGAAGCAAGAACTGCCATCCCAAAACCTGCGGCACAGCAGGAACAGCCCTGCTCCTCCCTGTACCCCTTCTCCTCATATCTGCACACCGAGAAACCACAAGACTTGCTAGAAATAACAATAAAAGGAAAGGAAACGACCTGGCCCTGTGGGGAAGCTGCCTCCTTCCCAATTTCACCCACCGTGGCCTGGGGACAGCGGGGCGGTCGTGAGGAATTGGGGATGGGGGAGCAGGATGGGGGTCCCGAGGGCAGCGGGCACTCACGGTGCAGGCTCAGGGAGATGTTGATGGAGCGTTCTTCCACAAAGCCCTTCAGGTTGGGGATCTTGGCACACTTGAGGATGGTCTGCGAGGCACTGTCGCCCACGTGCACCCAGCACACCGTGTCCTCCACGTAGTTGAAGTCCATGGCCGTGGTCTGCTTGGCACTGGTGGGGGTGATGTTGGGCACGGGGGCTCCGCTCAGGTACGTGGCCAGGATGTTCTGGGAGTTGGCGATGAGCAGCACGGGAGGGCGATCCACGGGCTCTGGGGGCAAGGAGGGGACCAAGGGGGTCAGGGCAGAGCTGAACCCCATGGCTGGAACCCCAGGGAAGAGCCCGACGTCGAGAGCCCGGGGCAGGGCTGTGGTCTGCAGAGCTGCCCCGAAGCACCACGCTGCCCCTGCCCAGGCTCTCACCGTTCTTGGCTTTGCAGGATCTGTTGTCCGGCTGCAGGAGATACCCCTCGACACAGCTGCAGGTGTAGGAGCCCTCGGTGTTGGTGCACGTCTGGCTGCAGGTCCCGTACACGGTGCATTCATCAAAGTCTGGGAAAGACAAGAAAAACCCAAGGTTTGGAGCAGGAAACGCCTCTCCTTCGCTGCCTGGAGAGGGAATGAGGCTCCCCCTTTCTCCAAGGTGGAGCTGGAGAGGAGGGGGTGATCCCTGAGCCAAAGGGACCCTCACACCAGGCTCCCAAGGAATCCAGGGGACCCTCAAATCAACCTTCTGAGGAGTCAAAGGGACCCTCACATCAGTCTCCAGAGGAATCCAAGGGTCCCTGACTTCCAAGGCCACCCCAGGACAGGGCAGGCAGCCCCTGGTTCCCTACTCCAGCATCAGCTGCAGCAGGACAATCCCTGCCCGGCCACTGAGGCTCCCCCCAGCTCTGCACCTCCATTCCCACTCCAAATCCCTCCAATCTCCAGCTCCCAAACCCCTGGCTCAGCTGCTCTTTCCCCTGGCAGACGAAAGCCACTCATCCCCCAGAGCTCCGGGCCAGGGCTGGGATCGGTCCCTGCCACCACACAAAAGGGATGGAGCCATCACAATCTCCCACTTCCAGTTTCCATCACATTGATGCCATCAATCCTCACTGTGACCCTCTCCTATTTTCCCCATCCTCTCCGAGCCAAGGCCACCAGCAGCTTGTGCCAGCCCCTGACCCCATACACAAAGACAAAGCCTTTTCCTTATTCCCAGTATTCCTCCCTCAGGCTTTTGGGAGCCGCATCCTCAGCGGAAGGAGTCCCATCCCATGGATCCCATCCTGTGGATCCCATCCCATTCCATTTCATCCCATCCCATGGATCCCATCCCATTCCATCTCATCCCATCCCATCGATCCCATCCCATGGATCCCATCGNATCCCATCCCACCTGCCCTGTGCTGAGTCGAGATCTGCCCAGCGCCTTCCCTGCCCGGCCAAGCCCCGGTGCTGCTGCGAGACGGTGGCATTGGCCACATCCCCGAGAACCCACGGCCACCAGCAGGGAGTGAGGGCTGTGCCCACCCCAGACCCACCTCTGCAGCTCCTCCGGTCCTCGGCCAGCTGGAAGGAGTGGTTGCAGTAGCAGACGGGGCCGGCCAGCGTCGGTGCACAGTGGTGCTGGCAGCTGAGCGCCGAGCAGTTGGCCAGTTGTTCTGTGGGGACAGGGAAGATGGAAGAGAGAGGATGTCACCCAGGGAGGAACGGGATGGACACCAAGGACCCAGGGTTGGGTGAGCAGGACCACCAGATACCCCACCGGGGTTTGCTGGGGAGCTCCACGCTGCTCCCACCTCCCCCGTGGGGAGAGAAGGAGAGAGAAGGACTGAGCCCCTCACCAGAGGGAGGGAGGGAGGACATGTGGGATCCACGGCTGCTCCAGGGAGGGGGTTTGAGCAGCCCCCACCGCCCCCAGTGCTGCTGACCCCATGCCACTTCCAGGGGTGGCTGAGACCTGGAGCTCCTTGAGCAGGGGCCTGGCGTGGGATGCAGCTCCAGGGCATCCTGGGGGATGTGGATGCACCAGAGGGCCCAGAGCTCTCCTCCTGTCCAACCCCATCACTGGATGCTCAGAGGGGACAATGTGGGGGTTCAGCACGAGGGGTCTGCTGGCACTGCCACCCCCAGGATGGCTGCAAGGGCAGCAGAGAGTCCCCAACTCCCTGAGGGGAGCGGGACAGGGGGAGCAATGATCCAGCAGCTGGAGCATGAACAGGGGTTGGGGTGACAATTTGGGGTGATGGCTCAGGGTCACAGCTCGGGGTGATTGCTTGGGGTGACAGCTCAGGGTGATTGTTTGGGGTGACAGCTTGGGGTGACAGCTAGGGGTCACAGCTTGGGGTGATCACTTGGGGTGACAGCTCACCTGCCCACGCCTGGGGCAGTGGCAGGCTGGGGCTCGCAAGCAGCTGCAAGGAAAAGGAGGAAATGCCTCCCTGGGGCGGCACCGGCCGCAGGCAGGGGGGACTCGGCATCCGGCTCAAGCACCACCGAGGGCTGGCGGCCCCAGCGTGCCCAAACCTGTGAGCACCAGGTGCCCAAAGCCCCGAGCAGCTGCCCCAACACGGCTCACGTGGCTCACGTGCTGCCCGGCCGTGAAAAATCAGATCCCACTTAAGTAACGAGAGCTGTTACTGAAATATTAATTCCCAGCTCAGGCACAGCGGCAGGAGCTGCCCCGGGCTGCTCCCATGGGATCCAGGCAGTGGAGAGGAGCTGGGTGCCAGCAGGGAGCCCTTTAGGGCCAGGGGTGGTGGTGGAGCGGGGCAGGAGCCCCCCACCCCAGGTGGGGAAGGGTTGGGGAGCAAAGAGGCTCCTGAGTGCGGGGTCAGCCCAGGACACGCGTTTCTGAGCGATTAATCTGCGCAGCAGCACGCTGGTTTAGGGAGTTTTCCAGCAGGATTAGCCACGGGGACAAGCCAGGAGGGGGGACAAAGCTCCTGGAAATTAGGAAAAAACCACAGCGGTATCTCTTATCTGGACCAGAACCCCAGGCCTGGAGCTTTTAAACCCAGGAGACAATGCAGCTATTTCATGGCTGCAGGCTCAGGAATGATGGGCATTTCACTTCCAAGCGGCTCTGGATAATCTCTGGATCTGTGACTGTGCTGAGCTGAGTGTGGTGGGGCTCACACTCCACAGGACAAACCAGGGACCTCATCACTGGTGCCCCCCACCTTTCCTACAGCCCCCTGGCACCCCCAAACCTACCCCGGCAGTGCGGGCCCTCGTCGGAGCCGTCGAAGCAGTCGTGGAGGCCATTGCAGAGTTTGCTCATGTGGATGCAGAGCTCGGTGCCCAGGCAGTTGTGCTCGTTGGGTTGGCAGCGGGACACTTTGCTCTGGGGACCTGCAGGACACCAAAGGGTCAGCACAAGGGACCGCGACCCCCTCCCCTGAGTGCCAACACCCTCCTTGTCCCGAGGCCGTGGCACGGGCAGGTTCATGGGGAGCCCCCCCTCTGAGCCCAGCACAAGGAGACCTAATTTCCATTATTAACTGGAAAAATTACAAAGGAAGCCAGGCTTTATTTTTAAGCTCCTCTGAAAAGAAGCAAGGCATGGAGACAAACAACAAACACACCGTAAATCCATTAACGGCCTGAAACCCCGGGAAAAGCTCCTGCAACGTCCAGCATGGCTTCACCCCGGGCTGGAGGTGGCTGCAGGGGTGACAATGAGCCCTTGCCACAGCCCCTGCAAACCCTGACCCCCTCCTTGGGGTCTCCTCCTCTCCCTGCCCCAAATCCACATTTGGGGGCTGAACAAGCAGCGTTTCACCGGAGCCACCAACATATTTCTGCCCAGCCAAAACATTAAAATCCCATTTTCCAGGGGCTGTTCATGCCTCACCCTGCCCTCAGCAGGGCTGGCAGCGGGACGGTGGCAGAAATAGCTCCGTGGATCCCCCCCGGGCCCCCAGTGAGCAGCGAGAAGGGCACAGCACACACCGTGTCCAGGCACGGTCCCGTTTTAGCCCAGTCACCTTCACCGGAGACTCCGACAGCGGAGTTTGCCCTAAATAAGCTCCAGCTCTCCTTGGGGAGGAGCGTTACATCACACCCAGAGCTGTGTGTGCCGGCACATCCTCATCCCGGGCACCACCGAGGGACACTGGATGAGATCCCACTGTGACCCTCGGGCCCCCAGGAGCTGCGGCTCCCGCGGGGGATAAAAGCCCTCGGCAGCACACGGAGCTGTGGGACGGGGACCACAAAGCCCAGGGTTTGTGAACCCCCCAGCACAGGAGCCCCACACCGAGCAGGGTCCTCAATCCATCCCAGCCAAAATTGCCTCTGTCCATCCCGGGCAGTGCCACCCATTCCTGCTCACGGGATGCCTGAAAAATGGGAATTTAACAGGCTCCAGATGCCAGCTCGCTGCCCTGAGGCTCAGACACATCCCAGTGTGCTCCCAGTGAGCCAACTGGCCCGGCACTGGGGCGATCAGATCCTCCAGGGTGGGGGATACGGAGCTGAGGACATCCCAGCTCTGTCACAGCCAGCGGGGATTTGGGCTTCCCCTCTTTCCCAGCCCCAGGACACCCAGCAGATGATTCCTGGGACAATTTCTTACCGGGTGCCACCACACAGATTTATTTTTGGCAGAGGGTGGGCCCCCAGTAATTGCAAATTATGGGTTAATTAAGTAACGTCGATATATGGACCAGAAGAATGAAGGGGCTGAAGTGAAGCGCCCAATTCATCAGCCAGAACTGCTCTGCCGTGTCCATTATTCCCTGCAAAGAGCCTGGATCAAACCACTTATCCCAAACAGGGCAGGATTAATCCACAAGCCACTTTGTTTGCTTTTGACCGTGCTGGCGCTAATAAATGAGCCAATTTATTACATGTGACAAGCTTGTGGTACACCCCAAGGAGCCGAATTAGATAGGAATGTTTAACCTCGAAAAACCACTCGGAAAAAAAAAAAAAANAGAAAAGCAATTCTTCCTCCCGCAGTTGATTTGGCAACAGCCCAGGGAGACACAGATGGGGGGAGCGCAATGAGGGAAGAGGCTGGAGGAGCAGGAGTGGGATGGTCCCGCTTGTCCTGTCAGGATGGCAGCAGTGAGGTGCCGGTGCTGCCTCTGGGTCACTTCTGAGCTCATCAGCACCGTGCCAACAGCAGATCCAGCACGGCAAGACGAGGGATCCGAGGCCTCCTGAGCCCTCGGATCAATGGATGGGCCAGCCAGGCACCGGCCACGGCTGAGCCACGGAAAATTCCTTCCTCAGATCCCCTCATCTTTGATCTCCAACAGGATGGAGGCTCTTGTCCAAGTGTTTTCCTCGCAGGGAAGCTCCGTGGAGCAAAAAACTGACAGTGCAAGGACCACACGTGAGCTGCTCGCACCGAACGAGCAGCACCGGGGACAGGAAGGGACCGGCCACTGCTCAGCAAAGCCAGGGAATACTTCAAAGGATTCCCCAGGGAGGAAAACCTGGCACGTGCCTGATGGCATTTCGAGAGGCTCCGGCAGGAGAACGTCTGTGCCACGCAAACGCCGCGGCACCAAAGGGCTCCGGAGCGGCAGCGGGAGCTGCGCTCTCAGCCCGGCTCAAACACGGATTAACCGAGAGCAGTAAAAGTCATTCTCTCCCTGCCAGGGAGATAAGGGGCATGAGAGGCTGCTGGAAGCCCCGGTGCCGGAGTGGCGTGAGAAAAGCCGGCCTGGCAGTCACGGAGATACCGGGGGCCTGTGCTGACGGGTCGGGAACGAGCCGGGGCAGGAGCAGGCGGGAGGCTCCGCTCATTCCCCCGGCCCGTGGCAACGGCACAGATGTGCCCTGGCACCCCAATCTCCGTGTCCCGGGGGGCACAGCATCCCCCGGCTCCCTTCCAGGGTCTAGGGGTGCAAAGTGGGAACTGGGGGAGGTCGGCAGAGCCCCTCAGGAAGGTCCAGCCCCTCCAGGTCCCCAGAGGTCGGCTGGGGAGGGAATTGCTCCCAAAGAACTGAGAGATTCCAAAGTTTGGGGTCTGTGGTGGTGGTGGAAACACATGGACTCAGTCCTGCTGAGGAGAGAGGAGATGCCAGGCTTTGGTCTGTGCCTCACAGAGGCTCCCACTTCCCTGTCCTGGAAGTGCTGAGCACTTTCTGAGGGGCACAGGGGCAGCGAGGGTCCCGTGTCCTCCAGGGATGAGCCCTCGGGGGGCTTGGACCAAACCCCAGAGCCTTCCAACATCCATGACCTCCACATGGATGGGACACGAGGTACATCCACAGCACCAGAGGCTGCTCCTCCACAGGGAAGAGAGAGGAAGAAGGTGGAGAGGGAAGAACATCCAGGGGTCCGTGCTCCGGTCACCTGTCCGTATGGATCGAGCACGGACGCGTGCAGCAAGCGGAACACAACAGTCAGGACGGATTCCTTCCAGCCTCCAAGTCCTCCCGCTGTAATTTTCCAGGGCTGCTGATTGACTGGAGCCAGCCAGCCCATCCCAGCCCCCCATGCCTCCCACGGAGGGGCCGTTGCATCATTTTGCCTTAAGGAATAAACAAACCCAGAGCCGAATCAGAAACTGCTCTGGAGGAGACGGTTCTGCCAAGCACAGAGTGAAGTGGGAATCCGGGAAGGACAGCTGGGACAGGGGACCAGGGGATTCTGCTGGGCCCCGTGGTGGCTGTCCTTTGGCCCAGAATCCTGGGACATGGGGACAGGTGGCTCCTTGCTCCAGCCCAGCCGGAGCAGAGCTCCCGGCACAGCGGGACCGGCCCAGCCGCCATCCCTGGTGTCACCCGGCTCTGACCCTGTGCAGACACCCCCCACATTCCCACCCCTACCCCCATCTAACCCATCCCAGTTCCCTGTTTCCTCCCAGAGAGACTCCACCACCCGATCCGAGGCAGGAGCACCTCCAGAGCTGTGGCCGCCAGTGTCCGAGTGGCTCCAACAGCTCAGACCGGTGAACCCAATCCAGCATCCTGATCCCAAAACACATCTGGGACAGCAATGCCGCCTTTCCAGCTGCTCCCCGGGACTCCCAGAGATCTCCTTCCCTCACTCCCCACGCCCGGGAATGCCAAGGC
>VWZW01006295.1:6165-24444 GCA_013397115.1 Edolisoma coerulescens
CCCTGGATCCCTGGGAGTGTCCAAGGAAAGGTTGGGATAGTGGGAGGTGGAAGAGAATTCCCATCCCTGCAGCATCCCTGAATCCCCAACTTCTCCCAGGTACCATCACCTCCCTGGGAGCAGCAACAATCCGGGAATCCCGGAATGGGTTGGGTGAGAAGGGACCTTAAATCCCATCCCATTCCAACCCCGACACCTCCCACTATCCCCGGATGCTCCAACCTTTCCTTGGACATTCCCAGGGATCCAGGGGCAGCCACAGCTTCCCTGGGCTTCTCCTCTTTCTCCTTCTCTTCCCACCTTTTTCCCATCTTTCCTTCCTCCCTGGGAATTCTCTGGTGGGAAGAACTCGGTGACTTCAGCTCCCCGAGGTGTCAAGGCTGGAGAACATCCCAAAATTGGGATCAAATTCCCTGTGAGCCTGGAGGGAGTCCCAGGGCTGCGACAGAGCCCGGGAATTTGGGAGAAGCCTCTCCTGTTCCTCCTTGCCTTTCCCCAACAAGCTCCAAGGTGTTCCAGGCCATTTTCCCATCTTTTTTTTTGGGATCATGCACAAAATTTAAGCCCAGACACCATGACAGAGACCCTCAGCTCTTCCCATGGATCTGCAGGGATTGATGGATCCCCAAAACCTTGGAGAAAGCCCCAGGAGAATCCACCAATCCCTGTTTTCCCAGCAGATTCAGGTTCTGCCTCCAGGAACATTCCCAAAAACTCTTCCCTGGGGATTTTCCGGAAGGAATTTTCTCTTATCCCCCTGAATTTATCCCTAAATCACCGATCCCGCCTTGGATTTTTCCGGCTGTTTCCTCCTGAGTGCATTCCCTGCACAACCTTTTCCATGGAAAAGTGGGGAGGACGGACCTGTCCTCACTTCCCAGTATAATTTCTCCCATTTGGAAAGGAGAAAAAAAAAATCCTCCACTGGGTTCATTTTGAGTGAAAATCCATCGAAAATGGGAAAACACCAACAAAGGAAAAGACTTTGGAATCTGCTGTGGGAAAAGCTTTTCCTCCACCAGGTCGGAGCTGCTCCGGGAGAGGTTTAAACCCGGAATTTTCCATTAGGAGGCTCCTCCACACCTAAAACTCCCATTCCAGGATTCCTGGGATGCAATTCCCGGGGAACTGAGGGCTCCTGTGCTCGGAAGGAAGTCCTTGGAGAAGGGCAAAGCAAGTCCTGCAGAAATTCGGGATTTAAGGCAAAGCCTGGCTTTGGATCCGTGCCCAGCTCCGGGTCTGTTTCCCATAAATTCCAGAGGATCCCATAAACTGCCCGAATGCTGCCAGAGGGGTTGGATTTTCATTGGAAAAGGGGTTCCGACATTCCCGATCTCCAGGGGAAGGGAGATGGGGATGGATTTTGAGGGGGACACATTGGAGCTCTGGGAGTGACCCCCATCCATGTGGGGCACAAGGGATCCCTAGGATGGTGACAAGATCTGGGAATGGTTCATCCTCCTGGGGGGAGTGTCCCATGGCTTTGACGTTTCCATGGAATTGTTGAGGTTGGAAAAGCCCTCGGAGACCATCCTGTCCAGCGGTGGAGCCCCCATTCCCGGAAGGATTGAAATCCATGGGGATGTGGCACCTGGGGACACGGATCAGGGCTGGGAATGGTTGGCCTTGGAGAACTTTTCCAACCTCAACAATTCCATGATTCTTTGCAGAGCAAATCCAGCATCGGGCTGGGGAATCCCAACTCAACGAGACAGGGATTTTTGGGATCATTTCCTGGATTTAAGGAGCTCTCGTCAGGGGCCAATGAGAAAATCCCTCTTCCTGGTGGTCTGGGGACATATCCAGGGCTTTTCCAACCTCCTGGAGCAACCTGGGATAGTGGAAGGCGTCCCTGTCCCTGGCAGGGCAGGAATTAAAGGATCTTTAAGGTCCCTTCCCACCCAATCCCAAATCCAAACCCCTCCAGGTTTCTATTCCCTACAACTCCCAGCTCTTCCCAGGGTGTTTTCCCTTCCTGCCTCCCCAGCAGGAATTTTGAGGCACAAGGGGCATTTTTCAGGATTGTCAATCCTGGTTTTGGTTGCAGCCCGGAATTTCCCATCCCAGGTGTCCAGGGACAGCCACATCCCCCTAAATCCCGGCACGGCCGCTTCCTACTCCCACAGTTTTCCCAGGTGTGGGAAGATGGGAAACCACAGCGAGCCAGGAATGCCCCAGAAAACAACCAGGAGATGATTCCCAAATCCCTGCTGGAGCCAAGCGTGGGAGCACAGCCCAGGAGGTCCTCAGGGAGCACCATGGAATGGGAGGACATCCCAAATCCATCCGGTCCCTCCAAGCCGAGCCCTCTCCACTGCTGTTCCTCAATGGAATGGTCTTGGTGTAGGAACTGTTGGGATTCCCACTCCCTCCAGGAGATCCAGGTGGTTCCCAAGCCGGAGGATCCCCTGCTCTCACTTCCATGACTCTGCCCCTCATCCCGGGGTCTCCAGAGCCCGTTTGCTCCCAGATCCCAACCGGAACGCGTGTCCGTACCTTTGAATCCGCGCATTCCCATGGGGCCGCGAGGGCCGAGGTCTCCCTGATCCCCCTTCAATCCGCGCGGCCCGGGGGGTCCCCTCTCCCCGGGAAGCCCTGGAATGAGGACAAGGACACAAAATGAGTCGGTTTCAGCAGAATTCCACAATCCCGATTGTGCCGGTCCTTTGCTAGGAGTCCAGGAAAACCAGGAGACACCGGAGAGTCTGGCCCATCCTTTTCCTGCACTTCCCTGGGATACAGGATGGATTTATCCGGGTTCTAAGGAAGCTCTGAGCATCCTTAGGCTCGGATGGAGGTAACTGGTCTCCAAAGCTGGAGAACAAGGAAGAAAAACCAGGATCCAGGGTGGGGAAGAGATCCCAAGGAATCGGGATGTGCCCCCCATGAGCCACAGGAATCCATGTTGTCCAGAGGGGTTGGATATTTATTGGAGAAGGAGATGGATGAAACCCCCTGATATGAGCATTCCCAACCTCTGGGAGGTGGGAATTGGGGTGGTGGTTTGGGAATTCCTTTGCAGGGGACACATCCAAGCCTTGGAGATGACCTCCATCCACGTGGGACCCAGACCTGGGCCTGGATCTGGATCTGCTCCTGGTCCTGGACCTGGTTCTGGAACTGGACCTTGAACTGGACCTGGCTCTGGTCCTGGAACTGGATTTTGACCTGGACCTGGATCTGGCCCTGGATCTGGATCTGGTGGTGGACCTGATTCTGGTCCTGGAACTGGATCTGGTCCTGACCCTGGACTTTGACCTGGACTTGGATCCAGTTGTGGATCTGGTCCTGGACCTGGTCCTGGAACTGGACTTTGACCTGGATCTGAGTCTGCATCTGGACTCGGATCTGGATCAGGACCTGGACCTGGTCCTGGCACTGGAGCTTGACCTGGGTCCAGATGTGGATCTGGACCTGGACCTGCATCTAGTCCTGGACCCCAACCTGTACCTGGACTTGGATCTGGATCTGCTCCTGGTCCTGGTTCTGGAACTGGATCTTGACCTGGACCTGGATCAGGTCCTGAACCTGGATCTGGTTGTAGACCTGGTCCTTGTCCTGGTCCTGGAACTAGATCTGGATCTGGTCCTGATCCTGGACCTTGACCTGGACCTGGATCCAGTTGTGGATCTGGTCTTGGATCTGGTCCTGGTCCTGGAACTGGACGTTAACCTGGGCCTGGATCCAGGTCTTCATCTGGACATGGATCTGGACCTGGATCCAGATGTGGATCTGGACCTGGATCCACACCTGGTCCTGGACCTCACCCTAGACCTGGACCTGCATCCAGCTCTGGATCTGGGGGTGGAGGGAAGGACCCCTGTGCTGGAGACGGGATCTGGTGGGACCTGGGGATGATCCCACTGGAATGATCCCACAAGAACTCATCCCGAGCCTGAGCTGGGGTCGGATCCGAAGCTCCTTCAGCTTCCAAGCCTGGCTCCATCCATGGCAAGGGAGCCCTGGATCCCCTTGGCACCGCTCCTCCCGCCCCTCCTGGGCTGGGCTTTTCCGAATTTAGTCACTGTTTTCCTCTGGCTTACGAGGAAAAAACGCTGCCGGGAGGAATTCCAGCCCCAGCTCCAGTGGGGACTATCCCGAGCTCCAATCTTTCCCTGCTGTGTCCATCCTGAGGAGGGATCAGGACCTGGATTTCTGTGGGGCAGGGGCAGGGGAGTGGATTTGCCGTGGAAAGGGGGATTTTCCAGGGATTCGCCTGACCCCGACCTTCTCAGGTCCAAAGGGTCGTGCCCGCATCCCAAAAAACTCCAGAAAAAGTCCTAAAAATCGTGGCTCTTCCCACAACTCCTCCTGGAGGTGAACCCTCCGGGGATTGTTTTGTTTTTCTGTTTGAACAAGAAAAAAAATGGGGAAAAAAAAGGAAAACCGAGGAAAAGAGCCAATATAACTCCGAGGGTTGTTACACCCAAGGAAAACAGCCATGAATCCGTCAGCGCCAGAAATTCCAGCTGGAGGGAGAGGAACTCGGGCAGCTGGAGGGGCTGTCCGAGGGAGATCGGATTTCCAGGCTGGCTCTGCCTAGCTTGGCTGGATCTGGGAAGGAGCGATCCCAAAATCCGAGGGTTTGAGCCCAAAACAATCCCAGCAGGGGTGGGGCGCCCCGAAGTCCTTGGAGCGGGGGATACCAGGAATGGATTTGGATATGGATTTGGATCTGGA
Source organism: Edolisoma coerulescens (assembly GCA_013397115.1). Classification (NCBI taxonomy): domain Eukaryota; kingdom Metazoa; phylum Chordata; class Aves; order Passeriformes; family Campephagidae; genus Edolisoma; species Edolisoma coerulescens. The sequence continues at coordinate 10,846 of VWZW01006295.1, forward strand.
TCTGGATTTGGATCTGGACCTGGACCTACCTCTGACATCCAGAGTCCTTGGAGCAGGGGATACCAGGGATGGATTTGGATCTAGATCTGGCTCTGCTCCTGGACCTGGAGCAGCCTCTGACATCCAGAGTCCTACAGGGCAGGTTTGGAGCAGGGGATAACAGGGATGGATCTGGACCTGGACCTGGACTTGGACCTGGTCCTGAACCTGAGCCTGTACCTTGATCTGGTCCTGGATCTGGATCCAGATCTGGACCTGGACCTTGACCTGGGTCTGCATCTGGACTTGGATCTGGACCTGAATCTGCATCTAGTTCTGGGCCTTGACCTGGACCTCAACGTGGACCTGGATCTGAATCCAAATCTGGTTCTGGGCCTGGTTCCGGATCCAGATCTAGATCTGGACCTTGAGCTAGATCTGGATCCAGACCTTGACTTTGACATGGACCTGGATCCAAATCTGGATCTGGACCCGGACCATGTCCTGGACCTAGTCCTGGTCTTGGACCTGGACCTTGACCTGGATTTAGATCTGGACCTGAACCTGGACCCGGACTCTGACCTGGATATGAATCCAAACCTGGATCTGGATCTGGTCCTGGCCCTCAGCTTGGCCGTGGAGCTCCATCCTCCGGGATCGGAGCGGATCCATGCTCCCGGCAGGATGGGTCCCGTCGCTTCCAGGGGACAGAGTTGTCCCCAGGGCGATCCTGCACCACCTCGGTGCCTTTCCCAGCCCTTGGAAGCAGAGCCAGCATTCCCAGGTTTCCCTTAAAATCAGAAACAGCTGGAGCTGAGTCTTCTTCAGGGTGGGAATGTCCTCTGGTGGCTTTCACTGGAATTCCTCCCAAAAACAATGGGATTAAGAAGGGGGGGAAAAACTTGGCATTATTGACGTTGGAAAAACATCCTGGAAAAGTCTTGGAGCCAAGGCCCCTCTGCTGGGTTCCCGGGATCTGCTGGGGGGATCCAGCAGCAATTCCAGCCCTGGTGCCTTGGAAGGATCAGTTTGGGAATGGGGTGGCCAATTTCTGCTCCAGCCTGGCTGGGAGACACTGGAATCTGGGAATGTCAGCATGGATCCTCCTGGAGCCGGGTGGGGGATGGCATTTTTCCCTCCAGGATGGATGTTCCAGGGTTTGGGAGAGCAGATCCATCCTCGTGTCCCTCAGGACTTGGGACATCCCACAGGATGGGTCGGGAAGTCACCGGGAGTTGTCCCGTTGGCTTTGGATCAGCCAGGTTATTCTGGGATGGGATTTTGGGGGATCTGGGGGGATTTTGAGAACACTGGGAATATTTTCCTTACCTCGGAGCCCAGGAAGGCCGGGAAGGCCAGGCTCTCCCTCCACCCCTTCCGTGCCTCGGTCTCCTTTGGGTCCCGGTGGCCCTGGAACACAACGGGAGGGCGGGAATCACATCCCGGATTTGGGAATGTGCAGCAGGAGCGGGAGATCCAGGGATCTCCAAGAAACGCAGGAGCAAAGCGGGGACAAAGGAGATGCCAGAGCAGTTTTCCATGATTTTAAATTTCTGGGATTTTCAGATATTAAATTCCAAACTGGACTCCACTGACCTGCTCCAAGTGCCAGGAAAATTCACCTGGAAGCTCCACCTGGAGCACAACTCTGGGAATTTTCCTTTTGATCAAAAGTTGGGATGTTCCCAATGAAATAAGTGCAAGAAATCAGGGAAAAATTTGCCTTTTGGGAATGTTCATAGAATCATGGAATTTTTGGGGGTTGGAAAGGATTTTAAGTATCATCCATTAGGGACACTTTTCATTTTCCCAGCTGGGATGATCCTTTGGGAATTCTGGAGATGATCCTTTAGGAGAGGACTGACAGCAGGATTTTGGTTAAAATCCCAGGAACGAGCAGAAAATCCCAATCCAAGGTTTTTCTCCCTCATCCTGCAAAGGGTCAAATCCCCAAAGCTGAAAACAATCGGGAGCCAAAACAATGTGAAGAAGGAATTCAAAGAGAAAAATATCGGGGAAAAAAAAGACTCCTGGGATAAGAGAAAACGGGGAAGGGAGAGGCCAGGAAGGGTCATTCCCACCCTGTTTTCCTAGAAATCCTAAAAGCTGGGAACTCAGGAAGCTGAGATCCAGCCAGGGCTCCGGGTCAGGAAGAGCCGGGATGTGCACAGCTCTAACGGATCAGGAACTGGGATCTGGGAATGTTCTGTAGGAATCAGTGGGATCCAGAGCGGGATCCTGAGTGGGATCCTGACTCGAGGTCAGGAAACATCCCGGGATGGAGATGGTCAGGGATAGGAGAGGGTGATGGGAACTGTGGAATTTCTGGTCCTGGCTGTCTCTTCCACAGGGAATGAGCAGCTCCGGGGGCTGGGGGGATGTAGGGATGGACTCCGGATCCCCGGGATGGAGCCCAGATCCTGGGAATGGACTCCGGACCCCAGGGACGGAGCCCAGATCCTGGAATGGACTCCGGATCCCAGGGACGGAGCCCAGATCCTGGGAATGGACTCTGGATCCCAGGGATAGACCCCAGATCCTGGGAATGGACTCCAGAGCCCGGGGATGGACTCCGGACCCTGCCAAAGGACTTTGGACCCTGCAGATGGATTCCAGACCCAGGGAATGGATTCCAGACCCTACTCCAGACCCTGGGGGATGGACCCCAGACCTTGGGAATATACTCCAGATCCCAGGAATGGACTCCAGACCCTTGGGATGGATCCTAGACCATGGAGATGAACTCCAGATCCTGAGGATGGATTCCAGACCCTGGGAATGGATCCTAGATTCTGGGGATGGATCCCAGATCCTGGGGATGAACTCCAGACCCTGGAAACAAACTCCAGACCCTGGGAATGGATCCTAGATTCTGGGGATGGATCCCAGATCCTGGGGATGAACAAACTCCAGACCCTGGAAACAAACTCCATACCGTGGGGATGGGCTCCAGACCTTGGGAACAAACTCCAGACCCTGGGATGAACTCCAGATCCAAAGAATGGGCCCCGGATCCCAGGGATGGACTCCAGACCCTGTGGATGGACTCCAGACTTAGGAAATGGATTCCAGACCCTGGGGATGGGCTCCAGACTCTGGAAACGAACCCCAGACCCTTGGGATGGATCCTAGACCATGGAGATGAACTCCAGACCCTGAGGATGAATTCCAGACCCTGGGAATGGACCCCAGACCTTGGGAATGGATACTTCCAGGGATGGGGCTGCCACAGATTTTCCGGAATCCTCCCAGGGATGGTCCCATCCCCGGGAACAGCTGTTGGGACAGGACACAGGGAGCGGCTGGGCAGGAGGAAAACTGGAAAGGGCAGCTTGGAGAGGCTCCCGACCATTCCCAGCTGTTCCCACCCCGCAGCTCCTGAGGTTCGCACCCGGGAAATCCCATTCCTGCTGCAACCCAGCTTCCCACCCTCCAATCCCAGGATTTCCTGCTGGATGGGACCGTCCTGTCACCCTCGGGACCTGCTGGAATCCAGCACATCCCACCCAGGGACTGCGTGAGTGGATTCGGGCGGGCAGTGGATCCTGGGAATTCACCCCCCCCCGGTGACTCCTAAGACCCAAAATTCCTCCTTGTTGTCCTTCCCGAGCCACAGGAGGTGCTTGGAGCAATCCTTGGATGCTGGAGAGGAGCCCGGGGACCTTCCCAAGCTGCCGCCACCCAAATCCAGGTTCCAGGATCCAGAGGCCAGGATAGCTGAGGATTTGGGGAGAAGGAAAACAGCCCCCGAGGCTGGCGGGCAATAGCTCGGCCAAATCCATCCGGGAACACGATGGACTCACCCAAGGACATCTGGAGCTGGGATGAAGCCAGCTGGGCACAAGGCCCCAGGAATTATCCATGGGATGGGGACAGAGGGAAGTTTGGGATGCCAGGAATGTGTCAGGGCTGATAAATCCGGTGCCGGCCCTTGGGAAGGGATTTGTTTTGGGATAAAGCGATTCCAGGGCTGTCGGGCTCCGTGATGGACCCCATCCTTGGTGGCTCCATCCCAGAGCAGGTGACATCATTCCCATGGATGGGGAGGGAAAAGAGGGATCCGAGGAGGGGGGAAATATGGAAACATCAAAGCAATCAGGGGCAGGGTGATCCCAGCATCCCAAAAACAGGGATCGGGAGCCAACATCCCCCAAGGAAGAGGGAAAGGACCCCCAGGAGCTGTTGGCATTCCAGGCGGATGGATCTCCTGGAGCTGCTGGGGATCAACCACATCCGTCCCCTCTGGCTGAGCAGCTGGAAAAGGGGAACAAGTGCCTTGGCACCAGCCCCGGCCTTTCCAGCTGGAATTCCAGCTGGAAGCACCAGGAATGAGCAACAGCCCACGGGGTCTCTGCAGGTGCGACAGGCAGAAAACAGGACAGGAGCTGCTCCCAACATCCTGCTCCCCTCCAGAGCTTCCACTGGGATCCCCGGGGTTTCTCCATGGGGTTTCCCCCTCCCTTGCAAAGGATTCCCAGAGAAGCTGTGGCTGCCCCTGGATCCCTGGAAGTGTCCAGGGCCAGGTTGGACAGGGCTTGGAGCAATCTGGGATAGTGGAGGGTGTCGGGGTTGGAACGGGATGGGATTTAAGGTCCCTTCCTACCCACACCATTCCAGGATTTGGGAAGGGCTGGGGGTGGAAAAGGAGGAGAAGATAGGATGGGGAGAAGCTGTTTTTTCCTGGCATCTTTGAGGGAACCTTGGGATCTTTCTTCCGAACCATGGATGGGGAATATTTGGAGAGTCCAAGGGGATGGAGACACCTGAGCAGGGATGGATAGGGGCGGTCCTGGGCTCTTCCCGACCGGAGAGCCCTGGAGGGGCTGGAGCATGTCCAGGGCAGGGAACAGAGCTGGGAAGGGGCTGGAGCACCAGGAGCAGCTGAGGGAGCTGGGAAAGGGGCTCAGCCAGGAGAAAAGGAGGCTCAGGGGGGACCTTTTCCCTCTCCACAACTCCAAGAAAAGTTGGAGCCAGGTGGGAGTTGGGATCTGCTCCCGGGAAACCAGAAACAGGATGAGGAAATGGCCTCAGGCTGTGCCAGGGATGGTTTAGTGGGATATTGGGAACAATTCCCTCATGGAAGGGGTTGTAAAGGATTGGAACAGGCCCAGGGAGATTTGGAGTCCCCATCCCTGGAGGGATTAAAATCCACAGGGATTTGGGGGACATGGATCAGTGGTGGCAAACGGTTGGGGTCCAGGAACTCGGAGATCTTTCCCAACCTCAACAACTCCACGATTCTCCAATCCCTGCTGGATCGATCCACATCCCACAGGACCGCGGGGACCATTCCCAATCCCACCCCTCTCCCGGCGGGCTCCACTCACCGCGGATCACGGAGACGTTCCGGAGCGCCACGGAATGCTCCCAGTCCTTCAGGCGCAGCTCCTCTGTGATGTTGTTGAGCACGGCCAGCTCCAGCCTCAGCTGCTGCTCCACGGCCGCGTGCTCCGTCCGCATCCGCCGCGCGTCCGCGCTGGCGTTCCCCAGGAGCCCCTGCAGGTCCCGGAGCCGGGAATGGTGCACGCGGACGTCGTAGGAGAAGCTGCGGTTCATGGAATCCACGGCCCCACCCAGGGCCATCACCTGCTCGCCCAGGGCCTCCAGCCGCCCGCCCAGGTGGCCCAGGAGGTGCTCGTGGTGCTCCAGGAGCAGCCGGCTGCTGTTCCCGTCCACGGAGAGCCGGGACAGCTCCAGCTGGGCCGCGTCGCTCTGCTGGCTCAGGGAATCCCAGAGGCGGGACACAGATTGGTCCGTCTGGCTCGCCTGGCTCTGGAGGCTCCACAGGAGCCCCTCCAGCCTCCGGAGCGACGCCGTCAGCAGGAACAGCGAGTCCGAGTGGTTCTGCAGGAGGTCCTGGAGCCGCCAGATGTGCTCCAGGAGGTCCCCCTTGGGAAGGGGATGCAGCAGCTGCAGCTGCAGGTCCCGGAAGGTCTCGTTGAGCCGGTGGACGTTTCCCAGCAGCGCCTTCAGGTCCTCAGGAGACGGCTGGGGCCGGGACACTGGAATGGAAGGAGAGCAGTGGGAAAGTCAGGAAGAACCCTTGGATGTGGGATCCTCCAAAGGACGTTCCCAGTTCCTCAGTGCATGGAGGTGGAATTCCCACCCTGAAATGTTCCCCACGTCAGCTCCTCCTGGAATCCAGGGCTGGAGGAGGAAGCTGGGAGCTGGAGAATCCTGGAATGGTTTGGGTGGGAAGGAACCATAAATCCCATCCCATTCCACCTGGATAGGGACACTTTCCATGATCCCAGAGTGCTCCAAGCCCTGTCCAGCCTGGCCTTGGACACTCCCAGGGATCCAGGGGCAGCCACAGCTTCTCCAAGAATTCTGGCCCAGCCCCTCCCCACCCTCCCACACAGGAATTCCTTCCCAACATCCCACCCCAAGCTCCCCTTTCCCACTGGGAAGCCATTCCCTGCCTCCTGCCCCTCCATCCTTTATCCTAAATTCCAGCTCTCCCGGAGCCCCTTTAGGCTCAGGAAGGGGCTCCAAGGATTCCCTGGGGCTCAGGGTTTTCCTTGAATCCCTTGGAGCTGCATCCCACGGGATTTGTCTGCTGGGACACAGAACCCCAGCCTGGAGCCATCCCAGCAGCTCCACGGAATCCCAGAATGGTTTGGGTGGGAAGGGACCTTCAATCCCATCCCATTCCAACCCCAACACCTCCCCCTGTCCCAGGCTGCTCCAAGCCCTGTCCCACCTGGAATCAGGTTCTCCCAGGCGTCTTTAAATCCCTGTTCATGAATCCCGCAGTTTGTCCCGGAATTCCAGTTGGGAGCTCTTCTCCCAGAGTTTGGCTCCCTCTGCTCATCCCAGTTTGGCCCCGGCATCCCTGGGAAGGGGTCTGAGGGATTGGGGGAAGCTCAGGTGGAACAGATCTCACAGGAAGGATGGAAAACTACAGGGAAAAACATTCCTTAAGGAAAAACATTGGGATATTTGGGATTTTATTGTTATTTATTAATAACAGGAGGGAGCAGCCTCAAGTTTTGCCCGGGAAAGTTCAGGTTGGAATCAGGGACAATTCCCTGATGGAAAAGGTTGTCCAGGGGCAGAATCCCCATTCCTGGAGGGATTCAAATCCATGTGGATGTGGCACATGGGGACATGGATCAGGGCTGGGAATGGTTGGACTCGAGGGGGTCCAAGGAGTTTTCCAACCTCAATGATTCAATGAAAAAGTTGGAGATCAGAGTCCCAACCTCAGGCTCAGAGGGATTGGTGGGGATCAGGGACAGGGATAAAGGGAATGTGAATTCCCAGGGGCCACCAAACTGCCTGAGTTCCATGCGGAAAACTCCAGCTCCAGGGAGGGAAAAATCCCATTCCCGCTGCTCCTAGGTGTTTCCTTGGATGTTTGGCACTGACCCTTTTCCCAACCTCTTTTCCAACACCTGCCCCGGCCGGATCCCAAACAATTCCTGGCCAAACCCACTCCAAAACATTCCAGGACAGGGCTTGGAGCAACCTGGGATAGTGGGAAGCGTCCCTATGGAATTAGAGACCCTTCCATGTCCCTTCCCACCCGAACCATTCCATGATTCCGTGCGTCTTTCTGTGCCCCTTCCCCTCGGATGGGACACGAAGCTGGAGAGGAATTCCCAGCTCTGTGTCCATCTCCAGGAGCCCAGCAGGGGATTTTCCACGGGAAATCTGAGCCCTCTGGCATTAGAGGAGTCCATGAACATTCCCGGTTTTCCAAGGACCACCAGCTCCAACTCCTGAACCTGAGGCTGTTCCCCTGCAATTCCCAGCTGGATGCGATCCCTTTATCCCACACCATCACGTGCCTGTGGTTTTCCAGCTGGGATAAACCCTCTGGACACCCCCAGCTCGAAATTCCAGGACTCAGCCATGTCCAAATCCAGAGGCTTGGCTTAAAATTCCAAACCTCCAGAAAGCCACAACCACGGAAATGATTCCCCTGATTTCCCTTGTCTCTCTGCCTTCCTTTTCCAAGATTCCGGGTGACAACCCAGGGGATAAAGTGGTTTTCCTGGAATGCCGCAAGTCCCGCCGCTCTGGGAGGTGGGAATTGGAAGATTCCCGGTGCCAGAGTTTGTTGTTGTTATTCCTGGAGCTGCAGCCCGGCCCGGGACTGGAGCTTGTCCTGAATCCATGGCATCCCTCACTCCAGGATCTGCCGGCCAACAACAACATCCGAACAATGCAAGGCAAGGGATCAGTGGGAGAGGCCTCAAAATTCCAGCAAAATCTTCTCCGGCCTTTCCCAACCCTTGGAGAGCAGCGAGGGGGGATTTGGGGATGAAAAAGGGGAGGGGGTTCACATCCCTTCCTGCCATGGATAACGCCGGGAAGGAGGGGTGGGAATGAGGAGCTGATCCATGGAGGTGGCATTTCTCACCCATTGAGGGAAATTTTGGGATTGGGGATTAAACCAGGAATCTCCCAAATTTCTCCCAGGATGACAAGGGGGGAACAAGCCTGAGGCAGCACAGATCCCATGGAATGTGAGTGCCGGGATGAGCTGGGTAATTCCCAGGGGCTAGGTGGGAATTCCCAAGGGGCTTTGCCATCCCTGCGCTCACCAAAATTCGGGAAAGGGGAGGCAGGAGCCCTGGAATGTGGCAGGATAACGCCCTGCCTGCATCCCATCATCCTTATCCCAGGAAAACCCAGCTGGGAATGAGTGACGGGAACTTCCCGCTCCGAGCAGGCAATTCCCGAACCTCTCCAGAGCCTCAGCATTCCCAGCCCTTGATCCTCAAACCCTGCAGCAATTCCAGCCTCAAGGATTAAATCCCAGCCGCTCCCGATGTTCCATGCGGAGCCGGAACGGGCTCAAGCTCTTGAAGCCAAGGAGCTCAGAGCTCCTTGGAGTTCTGCTGGATCCCAACTTTTCCTGCCGGGATGGCCTGGGAAACCTTCCCGAGCGGGAATTCCAAGGCCATGGATGCTCCTGGCTCTGGGAGCATCCCAGGAGGAGCCAGCCCAGCCTCACCTGCCAGGATGAAGATTCCGACCAGGATGAGGAGCACGAGGAGGTAAAGTCCCACCACGGAATATTTCAGCGCCGCCACAGAGCCCATCCGGCCGCAGCATCCCGAGGCCCTCATCCTCCGGCCGGGATCTGTGGGACAGAGCGGGACGCGGGTTAACGGAGGCCTTGGAATGCCGTGGGAATGGTTGGGATCATCCCTGCCAGGGTGGGGAGGCACAGGGGGCTCCAGCCCTGGGAGTGTCCAAGGAAAGGTTGGACGGGATCGGAGCAGCCCGGGAGAGGGGTCGGGGTTGGAATGGGATGGGATTGAAGATCCCTTCCCACCCAAACCATTCCGGGATCCTCTGGAGCAGCTGGGATGGATCCAGGCTGGGGTTCTGTGTCCAAGCAGACAAATCCCGTGGGATGCNGGAAAGGTGTCCGTGCCCCTGGAACGGGATGGGATTTAAGGGCTCTTCCCACCCCAACCATTCCCTGTTGGATCCTGGCAGGATCACAGGATTTCTGGGAGCAGCTTTTCCCAGCACTTTCATTCCAGGCCAGGCAGCACCGCCTGGATTTGCCCTTTCCCAGATCCGAGTGTTCCCAAGGAGACACCAACAGAAGATGCAGGAAGAGCCCAGAATTCCCACCCGGAGCCGTGGGTGCCTCCATCCCGGTGTTTTGTGCTCCTTGGAGCTCCGAGGCTCCGATCCAGAGCCACTCATCCCACAGGAGAGGGGGAACCCCAAATCCAAACCTCCTGGATGGAGACCTCGCTGATCCATGGCCGGATCCAGCCTGGAGCATCCCTGCTGGGATTTGGGATCTCATCCCGTCCCATGTCCAGGGTCAATTCCCATCTCCAGCCTGGACCCCCCCTGCCAGATTTTGGGATCTCATTCCCTGTCCAGGAGTAATTCCCATCTCCATCCTGGAGCTACCAGGTTTTGGGATCTCCTTGGAATTCCGGAGATGGAACCGACGGATTAGAGAGGTCCCAGCATTCCAGGGACCCTTCCACAGCTCCACGCTTGTCCTGGTGTGTCCATCCCGGGAAAATGGGGATGTTTGGAAAAGCCCCCAGCCGGGAAAGGGTTACAGAGGGCGCATCCCGAAACCCAGTCCGGCTTTGGAGCTCGGGAATGAGCCCGGGGATCGAGCAGGGGGGGCCGATCCCGAGGGAATCCGGGATGCGCGGGACGCTCCGGCTCAGGTGGGACCGCTCCACCGGGATCTCATCCCGCGCTCCCACCCCGGAATTCCCGGAGCCGCGGGCTCCGGGATGAGGAGAGCGGCGATGTTTTCCTGCCGCTCGCACTTCCAGCGGCTCCTGGGAGACTCCGGGAGGAGCTGGCGGCGCGCCCCGATCCACCCACTCCCATTCCCGGCCCTTGGAAGCAGGATCTGCACAGCCCGGGCCCGGGGAAAGGCTCCGGCCGCATTCCAAGGAAAAGCGAACATTTCCTGCCCCTGCCCAGGCTCCAGGGAATGGAGCCGCGAGCCGCCCGCTCCTCGGGAAACCGGGATTCGGGGTCCCCAAAACCCTGGAAAAGGCGCGGGGATGCTGCTCCTTGGGGAGCAGAAAGCTTGGATCCCTCTCCCGATGGATCCTCGGCTCCCCGGCGGGAGTTTTCCATGAATCCAGGCGGGATCCGGGCGGTCCCATCCTCAGGGATGCCCTTGCTCCGGCCCCTTCCCAGAAATCTCGCTCCAGAGACCTCTCCCGTGGGAATGGGGTTCCCTGGAGGTTTGGGATGAGTTATGGATGAGCTGTGAGAATTCCAGGCGGACTTCCATAAAAATCCCAAAGCCAAGGAGGCACCTCCAACCCTTCCTGGGGAGAGGGATTTGCTGGGAATGCTGGGATCAGTCCTGGAGGGCTCCAGCCCTTCCCTCCCGGCTCTTCCAGGTGTTCGCCGGTGGGAAAGGATGGGAACAGCAGGATCAGGCCCTCTCTTCCCTGCGGGAAGCTGGGAAGAGGTAGGAGCAGGGATATCAACCTTTGGGAATGGCATCAACACTCAGGGATCTCCTGGATGGGAATTTCACCCTCTGGATCCAAAGCCATCCCTATCCCGGGGCTGGAGACACCCACAGGTCCCCTTGGAATCACCTCCACGAGCCCCTTGCAGCATTCCCAGAAGGAATCTATCTGGAGCTGGATGTTCCCAGCTCAGTCAGCCCCTCCCCACCCTCCCAGCTGGGAATTCCTTCCCAACATCCCACCCCAAGCTCCCCTTTCCCATGGGAAGCCATTCCCTGCCTCTTGCCCCTCCAGCCCTTTCCCAAACTCCAGCTCTCCTGGAGCCCCTTTAGGCTTGGGAAGGGGCTCCAAGGATTCCCTGGATCCTTCCCTTCTCCAGCTGGACATTCCCAGCTCTCCCAGCCCAAGATTGGATCCATCCCCATCCCGACTCCTCTCCAGGAAGGAACTTCGGGAATGAGGGACTTCACTGGGAATCTCGGCACTCCAGGAAGGGTCTCCCTTCCCTTTTCCATCTCCAACTTCCATAAAAATCCCTCGGGATGGATTCTGAGTGTCCTTGATCCCGGAATCCCAGAATGGTTTGGGTGGGAAGAGACCTTAAATCCCACCCCATTCCAACCCCGACCCCTTCCCCTATCCCAGGTTGCTCCATCCTTTTCTTGGACACATCCAAAGATCATGGGGCAGCCACAGAATCCCTGGAAAACCTTTTCCAGAGCCTCCCCAGGACTCATCCCAGTGCTGCTCCCACCACAGGATCCATCCCCTTTCCCAGGGCAAGGAATCCTGCCTGGATCCCGGAGCCGAGCACGGAGGTCATTCCGAACACCTCTGCCCACGTGGAGCCAAAGCTGGAGCTCCTTCCCGAGCAATCCCAGCTCCTGGGAGCTCTCCGTGCTCCCATTCCCCCCGTGGATCTGGAGGTGGATCCGGAGCGGGATCCGGCCTCACCGTCCTCGTAGAGGTTCAGCTTGGAAAGGCTCCTTCCCTCGAAGGGCTCCTCCAGGATGGATCCGTTCTCCCGCTCGGAGAAGGTGTGGAGATACATGGCCTTGGTCTCCATCCTGCCGGGGAAAAACGGGAAGAGCCGATGGAATTGGGGCCTTGGTGTATCCCAATCCTGGCCAATCCCTGGCCTGGCTCCGGCTCTGGGATGGAGCAGGTGAGACCCCAGCTCCAGGATCCCAAGATCAGCAGGACACGGAGCTGCTGGAGCAATTCCAGAGGAGACCATGGAGCTGCTCCCAGGGCTGGAGAACCTCTGGAGCCAGGCTGGGAGAGCTGGGAATGCTCACCTGGAGAAGGGAAGGATCCAGGGAATCCTTGGAGCTCCTTCCCGAGCCTGAAGGGGCTCCAGGAGAGCTGGAATTTGGGAAAGGGATGGGGAGACAGGAGGCAGGGAATGGCTTCCCAGTGGGAAAGGGGAGATTTCTTGGGATGTTGGGAAGGAATTCCCGGCTGGGAGGGTGGGGAGGGGCTGGGCTGGAATTCCCAGAGGAGCTGTGGCTGCCCCTGGATCCCTGGGAGTGTCCAAGGATGGATTTGGATCACCCTAGGACAGTGAGAGCTGGAAGAGGATTGGAATAGGATGGGATTTAAGGTCCCTTCCTACCCAAACCATTCCAGGATTCTGGGATCAAGGACACTCAGAATCCATCCCGAGGGATTTTTATGGAAGTTGGGGATGGAAAAGGGAAGGGACACCCTTCCTGAAGTCCCGACATTCCCAGTGAAGCCAAAATTCCTTCCTGGAGAGGAGTCAGGATGGGGATGGATCCAATCTTGGGCTGGGAGAGCTGGGAAATGGAGGGATTTCCCTGGGAAAGGGGAGCTTGGGGTGGGATGTTGGGAAGGAATTCCCGGCTGGGAGGGTGGGGAGGGGCTGGGCTGGAATTCTTGGAGAAGCTGTGGCTGCCCGTGGATCCCTGGCAGTATCCAAGGCCAGGCTGGACAGGGCTTGGAGCAGATCCATGGAGTCGGTTTTCCTTGGAATTGTTGTGCCTCTGGGACCGCTGGAGTTTCATCACCCCCACTCCAGTTAAACCTGCAGCATTCCCAGCTCCTGGTCCCACTTCCAAGGGGGAAACGCCATCCATGAATTCCGGGGGGGTCTCTCAGACCTTCCCTGGGGGGGGGTCCGGGGCAGGAGCATCCCCCAGGGAATGGGGACAGGGGGAATAAGGGCAGGAGCATCCCGGGGAACCGGGATAGGGAGAAATCCCGCCCGGAGCTTCTCCCGGGGCACCGGGACAGGAGCATCTCCTGGGAATACTGGGAGAAAAATATCCCACAGGGATCCGGGAGTGGAGCATCTCCTGGGAATACCGGGCACAAATATCCCACAGGGATCCGGGCCAGGAGCATCCCCCGGGGAAACCGGGATAGGAACTGGGGACACCGGGAAAGAGGAATCCGGGATAGGATCCGGGGATGCCGGGACAGGAGCATCTCCTGGGAATACCGGGAGAAAAATATCCCACAGGGATCCGGGCCAGGAGCATCCCCCGGGGAAACCGGGATAGGAACTGGGGACACCGGGAAAGAGGAATCCGGGATAGGATCCGGGGATGCCGGGACAGGAGCATCTCCTGGGAATACCGGGAGAAAAATATCGCACANACCGGGATAGGAACTGGGGGCACGGGGAAAGGGGAATCCGGGACAGGATCCGGGGATGCCGGGACAG